>OY755185.1:8184022-8616666 GCA_963576735.1 Bedellia somnulentella | reverse complement strand
CAGTTGGCAGAGCGTCGCGTCGGGGCGTTCACCCGAGGTCGCGGGTTCGATCCCCGCCTGTGTCGAAATTTTTCTTTCCTTTATTTATTCTTTATTTATTAGTAATAATCCCCACATGAGGTTTTCATGAACAAAAAGATTTAAATTATGTGATAGTTAGGCGTTTTCAACATTTGCATTCTATCTGAAAAGGTAGACAAGTGGCCTTTCGAATTAGTAATAATTCGGAGGTAGGAAACGCAAACACTACTTAAACGTGTAAAAAGAAATAAAGGATAGAGGAATTTCGCACTGGCAGCCAATTGACACGGTAGCTCAGTTGGCAGAGCGTCGCGTCGGGGCGTTCACCCGAGGTCGCGGGTTCGATCCCCGCCTGTGTCGAAATTTTTCTTTCCTTTATTTATTCTTTATTTATAAGTTACAAAATGATTTAAAAAAACCCCGAGGAGAAATTTTATCTACAAAAAGGAAAGCCAGTAGAAGGCGCTATGACAAAATATAATAAAACCCAGAACTAATTCAGATTTGAAAAAAAACAAATAAAATAACTTGTAGAAAAGGAAAAATAATCAAGTTTTTTTTTTCGTTGTCTGTTTTTCTCCAGGCTGTATCTCATAAACAGTGATAACTAGAAAGCTGAAATTTTCACAAATGACATATTTCTGTTGCCGCTATAACAACAAATACAAGTAAAAAAAGGATTTTAAGGGGGGCCCGTTACAATACACGTGTTTTTTTCCGTATTTGTTTGCTCAATATTTAAACGTTAATAAGTAGATACTTAAAATGTTCATAGTATATTTACTTGTATATCACCTTTCAAAATAAATAATTAAATAACAGTAAAGTAAATATCAAAGGGGCTCCCATACAAAAACGTTATTTTCTATTATAGATGATAGTACGGAACTCTTCGTTTGTTCAATATTGGAAATAAAAAAAAAACAAAGTAGTGTAACAAACTCTTCAACATTTGCTGAATATGTAGAATTATCAGAAGCAGTAACAGAATTAAATTTTCTCATTTGTGTAATGAATGATGTCTTTACTAAGGTTTGTAAACCAGTTAAAATCTATGAAGATAATTCAGCAGCTGTAGCTATTTCTAAGTATGGAAACTTTGCAAAGAATTCTAAGCACATTGAAGTTTACTATCATTTTGTAAATTAAAATGTTTAGCAAGGAAGTATACAAAATAGAGTCAGAAAATAAAATTGCAGATACATTTACAAAACCTGTGGGAAATGTAAAATTCACTAACTTAAAAATGCTGAATTTAAATGAGTATAGTTCCCTAATTGATTATAATTACTGTAGTACTTAAGAAGCTTTGAACTTATGTAAGAAGGCGTGTTCGTGTATATATGTACATTTATATTGGCAACACTGAGTGAAGGAAGGAAGTAAATAAAGACTGACACATACCACACGTTAAGAAATGTAGCTTAGAGAAAAACTTGTAACTAAAATTAAACTGTTCTTTTATTAAATAAAAACAAAGTTAAAACAAGAGTATTCCGATTAATTATTTAACAGAAACATTGTAGTAATAAAAATATTTTAGATACATGGAACATCCATCGCGAATATTATCATTTCTCTGTTCCCAAAATCGATTAGAATTAGAATCGAATACAACTATCTGTGTAGGTACAACACATTTTGCTTAAAATGACAGAAATATGACAATAGCCACCGTACCGTGTAGCTGATCGACAGGTGAAAATATCGTTCATTTTGATGTTCATTGCGTGTTTTAATAGACAAGCCATACTAGATAGCTTTGTAACTAAAAGCGGCAATGTATTATAAATTAAGCGATACACACTCGTTTAAAAGTTTTTCAGTGTAAAACCACAACAAACACGAAATAATTAATTTTGCAATAAAAACCACATAATCTAATAATAAAGTGACCTACCGATGAAAGGAAATTTTTCTATTAATTAGTCCCGCTTTATTTAGATAGTTTTTGCAACTCAACACGGCACAATTAGGCATTTTTTATAATTAGCTTGACATCTGTCATCGAGAACGTTCGAGCACGGACTCAATCAAATGGCGATAAACTAAGATAATTTTACTCAGTTTTTACACGCGAAGTACATGCACTTGCGGCATCTATTCAAATACATGTCTGTGGATCAAACAATCTTAACCATTTCATGAAGAGGCCGCGCGTTTAGTTGCCCATATCTAGAAACGATTTCTTATCATTGATCTGCCCAAACCACATCACGGTGTGGCCAATAAACAGTTGAACATTTCATGAAATACGACTATTCCATGGAATGATCGGTCATTTCATGATGTTTTCAAATTTACGATATAGCCACGACATATGTATGTAATTTTATACTTCCTATTGAGAACATAACATCGGAATTTTAACCCTTAAAGGGCACAATTTTTGCTATTACTTTTTAAAAGCTTACGTATCTCATAAAAAGAAACCTTTTATCAAATTTCAAGTTTCTTGATACAGAAATGAGAAAAGGTTCCCTACACATACACACATGGCATAAAAAAGAGATCAAAAACTTATGTATCAATTTTCATACTTCTAAGTCAACATTTGATAAAACTTCAGCCCCTATTGCATACCCTCTAGCGTAAAATTAAAGAGAAGGCATCTTCTTACCTAACTACGGCAAAGCCATAAGAAAGGGAAAAAGATTTTGGTTATACTTGTTATGTGTTTACCACCCATGTCGCAGTATTTATAAATTATACAGAATGTTTTTATATAACACTATAAAAAAACTGTAAAAGCAAAAATAAAAGAACTGCTATAAGTATTTGATATCAAAAAAGTCTCTAGATTGAGAAATTCTGAAAAGAATTCATCAGTTACTATAGGTACATAAATGGTCAAGATAGAGCCGTGGTCGAATCTAACAGTACAATGTACATTTATGACGAATATGTTGTATTACAAATTTTAAACTTTGCAGTTCTGACTACCCTTTTAAGAATTTATGGCCGTGATTATGAGTATATGTGTATTACAGTGTAGGTGTGACCACGACTCTAGCTTGACGGCTTGACTATGACTATTTTTGTGCCTGAACTTAACTTAGCTACCGTGTCAATGGCTGCCAGCGCGAAATTCTTCAGAATTGTTTTCTTATTTTATTTTTATGGCGTCTCGAGGTGTATCGTAAAAAAATATTATTGTAATTTGTGACAACAGCGGTACCTTTTTGTTTTCCTTGGTAACTGCATTGCATGAACGAAAGTCTGTGGTATCAATAATTAACTTCAATTCATTCCATCCATACATAATTCTGTCTCATTCTCAGTCAATTATTGATATCATTCTAACCTAAATGTTTTATGTCTGAAAGTAAACATAAACTAATGATATACGTAAAACAATAATATTTGAAAAGAGAAACACTTGCGATCAAATAGGTTAGCAGAATAAAATGGCTTCTAAAAACGTGGAGTCCGAGGTAAAATACAACATAGATTAATTCCTCTCTTATACGGTACTTGATAAAAGTGTAAATAGTAAAAATATACTAAACAAATCCCTGTTTTAGATTCCACCTATATTTGAAGATTTACAAGAAAAAGTCAAAGAATATCTGTTGAAACCTGAAAATTTGTCTATACATAAATGGGAAAAGTCTCAGTGTCACTTTCCAAGAAAAGTAAACATTGGATCTTTATTTGAAGCTGATGATGATGAAGTTTTGCCTGACACAACCCTGGAAGTAAGTATTTGAGAAACCACTAACATAGTTTATCATAGTATTAACATATTGCTGTGTAGTGTCGGCTTAGAATATCACTACCCCATTTCTTCCGATGAGTGTTCGCAAGAGGCGACTAATGGTATTGGGGCTTTTAAAGGATTTTTGGCGATGCATTTTAAGCGGGGGTTGAGTCTTTCCAGCTTGGTGTGAATTATGTAAAAGATTGCATACTTACACATTCGGGATCCCAAAATATATTCACACACTAAACAGCCTATTCCAATATTATTTTACTATTTGGTATTCTGTCATATCCTCCTCCCAGCTGATATACGTCCCCACCAAGGGGTTGAGCCTACCCAATATAAGGTGATTTGGCCATCGTCAACCACACTAGCTACCAACTACTTGAAACCTAGCGCATAACCGCAACACCACGGAGGCAGTCAAATAATATATTAAATCATAAATAACTGTTGTCATATAAGACAATATGAGTAAACTTTTAAAACATATGGCTGGCCAATGAACTAAATATTCCTTCCAATTTACCATGCACACCATAGAGGTGTGTTACACAGTTTCCTACTACAGTAGTAGGATGTTATTCTAAATGCACTGGATCTCTACCCTAATACTAAGTATTTAGCATTTGGCTAAATCACTATTCTATGCATGTTAATTATGAAATGATGTTATCTACCGTGTTATGTACCGAGGTCAAAACTGTACATTGAAGAAAAATAAATAAAAACCAGTGGAATTTGTTAAATTTTCGATACTGAAGCCAACCTTGCGCTTTTTGAAAAAAAATTCTGTCTGTCTGTATGTCCGGTCATCACGTTAATTCTACTAGACGGATCTTGATCAAATTTGGTATGAATGTAGCTTATACACCTGGCCAACATATAGGATATAATTTATCCCGGATTTCGTAAGGGTTCCCACAGGAGCATAAAAAAACATAACTTTTATATGGTTCCCTATATTTACACGATTCGTTTTTTCATCGTACGACTTTATCAGACTCTTTATTAATAGTCTTTTTGCAAAAAATAAGGGTTTCATCCATTTTCATCAAAATAAATGTCCATTTAATTGTTTGTCAATAGTATGCCTACTAGATATATAGGTTGTAAAAAATTTGGACCATTATATATTTATACCATTTGGTTAGTACTAAACAAACGGAAGACCCAGGTTCGAATCCCGAGGGATCACAATCATTTTGCGTTTTTTTTTGCTTTTGTGTTAACTTAGAATAATAGTAAGCACTAATCCTTCTTTTTCACATTCAACTATGCGAATATGTATGAATAAAGATAATTGAAAGTATATTGTATGAATTTCGCGTATTTATTTGGTAGGTCTGAGAATATATTTTATAACTTTTATTTTTTTTAAGTATTTTTAAACTAATATTCCCATAGACATATTATGCCACAAACTTAGTATCCTCCAGACACCGTAGTCAGTACAAAATCGGTTCGGCAAAATGGTCCAATAATCCCCCCGCTCTCACTGCACTTCACGCCCCGCAATGTTGCAAGCTTTAACCCATCGCCCGTCTGCAAATGTATATTTTTTACCAAACTCGTATTAATTTCTACCAAACTCCTAATAATTATTTAATATGTTCTTTTTCTATATTTGAGAAAAAACATGAAATATTTAATGCTTTTAAATGATAAGATAATAAAAAACATATATTAAAAATAAAACAACAGCTTTAATAGTTTTTTAACTTATTAGTAAAATTAAATTTTCTGAAATATCAAAATGTTCTTTTTCTATATTTGAACATAATCGTGAATTATTTAATGCTTCTAAATAATAGGATGGATAATAAAAAACACGGATGTTGTCAGGTTTATGGTATTCGTAGTTGAATTACAGCTAAGAACTCCAATATCTTCAAGAGCTATGCAATTGCCTTGATCCGAAGCTTTTATCCCTAAATTGCACAATACTTTGCGGTATATACCCTTAAATTGTTTTGCATTTGGGTTGCCGTTCAATCAACCATGCATAGCGTATAAAAAAACTATTAATATTTAGACACATACATAATATTTAAATAGAATTAACTAGCTCTTCACCCGCGTCTTCTTTCACGTAGGTACACATATATCACTGCTTACCCTTTTTCGAATTTATCGTATTTCGATGTATAATTTAAATACCTTCAAAGTTTCATCCAAATTCCTTTAGTAGATTTTGTCTGAAAGCGTAACAATCACATCCACAGAAACTTTCACAATTATAATATTATAGTAAGATATATATTTATATGTATAATATTACGTATATACAGATAGGTATATATTTCAAATATAGTACAAATATACCTTCGTGAGCATCTTTTACAAGTCTTCTGATTCCAGATTTAGTTAAATCAAAATATTTTTCTTCAAAATGCTCGGAGCAAATGCGTGAGCTTGAGGTGGGTTTCCAATACTCATCAATTTTAGCTTTTTGTATAATTCTTACCCACGGAGCTCGCCTGCTTTCGTCTGCAGGAAATCTAAAATACCCAAAAGTACTTATTTTTCACCATTTAGAATTTCTACCTAAACATAATATTCTTATGTTGAAAATGGTAGAAAATACAAAGTTCTACGCTTGCAACACTGACATGGCGGCGTAAAAAAATTCGTAATTTAAACAAAATTAAATTGCTTTCAATCATCGAAAGTAAGTGGAAAATAACAATAGTAACCGGTGAAATGTGACTCCCAGTCCTTTAGCTTTGATATTTACTCTATTTCGACAATATGGAAGTACGTAAGTCGTCATTATGAATTTTTTTGTGGAGCTGTTTTGGCTTGTCACTTTCAAAGCTTCTAACCGACTGAGTGAGTGCGGGTGCGTTGCGTTGGTATGCAAGAGAAACCAATGAAATAGGACTATCGATGCGACCGTGAGCGGATTCTGGGTACTCTTTATTCTATGTATTATGCTATACCTATGCATAAATTGATATTCTGTTCAAGCCTCAGAATGCATAGTTGATATATAATAGCACATATCTCAATTTTAATTTAGTAGCGCCATCTACGACTGATTGGCTGCAATCTCTCACACATCACCAACGGTAAGTGTAGGGGGCAGCACCGGGCCGACACCGCATCGCCAAACTGCTATCCATACTTACTAAAGATATTCTCATTTTTGAACATAGAAACTTTGTACAAAATGGTTTGTTTCATGATTCTTATGAACAATTAAAAATGTTTTTTGGAACTCACCCCCTAAGGGATTAAAAATTTTGTATACAGATTATAAACATTTCTGTATCTAGAAATTTGAAACTTGATGAGATTGACTGATATAAGGCAAGACTAAGATAATATTTGCCGTGTAGTGCCGGCTTAGAATGTCGCTACCCCTTCCTACCCACGGGTGTCGTAAGAAGCGACTAAGGGTATTGGGGCTTTATATTGGATTTTTGGGCGATGCGGTTGGAGACCCATCACCAAAAACCTTTATTTTACTATCTTTTCCCTACACAACTTCCAAAAGTGGCTGAGGAATTTATAATTCCTTGGCTCTGGCTACCTCTTCTAGGGAATTACAGCCGTGAGTATATGTATGTATGTGCTAAGATAAGAAGACACTACAAAAAGGAATATTTGAAATTCTACTATCAATCATTCATGAGTATATACTAAAGGCTATAAACCCCAAAATAGGGTAGCCACAGCTTCAGAGACAGTAATGCTTTATCCACTTTTGGTAGTTTAATGGGGAAAAATTTCCTTGGCTCTGGCTACCCCTTCTAGGGAATTACAGCCGTGAGTATATGTATGTATGTACTAAGATAAGAAGACACTACAAAAAGGAATATTTGAAATTCTACTATCAATCATTCATGAGTATATACTAAAGGCTATTAACCCCAAAATAGGGTAGCCACAGCTTCAGAGACAGTAATGCTTTATCCACTTTTGGTAGTTTAATGGGGAAAAATTTCCTTGGCTCTGGCTACCCCTTCTAGGGAATTACAGCCGTGAGTATATGTATGTATGTACTAAGATAAGAAGACACTACAAAAAGGAATATTTGAAATTCTACTATCAATCATTCATGAGTATATACTAAAGGCTATAAACCCCAAAATAGGGTAGCCACAGCTTCAGAGACAGTAATGCTTTATCCACTTTTGGTAGTTTAATGGGGAAAAGGTAGTCAAATGTAGTCAAAATTATATCTATTACAAAGCCCACGCGAATATAAAAAAACAGAACTTAAGTTAGTGTTTTGGTATTTGGATGTAAACCGGATGCAAAAAATGTAGTCCACGCGGACGTAGTCGCGGGCAAAAAGCTAGTTTACAAATATAGGAAATAAAAATTCATTTGAAATGTCTATCTTGATTATTGATGCCTTTAATCTAGGTGGCTCATTATTCATACCAATACTCACAATGGCTATTATGAGTCTTCTACCACTGCTTGAATTATGAATACCTTGAGACACTCCAATTTTCAAAGAGTTTTTAGATATTATATTGATTTAAATATTGCCCTATTTTATAATCTAACATTTAATCATATAAGCCTAGAATTTAACGAGCCTAACACATAACTTGTGCAAATGATACATGTTTAATTATTATTCCTCAGGTTGTCCGGGACCCAATAACTGGTGATATAATTGGTCTTGAAGAGATATCATTGCCAGTTGATGAAGAAGATGAGTCATTGTCCATGTCTCGGGCACCATTGCCACCTAATATGGCAACTCGAGGCACTACAACTCAAATGCCCTTCTTGCCCGCTGGATTTGAAGAGGAGCTTCAGAAATTTCTTGATGAATCTCTGCAGTTTAGTGAAATGATTCCTGATGTAGATGTTGATGATGAAGTTGGCAAGTTTTTGGGTGAAGGTAGACATCTTAACTAATACTTTTCTGTGATGTCTTTCTTTTAATTAACAAAGCTGACCATATTATGTCGATAATAATATGGCCTTTTACAATAAGAAAAGCTGATATAGTAGCATAAAAAAATGTGAAATAATGGAATTAAAATTATTGCATTTTATTTGGACATTTTGCATTTATATATATAATGCAATATATATATGGTTTTTACATTCTTTTTAGATCTGCTGACCACACCACCTGGTTGTAAGGATGGCATTATCTTTGCAAGGGATGGAGTAACCATATTGGATGGTTCAGACCAGCAAGTAGACAAAACTGAAATAACCACTGATATTGATTTAAAAGCCAAAATAAATATAGATGAAGTTGTTGACAGCAATACCCACCTAATCGGTAAGTTACAAAATACTTAACTAAGTTACAAACTAAGTAGCTTGACAGTTAGAGATTTAGATTCAAAGAGCCATTATTCATAACATGGACCCTACACAATTAACTTCACCTATAAAAGTATTAAAAAATATATGTATCTTGGATGCCCTCGGGCGATAACACCAAAAACAAAACAGTTTTGTTACGAGCCTACTATTTATATGTCACTATTTCATGAAAATTTTGGGATTATTAAGTGATCCACCTCACTCATCTATTCCCAGAACACTTATGGCTCTGCCGCCGCCTGGCACCCAGCAATTAGAATGATTTTTAACTTGTAGTTTCAAATATGACTAGAAATTAATTTGTATTAATTTTATGTAAATTCTCTGACCTTAAAATCTGACCTTAATTTTATTAACCTTACCATCCAAAAGATGTCAGCAAGAGATCACTATTAGTGATAAGACCGCCAATTTAATTCCATTATTGGATTGAATCAGGCGTTACTTTGCGGAAATCCATAGCAATACTAATATTAATAAATTTCTTCGCTTAATTCCGCTAAATAATACCTGCAGTCTTCATGCAACTTATAGTATAGTAGACAGTTCGGCAGCTGACCACCGAGTCAGCAGAGTGACTCGGTGGTCAGCTGCCGAACTGTCTACTAACTGCTCGTCAATGACTCGTGTTGAGTCGAAACGCGTCGCATGTTTGTGGTTGCCTGTGGTTTTCGCTTGCGGGTGTGTGTGTGGTGCATTGTCTGCTTTTCGATTTCTTGTAAGTGGAAGGGCGGGCGGTGCACAGTGCATGTTGCATGAAGACTGCAGGTATTATTTAGCGGAATTAAGCGAAGAAATTTATTAATATTAGTATTAATTTAATTCCATTGTAAAACTATATTCTTTTATACTTTTTCGTGAATATTTTAAATTTTGGTGTTTAAGAAAGAGTTAATTCTATTATAATCCTTTATTCGCATTATCATTCCAGGTCTCTGGCAAGACGACGAAGAAACCCCACAAACTAAACCAGAAACAAAACTTCCCGAAATACCACAGTCCACCATCGAAGATACATTCTTAGAAACTACCCAACCACCAGTGGAAGTACCAGAAATCCCAATACTAAATATAACCAACTCTTCAGTCAAAGCCGGAGCCACTTCTACAGAATGGGCTGAGATGATTGACGTATCTTTGCCTGTGCCAGAATTTACAGAGAAGATAAAGGATATGGCTCATAGTTATCCGTTTGAGTTGGATAATTTCCAAAAGCAGGTATTTTTAATTGATGATACATTTATGTAGCAACCAAACTATATGATAAGTTTAGTTTATTGATAAGTTAATCCAATATAGAGGTACATTGTTCATACTATACCATCTTCTAAAGAGAGATATGTTGTAGAAACTTTACTGCACGATACAAACTTAATAATAATAGCTAAAATTTACTATACCGTAATCATTTGGTTTGCATGTAATTATTACATATTTATTTGAATTTATAACATACGTATGAATAGTCACGGCTATAAATACCTATAAGGGGTAGCCAGAGCTTAATAATATGAAATTCCTCAACCACTTTTGGAAGCTAAGTGGGGAAAATATTGTGAGAATGAAGGTTGTTGGTGACGGGTCTCCTGTCCCATCGCCCTAAAAATAGTTAAAACGGTCCAAGGTCCTAAGTCTTCTCATGCGGTATCACAAGAAGAACTAGGTTTGTGCTATCTGTATCCACAAAGAAACTCATCTTAAACTTACATCGTGTTACAGGCTATACTCAAGTTAGAAGAAGGTCATCACGTGTTCGTAGCTGCCCACACCTCTGCCGGTAAAACCGTTGTTGCGGAATACGCAATAGCTATGTCTAGGAGAAATTGTACCAGGTAAATATCACTACTACAATGAATACACAATTTGATAATATCATTTTATATACGATATTTATTTAGTTCTAAAAATGTGGCCAAAGGTTTTGTAACGAATAAATCATGTGTCACTTTTTTTAAGACGAGAGGAGAAAATGGAATGAAAAAAAATATTGTTGACGATGGATATCCATTCTACCCAACAAACACTTTAAGAACTTAAATAACTTACTCGTAAATTGCCTCGTATGACATGAGGGGAAAATATGTGATAGTGCTATCTTTAACGGCACTACACACCACTCCTATTATAATATTAATAATGAAAAATTCCCGAATTGCACGAAAATATACTGAAACTAGGTGTGCCTCATTGCTTCGCTTCGCTACGGAACATTTAACTTTCTCCTGCTTTGATTGAATTATTTGGATTTTAATTTGACTAAAAAATCTAAATAAATTTTATACTAAGTCGTATTTCAGGTCACTCTAAAATCTAATTCTCACTTCGCTTAGTATTAAGGGCCTTGCTTAATTTGCAGCTATTGAGCTCTCTCTTACGTCAAATTTACTGAGAGTGATAGGGACAGAAAAAATGCGCGCGTAGTAAAAATTTACTTTATTTAGTTTCATTAAATAACTATAATATTTAAATGAAAAGTTAAACAGCAAAATTATAGATCTTATGCTAGTGGAGCCTATACGGTTTTTATGAAAATATAGCATGTTGCAATACAATACTTTTCATCATATATTTCAACATATTGTTAAAATTTTAAACAAAAAATTTTTAGACCATGAACTAATCACCAACATATATTTTATTCATGTCATATCAATATCTTAAAAACGGACTTTACATAGTTTGAAAATGATGATGATGAGAGGGGTGGTTTCCTCAATTGGTCACTATAGAAAGAAAGAAAGAAGAGACATTTATTCATATTTGAACTACTAACTACTATACAGTTTACTTAAATATTAAAACTATAAAAGTGACATAAAAAGTGAAACAAGATAAAATAAATTAAACAAATGTGAATAGGTCCTGCCTCAGCTTATTGTTGTGTGTTTTACACACAACACTGATTTTCAGTCAGGATCCATTTGGAGTGATACATATAACATACATTTCAAGCTACATAAAATAATTGACAACATAATAATAGTTGTTTAAAAACAAAATACAAAAAAGTCGACCAATAATCTAGCCATACCCGCTTACATAACTTGCACTTTTACATTTAAAAATACCACATAATAAACAAATAAAGAAAAATATAGGGCCGTTTCACGTGGGCCTTGGCCATTATTCAATCCACCCCAGCTCTATCTAGAAGTCAACAAGTTGTCTTATATCATTTAAGAGATTTGTTGCATACTACCTGTGTTTTCCATGGTTGTACCATGTCACTTCAGCCTCTAAGCAGGCTCTGCACAGCGGGCTATCTGTTATTCATAGTCCTAGTGTGAAGTAATGTTTGTTCAGTGAGCAGTGTGCTGTTATGATTCCTGTCACCAAACGAAGTTTTCTCCTGTCTAGGTTCAAGAGTCTTCTTGTTGGGTGTGTCTAGGTTCGACATTGCTTCCTTGGATTGTCGGCACTCTAACAGGTTTATTTATTTATTTGGTATATATTATTAGGTTGTGCTATATTGCTTTGTGTTGTTCTCATGTTCGCTCCCTCAGCCAAGTACGGTATTCGTATGATGTTCTCCAGCTCCAGTTCAGCGCTTGATCGTTTCCAAGAGAATTGGAGTGTCCTTTAATCCATTGTAATGTGATGTTATTCTTGGATATAATTTCAAGTGCCTCAAGTCATTGTTGTATGATTCCATTGTTGGTTTGGTTATTTTTCAGAGCGTGTAGTACTGCTTTGCTGTCTGAAAGTATCTTGATATTTGTATTTTTAACTTTTCTATCCGATATATGAGGGACGACTGAAAAGTTTTGAATCCAAGGTATTAAAACTGCTGTAGAAGTGAATAAAAAAATATTTTTCTCGTTTTCTCCATCTCCAATTATTATGTTAAGTATGTTTTGATGTTTAGGTCATGTGAGAAAGCTCCTGCAACTGTTCCATCGTTTGTCTTTGCTCCATCTGTATATACTCTTAACTGTTTTATGTTAGATTAGTCGTTTTGTTCTTCTTCAAGTTTGACTTGGTAGTGTTTGTTAAAAATATACACTCTTAGATGCAACTTGACGCTAGCTAACTCATGCTAACTTATAAGCAACCGACGACGCGTACACTTGTGTGAGATAAGACTTGGCATCATTGTACTATATAATCATAGTTCAGAAGGGCTGTAACTTCTGAAGATTTCCACGCACCACATACTTGGTGATTCAGTAACTGTATTTGCACTAAACACAGGTGGGGCGATTTCAGCGGGGGCATTGTTATTTAGTAAAATAGACGTGAAAACGTGAACATATAAACATAGTTACAAATATTTTTGATGCGTAACAATAAAATAACACAAAACTAAATTATTCCAGAGCAATCTACACATCACCAATCAAAGCCCTTTCCAATCAGAAATACAACGACTTCACAAAAACGTTCGGCGAAGTGGGTCTCCTTACGGGTGATCTCCAGATCAACGCCACCGCGCCTTGTCTGGTGATGACCACGGAGATACTGCGCTCCATGCTGTACTGCGGCTCTGACGTCACCAGGGACCTGGAGTTCGTCGTCTTCGATGAGGTGCACTACATTAATAATGCTGAGGTAGGTAAACTGTTATAAAAGAAGAAAAATAATGTCATTTATTGTGTTTAAAAAGGAATTGCAAGATGGATGGATGAATAATTATTAACATTTCAAAATCCTTAAAAACTGCATGGTAGCCACTTGGGATTTTGAGGCCTTCATGTTTCTGTTGAGCGATTTTTTTACTAACTATCCTTTAATTTTCATTGTTTTTCTTACTCTAACAACCCATATATGTCCCCATCAAGGGGCTCCAGCCTACCCTATATAGGGTGATTTGGCTTTAGTCCACCACGTTGGCCAATTGCGACTAACGACTACTAACGTAATAGTAGCCGGGACCGACGGCTTAACGTGCCCTTCGGAGCACGGAATCATCTTAATTTTCGAATTATCAGGTAATTCAAGCCTACTATATCATTCCAAACTGGATTAAATCTCACAAATTGTATTTGTAAGTTTACCTCCTGGGGATCAAACCCGAGAGAGAGAGAATTGCCTATACCGGTTTCAGAATTGCCTACTCTGAAGCTCTAGCGTAAAGCCCTCTAGAAGTATAAGTGTAAAAACCAATTAACCTATTCTTCTACTTCCAGCGAGGCCACGTTTGGGAGGAAGTACTAATTCTTCTACCAGCCCACGTGTGCATTGTTATGTTGAGTGCGACTGTACCTAACACGCTGCAATTTGCTGATTGGGTCGGCAGGACGAAGAAACGGAAAGTCTATGTCGTTTCTACGCCAAAGAGACCAGTGCCGCTGTGCCATTATTTGTATACAGGTAATTTGTTACTGTTTGTAGTATAGGATTAGAATGGCAATGACCTATTTTATTTCTGTAAATTACGAGGCAACTAAGGGTTTTGGGGCATTTTGAGTGGAGAGACGATGGGGTTTGATTACCATCAGCAACCATCCTTTTTTGCAGTCTTACCCGTACTCTAGCTCCATAAGTAGATGTGTAATTTTTAATTCTGAAGTGTTGATTACCCTATTTTGGGATTTTCAGTCGTGAGTATATGTAGGAAGTTTGGGACATACTATACTTATCAGACGACATAAGGGTACTCTTATTACCCGATGACAGGATTTTATGAGATGTTGCCATGTTTTTGCATTATATAGATAACCGCGTTTTTAATTAAATTAAAAGGTATCATTAGATCTAAAGAAGCCCATAGAGATTAATCAAGAACATAGTTGCCAGGTTATTACCGTATTTTTCCCATATTGTAATCTATCCAATTTTTATTGTTAAAATTATAATTCGAAAATAATAATAGCAGAAATGCTTTGCTATCTTGAGCACATAACTTCAAATTTCTTCATCAAAGCCCATACATGCGCACATCAAAAAACTTAATACTTAAACTCTTATTTATTTGTGAATTTTAGGTTCTGGAGGTAAATCTAAAGACCAACGCTATCTAGTCCTGGATTCGGAAGGAAACTTCCTAATGCGAGGTTACAACGAAGCTGTCGCCGCGAAGAAAGCAAGAGAGAATGACTTCAAGAAGAACTTTGGACCGAAAGGTTAGTATAAAAATCCTTGTCTATCTACATCTTCGTTGCATAGCTGAATAAATGATTGATAACAAGAATATATGTACATCAAAGACATATTTCTAATGAATAAAGGATAAGAAAGGAAAGAAAAATTTCGACACCATTTATTTATTAGAAATAATACCCACATGAGGTTTTCATGATTTTTTTATTATAGATATATCTCTTAATCATCACACCCAAATATCAAAACTTTTAAAGGAGATTGACCATTTTGGACCAAATGCTGCCCAGGCGTGGGAATAGTTTTTTATTTTACCTTACATAAAAGGGTATTTAAGAAAAATAATTAAAAAAAACAACATCCACGAGGTTGTGTACTACCCGATAATATACCTTATGGTTTTCGTAGCACTTTAACTTTTGATATTTCATTTTTTTATAATATTTACGTTGTTGTTTAATATTATTATATTATTTATTCTTCCTCTAGTCAGGTCCCGACCTCGCTAGTATCGCAAAACAAGTTTTTTGTACGTTGACAGCTTTGTATAGCACTGTCTCTTTTTTCAATTCCAAGACAAGTTGATCGAACGGTACGGTACAAAATCACAGCGAGATTTGAGAGAAATCAAAAGTCTTGCTTCCTCATATTCAGATGTGTATGTAAACCTGTTACTCTGTACCTGCTTGCGCGCGCGCCCTTTTGTTTGTATCGCAGTCTATCACCACTCTTTGACGTGAATCGTACTGTGCACTTATCTCCTTATTTTCTTACTACCCGGCATTACTTTTGAACTATCGTATCTGCATCACTTATCAACCCGGCTATTCGTTTTTTACTTGACGAGAACAATCATGGGCTCCGTTCAATTAATCATTATTGCTGTTCGTGTTTTATTGGGCGGCGAACGATCGGCAGTTGTGCTCACGTTGTTTGCCTAGTTTGATTTTTGGGGTGAGCTAGGCACGAAGACGTTTTGAGGCGGCCTGCTTTATTTTTAGATTCAATAATCATAGATGACGATGAGTATCATTAATGTTTACATCATGATCATGTAACGAATAAATGATTGATTTATGAAAGCACTATACTTAACAAGTGTTTTAATAGTAATAAATAATCCATTGTTCACAACATACCGTGTTTTATTTAAAAAAAACAGCTGTTGGTTATGATTAAGTCGTCAATGTAAATCCTATGAAAAATATTTTTTTTCTCAGTACTCCTCGGATAGATTCTAAAGCGCTTTGGGTTACAGTCTGATATTAGTCTAAGGAACATTATGTACCATCATTCAATGTTGGGCAGCACTTGGTCCAACGTTCATACAAAAATGGTCACTCTCCTTTATATTAAACTTGCTGACGCGACAGACTTCATACTGTAAATTTGCTTATGCCAAACTTTAGGCGTTTTTTCCGGTACTCTGAGTTCAATCAGGCGTGTATATTTTATTGGTCAAATTTTTCCGGGATAATAAGTATCCTATGTTATAATTTGGGTCATTATCTAGCATTCTGCTAAATTCCATTCATATACACTCTGTAATTGAGAAGCCTTTTTACCTCAAACACATAAACATCCAAACATGTAAACTTTAACATTTATAATATTAATAGGATAGTAAGAAATTAAAAGTTCTCACTCTACTATCATGTAAGCCCTCGCTCGGGATACAAATTCCATTACCACAAAAAAGGCGTATGGATAATAAATATTTTATCAGTACATTCTGTTACTCAAGCCTTATATTCCTATTGGGTATGCCGTTACTACCGATCACCACTTTGCACGAGCCTGACAAACCTCTCTTGCACCCTACAGTCATCATTATTCTAACTTCAGAGTCCCGCTTATATTACAAAGTTTTCAATCTGGTGGTTAAACTTCGTCGTCTTCTACTTAAAATAATACACTGCCTTTATTAATCTTATAACATAGAAAAAAATGAGGTTTTGAGTCTTTAAGAAATTGTAATTAGTGCAACTGGTATACCAATCTAAAGATTATTTGATTTTTATTGAAGCCGTTGCAACATTTATAATAATTAATTAATTCTCGTACAGGTAACAGCAAGCAGTACTTAAATCCAAAAGCCGAGCAGACAATGTGGGTAGCTTTCATTAGCCATTTGCAGAGTAAAGACAAACTACCGGTAGTGGCTTTCACGTTATCCAGGAACAGGTTAGTACTTTTTTTACACTAGCGTAGTTTTATTAATCGAATATATAGAGATTCTTAATCATTATATACCTATAACCCTTGATTTTTTCTGTAAGGATTTTAATCACTGCACCCCTATTTATGTAGTTTAGCGTGATGATAGCCTATGTTTCTTCTTATAGGTTAAAGAAATGTTTGAATCAAATCAGTCGATTGTAGGCTTATAATTACAGACAAACAAATACACCTACAAATCTTTCCTGATTATTATAAGTATTAATAATAGGTGACTCTGTCGAAAATGTACTAGAGAAGGTTTAGCGCTATCCTTGTCACCTACAGATACAAAACATTGTTTACATTCTATTACCAGGTCTACTGAATATAGCCATATCAATAATAGTATAACAACCGGTCAAGCCATTTCAGATTATTTTGGTTACAAACACTGCACTGCGATAATTTTATCAGATAATCATATTATATATCAGGGCTCGAGCCTACCCCATATACGTTGACTTGGACATGGACATAGCCCACCCTGCTGGCCTAGTTCAGCCTAGATATACCGAGACCTACGGCTTAAGTTCCCTCCAAAGCACGCAATTATATCTACCAATAGTAGTGGGTTGACTAGCTTTTAGTCGTGGGTTTGAACCCCGCTGAAGGCAAAATTTACATGATGATGTGGTGGTCCTACAGATCCACAAGAAAATGATAATTTATCATATACGTAGGTCACCCTATAAAATTTATTTAGTTCAGAGTTAACTGACAATGACAGGCTGAAATTTCCAAATGGTGACAGTAGTACCAGTAGTTGCCGTAGGCCAAGAAAAGTTTGTGGATCTGTATTTTTGTGTTCAGCGCTGTTAGTCAGTATTTTTAAAATTAGTCTGAACTCATGGCTGGTGTCTTTAAAAAGACCAAGCCCATATTGGTTTTTACGTAACCGCAATTATTTTTTAAACACATGTCTGTAGACACACTTTTGTATTTTTGCCCAGTTTCTTACTAAAAGCCATATTCCAGACCCCCATGAGTCCTTTTTGTACCGACATGCTAAAGCGGTTCACTTTTTATGTTTCTGTATCAAGTGAGTATGAGTAGTAAATTACTGCAAAAATACGGATAGACATACAAACAAACCGAAATCTATAAGGATCCGTTTCATTGCCATTCGGGTACAAAACCCAAAAGAACTTCTTAGTTTATGAAGTTTTTAGCAAGGTATTATCAACGGTTGTACACATAAAAATAATAAAACAAAACATACATTTTAAAACGGCTTTAATAGGCAAACATAACTAATTGTGAACAAATTGAATGGCAACAAATTGACTATTTTCAAATTCAAGTGAAGGTGTTTTCAAAGTTGTGTTAAAATTTAGACTTTAGAGATGGTGGCGTAGAAGGCAGGGTAGAGTTTGTTTTCGGGGTCAGCGCCCTTCTTCAATAGACCGAATTCAGTGGGGAATTTCTTTTCCAAAGCGTCGATGACCAGTTTCACGTTGGGTTTCTGTACGTCGCTGCATCTTTGGCAGGCGTTCACGATGGCTTCACCGACGTTTTCTGTGAAACAAAAAGATGAATTAATTAATACGAAACGGGGAGCTTATATTCTTATCTTTCTATATTCACGGCTGATGAATACATCCCATGAAAGTAACAAAAGCTAGGGAATAATAAAAAAACAGTGTTTTTGTAAGTTGATTAAGTAAAAGATTATACTAAGAGGGAAGGTTGGCGTAGGGTCTCCAGCCACATCGTCCTTAAAATCACTAAAAAAAACCCCAAAACTCTAAGTCGTCTCCTACTACACCCTCGGGAAGAAATAGGTTAGTGCTACTCTAAACCAACGTCTTACACGTAGGCAGAACTAGATATTGAATACAGTTTTGTAGACTCATGAAAGCAGTGGCAGACAACAGTCGACGAAAGTCTGTCGACGTAAAAACAACGTTAAAACTCACCCTTGAAGAACTGAGCGAATTCAGAGCAGGTTCCCTTGGACAGCAGACAGTCTACGAAGGTCTGGAGCTTAGCGTCATCGTTGATCAAACCCTGGAAGTCGTAGGAGTCGAATTTGGAGTCGTAGTAGTCGACCGCGGCGGTGCTGCTCACGGCGACGGCGATCACGACGGCGAATACGAGGGAGTTCATGTTGGGGCTGGAATAGATGGTGTTATAAAATTATGAAGATTTGAAGATTTTGTTGGGTTGTTATTACATGATAAGGTATAGAGTAGGGTCGAATGTAAAGCAAACAAGTCTAACTTAGCTTATCGCTCTACATGTTTGCTATCTTACTCTTTGGACCAGAAGCGCTAGCACGAGCGCTATTTTATCGTCACGATAACGGTTAGAATGAGATGACAGTACACGATACTAAGTAAATACGAAAGAGATGGCTGTTTCATACCACCCGATATCTAGTTAAAAGGTCGCTCGTACTACCTGTGCAGGTAGGTATAGATATCGAAGTTTGTGGAAAGACAAGTCAGAAACCTTTTTTTGTTGAAATGGGTTGATTTTCACTATAAGATAGTAATTTATTGATAGCAACTTATAAGAGGGATAATAGATTGGTAGTTTTTGCTGCTTCAGTGTATATAATAGGTTTCATGTGTATTTGTTCCAATAAAATATAATAGACATCTATTAATTCCTGCATATTCTAAAAGGAAACAGCAATAGAAATTATGGTTATCGTTTGTCATTAATATTACTCGTCTATAGCAGGGAAATTATTTCTATAATATACTCAAATTTATAGGACGACCTATTGTAATAATAATCACACTAACACATACTCAAAAAAAGATAATAAGGAATTTGTTTTATAGTTCTTTGTTTTTCTATTATACTTAATGCAATGTGAATATAACTCTTTGTTATATTTTTTTAAGCTTACTTCCTAATAGATAAGATCGTGTTAATTTGTCTAGTAAATTAGTTTTATAGCCGCTATAATTCTATTAGTAAGCATCTTAAAGACCTTGCTTAGTAACAAAAAATTTAATAACATAACAATGATATATCATCTATTTGACTCTAACGATTGAATAAATGAATAATAAATGTGTGCGAAATAATTGCTGATGTTTTATAAATAATTAGATTGATAAAATTACGATTTAAATATCATAGCAAAATTTAATATTTATAGTGACTTTGCAAACCTATAAAAAATTAAAATTTAAAAAAAAAACAACCAAATGTGGGCAGATCTTCTCAATTAGAAAATATGGTTGGTGACGGGCCTCAAGCCACATCGCCCAAAAATAAACTATATAACCCCAAACTTTATACCCCATCCCTACAAAACACACACACACACACATTTTTACATACATATACTCACAACTATCAGTGACTAAAAGGGGTAGCCAGGGCTTCAGAATCATAATATATTTATCTACTGTTGGACGTTGAGTATGGAACTGATTGTAAAGTAAAGTTTGTTGGTGATGGGCTGATGGGTCTCCAATCGCATCGCCCAACAATCACTTAGAAAGCCCCAATCACCTGACTCAACGCCTCTGATGATAACCGCGGAAAAAAATGGGTTAATGCTATTCTAAGCCAACACAGCTACACTGATAGAGAGGATTAAATTATAAACTGACAAATACAGAGCTATGACAATAAATAAACTGGAGTCATCTTACCTATGAGAAGTGCTCTTCAAAACTGATAGTGGTAACGAATTCTACCTAAGCTTTTATACTTTATTTTGAAACTTGTATTATACTCTACAATTAATGATAGATGTTTTTAAAATGCAAATATTCTTATCTAATTTTAAGCTGACCTTCAGCTAACGTTTTTTGGTTGGAATAAAACTCCTTTATTTGTTTTTGTTCCTAACTGATTTGATCAACGGACTCTTGCCGGCCGGTTAGTTTTATCGTCTGGTAATATGATTCACAAACTTTTTACAAATCGTCAATATGGAAGCTATGATACCACAACTTTTTTAATGTAGTTGGTACCTTCACGAATAGAATTACTAAATGGGTAATTTAAATCTTTTTGTTCATGAAAACCTCATGTGGGGATTATTACTAATAAATAAAGAAGATAGAAGAATTTCGCGCTGGCAGCCTTTGACACGGTAGCTCAATTGGCAAGAGCGACGGGAGCGTATACCCGAGGTCGCGGGTTCGAATCCCGCCTGTGTCGAAATTTTTCTTTCCTTTATTTATTCTTTATTTATTAGTACTAAATGGGTAACCAGAGCTTGAAATGACAAAAAGTGGAATGAAGTATGTTTGTGATTGATTTCATAGTTCGTTTACATTAAAGCCCGAGACCTTCGTCACCCGTAGGAACTTAAAACAATCGGGGTAGTGCAATTCGAAGCTGACATCATCCTGGTGATCGCTGATGATTTAAAGGGAATTATTATTGGACGCACCACATTTATTTTTGTTTGGTTTTTGTGCTTATTGAGCAATGCTACAAATTTTAATAATTTCGTTATAATAACATAACATGACATAAACGTTCACGCCGAATATCCGGGGTTTGCAGAGGTACTAATACTTCTGAACATCACGTGATTTTGTCACCTGGTGTTCAGAGTACCCACGTTTTGCATGGACGGTGTACTCACGTGTGAGGGGGCAAGCCTATCGCCGTTTTGTACGAATACACTGTCACATGACTAATTACAACTCAGCCATGTGGGTTTCCTCACGATGTTTTCCCTCACCGTTAACAAGCATAATAATGAACCACACAATGTCTTTAGAAAAGACAAATTGGTGCAGGCCCGACCCGGGATTTGAACACTAGTTGTTTGCACGATATCCGATGTTCTACCCATTGGGCTATCACGTCGTCAAATAAAATATAGATTGTTTCCTGCTTTTTAGTTAAAATAAGTAATTCCTGTGTGGCTGAAGATTTTCTTATTCTGAAGCTGTGGCTACCCAGACTGGGGATTTATAGCCGTGAGTATATGTATGTCTGTATGAGTAGTAATTTATCATACATACATATACTCACGGCTAAATTTCCCTAGAAGGGGTAACCAGAGCTAAGGAATTATAAATTCCTCAGCCACTTTTGGAAGTTGAGTGGGGAAAAGATGGTAAAAATAAAGGTTTTTGGTGATGGGTCTCCAACCGCATCGCCCAAAAATCCAATAAAAAGCCCCAATACCCTTAGTCGCCTCTTACGACACCCGTGGGTAGAATGGGGTAGCGACATTCTAAGCCGGCACTACACGGCATAATTTATCATTACTCTTTATGTAACAATTATGTATAATATCATAGTTTGGGGCCAACTTGATCTGTGTATAATATTTTGGTAAATATATAGCCATATTTCATGAAGCATTTGTAATTTAAACCTTTAAATAGTTCAATATACGAAGACCCGACGCACCCTTTCTTCTAGTCTTTTGTATTAGAAGTGTGAAATAAAGGCCTATGTGTTAGTACTTTCACGGGTAATTCATTTATCTATGTGGACATATACACACCAACAAATATAGGCCAATCGCAAAAAGTGATTTAAAGTCGCCCCTGCGGCGGTAACATAAAGATATTAAGGCGCGTGGATTGAACTACCTAGAGTTACACACATACATACATACATATACTCACGGCTATAAATCCCAGAAAAGGGTAGCCGGAGATTCATGATTAAAATTCCTCAGCCACGTTTGGAAGTTAAGTGGATTGTAAATAAAGGTTGTTGGTGATGGGTCTCCAACCGCATCGCGCAACAATTACTTAATAAGCCCCAATACCCTAAGTAGCCTCTTACGGCAACCGCGGGAAGAAATGTGTTAGTGCTATTCTAAGCCAAAACTACACAGCTACCTAAAGCAACTTGGTTCCAAATTGATTATATTAAGCAAACATCCATAAATCAGTGTGGTACCAAGCACATCTATTAATTTTTATCCAACATCAAAGGGAATTACATTGGTAAACCTTATTCTAAGGGCAAACAACAGAAAGGAGTTTTTTAGCAAATAAATAACAATATTTTTAAAAACACAACAAATAGTCACACCAAAAAAGGAAACAAGCCGGTTTAGAAGCATATGTGATTAACGAATCGCTGATATTTATCTCATACGAATAAATCTTTGTTCAAGAGCGCCATGACTGAATTCAGCTGATGTATTTTTAGATACGTCTTGTTATGTTAAATTATTTAAGATAATCCGACTACCAAAGCCGGCTCAGCCACTATGGTATCAAAACGGGCAATGTGTAGTAAAAAAAAAGGGTCCAACCATTTTTATCTATTATAGGGGCTTTAAGCAAACATTTTAATAATTTCGTGCTTAAAGAGTGTATGCTAGGCAGTCATTTAAAGCTACTATTACGGTAGCCGTTACGTCTGCAAATCCAATTTAGGCTAGTGTGGTAAACTACGGAACACCTCTAGTCGCCGTTTTTCCTCCTTATTTACTTTTCCTCATCCTAAAAATAATAGTCACCGTTGCATTTACGTTTTTTGGAATAGATAATACTTTTTAAGCATAACGAGTTGTGGTGCTAAATGCAACAAACAACCGTCTAAAGGTAATATAAAACTTGAGTACCAATAATTTACTTTAAAAAATAGGTTCAGGTGCGGCAGGGTAATGTCAGTAAAGAACTACCACGGACTACACATTAAGATGAAAGGGAATGTGCCTAAAAAGGCAGTAGTTTGAAGTGTGAAGAATGAAAAGCCAATTTTTAAATAGATTGATAAATCTTGAGAGGTCTGCCAGGATCATACTAAGTGGCGATCGATGGTATCTGCCTACCCCAATTGTGTGATTATATGTATGTATAATAACTTGCACTTAATGCTTCAACATTTGAATGATATCTTTATTATGTATTCAAAATACTACTTTATATCCTCTATTTTTTAAACGTTCAATAACGCCTAATTTCTGTTGACATGTCAAGAACTATTCCATTTATTTAGTTACATGATACAAACAGCGACCTTACACAAGTTTTTGCAAACATAAGAACACTGCAAAAACTAGGCACAAAAAATACAGAATATTCATCAAATTCAAGTTTGTCTGATTACCTCGCTGTGCTTTGACGCTTAAGGCTTCTGTTTTTATGAATATTTAAATAAATGTTACTCTTTCTGTATTTAGATATATTTGCTATCAAGTAGATTATTTTGTATTAATGAAAGTCATTTGATTCATTAATAATTCATGGATAATGTGATGGAGATAAACAAATTCAAATATAATTTAAATTGCGACGAAATCATTCGTGAGTTTTGAATATATTTCACTATAAAATACATACATACATATACTCATGTCATTATTTCCCATTGGGGTAGGCAGAGACTATTGATCGCCACTTTGTACGATCCTGGCAAACCTCTCTAGCTTCGTTTACATCCATCAATCTTTTCATACAATAAAATAGTCAACAAAATTTATATTATGCTAACAAAAAATGACTTTACCTAAAAAGAGGTTCGAGATTTTGTTTGTCTGTAATGAGCTCCGAAACCTCTAAACCGATTTTAAAATTCTCTCATAGTTGAATAGCTAAATCATACAATATACTTACAGGTATAAAATCCCAAAAGGGTTAAACAGTGCTTCAGGATAAGAAAATTCTCAGCCACTTTTGGAAGTTGAGAAGAAAAAGGTTGATGATGTAAGGAGAGGTTGTTGATGGACTAAACTCAAGCCACATCACCACAATCGTCACTTAAAAGCCCCTAACTCCTAGATTGTGTCTTACGCACCCGCAGGTAAAAATGGCTTAGTGCTATGTGAAGCCGACACTACACGTCTAAATAAAAAAATATATGCATAATAGTGGTCATATTGGTTATCTTTGAAAACGAGAAGAGACAACAACAAAGACACTTATCAAAAGAGACGGATTAGTGCTACTCATAATCGAGAATCAATAGTGGTTACCATTTTTTTTAGGTGTGACCAGAATGCTGAAAACCTTCTGTCTGTCGATTTGACAACAGGTAAAGAGAAGAGTCACATTTACTCTTTCTTCCAAAAATGCTTGCAAAGATTGAAGGAGCCAGACCGAAAACTGCCACAGGTATTATTACGTCAATAGTTTAAAAAAAATGCTTTCAGAGTTATTTATAAAGGGCAATAATATAAAATAAGCCTGCTTAATAATGTGGCTGTTGGTATCAGTTGCTAAACACCATTTTTTAAAAGTTTACTTTGTTAGTTTTATAATTTTTATTATGTTTTTTCAGAGCTATCAAATTTTATAAATTTTCTATGTGTCATAGTCATAACATAAGAGAAGATTATATAAAATATTTTACTGCCTTATAAGTCACGATTGGTTACTTGTAAAAAAACTGTAATCTTTAAATGTTATTTTGATGGCATTTTGTATTTATTTACTCGAAAGGTCTATTAATAGTAACGCAATGTCCAAACAATCAAATTATGATATGTTGTATTAGTTAGATGTGATATGATATACTTACTTACACTGACGTCCATTATTCCCTTTGGGGTGGGCAGAGACTACCGATTCCCTCTCATCTATTTTTCTCCTACATGCTCAGTTATTTTTCTGACTTCGAATTTTCGCCTTTGTAAGAACGTTTACAATCTAATATAAAATACGTTTTATGTTTTCAGGTAGTCCGTCTTCAAAGGGTCCTAATGAATGGCATAGGAGTTCATCACAGTGGAATACTACCGCTACTTAAGGAGATCGTTGAGATGCTGTTCCAATCTGGCCATGTAGGTTTCCTTTATTTAAATTATTTATAATTATAAAAATGTAGTAATGTTTTCCATCTCCCGTAAGTGTTGATGTTTACTTAGCCGCATACGTATATCTCATATAATATGAAGGAAGAATATCGCCGCCGCTTTGAATGCAACACATGATATATGAAGAAATCTGTGGTCTGGTTGGAAGGTGACTAGTTTCTGGGTCTAGAAGTCGTGAGTTCGAATCCCTCTGAGAGCATTCGTTTATGTGATGAATGTGAATGTATGTTTGTTAGTCTTGGATGTTATTTATGTTTGTATTGTAGTTTATGAATTATATCGTTGAGTATCCATTACCAAGGGTACAAGTATTCTACCTTTCTGGGGGCTTACTTTATCTGTGTAATTTGTTCTTACATATATAAAAAACATTTTTACGATCAATATATTTCTCTTTTCTTTTGTTTATATCGCATAGTATAACTCGTCATGTGAATAAATTTATGATGTTGTACCACACATCCACGATAAATAAATAAAAAAAAAAGACACAAAATTACATAAGGTCGTAAAATGTTTACGAGCTATTAATTAATTGCGGTGATAAATTAATTTTGTAGCTATCAAGTGAGTTTTTTTTGCTAGACGTATTCAAGCAAGTCTGATTCATTCGTCCTTTTTTTACGTCGCGTTTAAAATATGCTCATGAAGATAAGCCATATTGATAGGACCTTAAATGTAAAAGCTCTTGCAAAAAGCATATTTTTTTATTTTATTTTTCGTAGCGCCTTTAAAAGCGTTCATACAAATCAGACCATTCACGCTGTAATCTCTAAAGGTGTGGCAGAAACTCTGTTCTTTAAATTTCCTAACGTATAATGACTGGCTATTTATTGGGTCATCTGTTAAGAGAATACATTCCTGAATAATTTATGTAGCCGTATAATAGGGAGCGAGAGCAAAAAGCAAGGCTATATAATACAAGTATACTATGATAAAAAATAATAATTATAGCCTAACCACTCACACTCTCGTCAAAAACCAAAAAGTGCTGTGTTCAGGCTCACACGATAGACATTATTATAAGCGTTTTGTGTCCCACTCCTGGGCCTTTGGGCCTCAAAAGCCTTTCTCCCCTTCTTCCACTCCAGGCGGTCTTGAGAGGTCTGCCACCAGTTCTTGTCCCAGGACCCAGTTCATCTCTCCATCTTTTTCTTGGTCGGCCACGCTTTCTCATAACACGATAGATATAGCTATAAAAATTGTATTCACTCAAGCTCCAAAAGTGGCTGAGGGTTTTCTTCAATGCTGTACTTCTGGGATTTGAGAACTATGGCCGTAAGTTTATATATATAGACGAGTGTGAGTACAATAATGACTTGCGAAATGGCATACTAACTCAACGATATTTGTAGTAATACACACACACTCGCGGCTATAAATCCCTAAAAGGGGTAGCCAGAGCTTCGTTTCATTTAGAAAGCATAGTGCATAAAGTTTGTACAAAGAAGTATAGTTGGTGATAAATCTCCAACCACTTCGCCCAACAATAACTTAAAAGCCCCAATACCCTCAGTCGCTTTGTACTTCAACAACAGAAAGCATTGAAAAAAAACAGTAGTCTTAACTGGAATCAAACCCACAAAAGATTTTCAACGATTATTTCAGGTGAAAATACTATTCGCAACGGAAACATTCGCGATGGGTGTGAACATGCCAGCTCGCACCGTTGTCTTTGACGAGATCATGAAATATGATGGACTTGAGAACAGGATTCTGGCCCCGGCTGAGTATATACAGATGGCGGGAAGGGCTGGGAGAAGAGGTAATATTGATAATTAACTGTAATTATTAACTATATTTCAATAATCTGGTTTTACATATTTTTAGGTTAATTAAATTTCTTAAAAAAGTGTTAGAATAATATTCTGGCGCCCGCTGAGTATATACAGATGATGGGACGGGCTGGGAGAAGAGGTAATATACGTATGAAACCGGAGTATTGGCATTAAACCATTTTATCCTGTGGGTGTCGCAAGAGTTGACTTTGAGTGGATGGAGGAAGACTCAGTACTAACCATCTTTCATTTTATCAATATTTCCCCACAAAACTTCCAAAAATTACTGAGCAATTTCTATTTCCGTAGCTCTGGTGAATCGTTTTTGGGATTCTCTAACTTCATGAGACCCATTGGACTCCAGCACAAGTGATTGTGGGGTTATGTACCCCTTTAAGCCTCAATACCCTTCTTCGCCTCGTATGATTTGTGATCGTATTCGCCTAAACTGACACTACACAACATTGTTTTTACAAAGGTTAACTCACTTTAAAACTTGAAATTGTGAAGTACGTTAATAAATGTACCTTGGTTTGAACCGTAAGGATCATGTTCAATGATATCGCCCATCAGCCGCTCGAAAACCCATACAACAACCACAGGAACATATGCATTTAAACAATAAAATTTCTGTTTTACTTCATCATGTCACCACCTTTGACATAAAGACTCATGACTCAAACGTTTACGCTGAATTTCCCCGAAGGTGTTGGCCGATGTACTTATATTTCTGAACATCACGTGACATCTTCACCTGGATTTCAAAGACATATCTAATTTCAGTAAAAAAAAATGTTCATAAACAACGAAGTAATACCAAACACACAAAAAAATACCTTTTCAATGAAAATTGTTTTCTCAAACCATTAATTTAAATCTTCCAGGTCTGGACAAAACAGGAACAGTGATAATTCTGTGCAAACACGGCGTTCCTGACCTCATGGATTTGAGAGGAATGATGACTGGCATACCCAAGAAATTGTCATCGCAGTTTAGACTTACCTACGCTATGATTTTGAGCTTGTTGAGGTGAGTGCACGACTTTATTTGTATGTGGAGAGATAATCTTGTAATGTTTTTTTTATGTTTTACTTATTATAATTTATATTTTATACCACTCAACTTCCAAAAGTGGCTGAGGATTTTATAATTCCTTGGCTCTGGCTACCCCTTCTAGGGAATTATAGCCGTTAAAATATATGTATGTATGTATGTATTTTATATAACAAGACAAGAACAAGCGCAAAAAACCTTTTGTAACCCTCACTCTTGGTTTGAGAAATATCAGTCATCTAAAAGTCCCCTAATAACTTATACCTTAACATTAAACTGTGCTTAACCATAACATAATTAAACTAAAACATCATTTAGAATAATCCGAAGTTAACAATGCTATTTCTTTTACCATGTAATTGGACATCGACATTACATTCCTATATTTCTATTGATGCAATCCGATTATGCTTTCCTATGTAAATCTGTTTTTATTTTTAATAAATAGCTATCCTATTCTCATTTCCTTTCAGAGTAGCAACAGTTTCAGTAGAAGGCATGATGCAAAGATCATTCGGAGAATTTGACAAGCACATACATGCAGACAACTACAGAATCCAACTACAAATAGTCGAAAAAGAGTGTGCAGAGAAATATAGTACGCCTCTTCCATCCCATTTAGTGCCTCTGGCTAACTTTTACGACGCTTCAGCGGCATATATGGATGTGTTGAACGAAATTATGCCAATATTGTTGGATCAAGCTAAGGTGACTAAGGAGCTCGTGCCTGGTAAAGTTTTGGTGATATCTGCTGGACCTTACATTAATCAGTTGGCGGTTTTGTTGAATAAAAGCGGTGAGTATTTGTTTAATATCATTTTTAGTTTTTTTACTATTTCAGCCGGCTTATACAAAATTATGCAATAGTATATATTTTATCTAAACTAATTCATATTTGTATATTAATATTACACAAATCTGCGTGGTGATATTCCCTTAAACGTAAAACGTGAATACAATAATGCCTCTGCCACTTTGAAAAGTTTAAAAAGCATCGCTTTAATTAGGTTTTTTTTCGAGATATTTTTTCTCTCCTTATCCGTAGTGTATCCTACTGTATACTGTCTTTATTTACTTTATTTAAGGGCCTCCCCGCATTTAGCAGCTATTGCGCTCACTCTTTCGTCAAATTTACTGAGAGTGACAGGGACGGAAAAAACGCGCGCGCAGGATAAATGTAGTTTATTTAGTTTTATTGAATAACTATAATTTTTAAATGAAAAGTTAAACATCAAAGTTACAGATCTTAAAGCTACGCGTATATAGACACATAATGAGTTCCCATGTATGTTATGCCAGTGGAGCCTATACGGTTTTTATGAAAACAAAACATGTTCCAATTCAATTTTTTTCATCATATTTCTCAACAAATTATTAAAATGTTAAACATCAAATTTGAACACCATGAACTAATCACCAACATAATATTTTATTCATGTCATATCAATGTCATCAAATCAGACTTTATAGAATTTCCAAACAATCAATATCAACCTATTTTTCCGGGGACGCCCTTAACACTGAAATTAACATGATTTTAATAAAAGTCAATATTTAAATCACTGCAGGTTTTACTTGATAATTTATGTCTTTACTTTATTTTTAATAATAAGATAAGCATTTAAAACGTCAAACTTCTTTACAGGCCCCAGACAAACACCTTACAAACTACTAGTACTAGACACAACGAAATCAGATCGAGATACAGAGAAATACAACTTCGATGTTAACGACACCTGGTACAGAATGCTGGGATTCTCATCTTTATACGATGGTATAGGAACAGAAGAAACCACTCTAGAACATACTATTTTATGTGTTGCGGCTAAAAATGTAATTGGAGTCAGTAAGGTTACTTTTAAGATTGACGCCAATTTGATCATTCAGGATTGGGAGAAACGACAGATGCCTAGGTAAGAAATTAAAGTTTTTTTACTCCTTTAGCCTGCAGTATTACTATTTTTATGTCATAAGTAAAAAAATATGTCATGTGGTAATCATAGAGTAGTAGGTAGTATTCATATTTAGGATTTTTTATTACAAATTGAATCTGTAAGTTTACCCTTGGGTATCGAACCCAAGACCATCATCATCATTATCATTAGGATCATCAGCCGAATACGGTGACCGTTCGACCATGGAGGCATTTAATCGTGTCAACACCATAATTGCTGTAATGGGTCCGCTTCGAACAGCACTAACCCATTTCCGAACGATGTGACTTAGGATGTTGTGGCTGTTAAAGTGACTGTTATACATACATACATATACTCACGACATTAGTTCCCATTGGGGTAGGCAGAGACTATCGATCGCCACTTCGTACGATCCTGACAAATCTCTCTAGCTTCGTTTACATCCATCAATCTTTTCATACATGCTCTTTTATTCTTCATACTTCGGACGCCAGCCTTTTTGAGCACACTCTCAATTTGGTCCAAGTGTGTTCTCCGTGGTCGTCCTCTACTAACATTACCATCCACACTAGCTCTGTAGATCCCTTTTACCAATATTCTATCATCCATCCTCTCTATGTGCCCAAACCATCTCAACATTCCTTTTTCTATCTTTCTTACAATATCATCTTTCACACCACACTTTTGTGTGGTGTGACTGTTATACCTCCCATCATTAATAATTTTATAATTTTCGTCACTCATCTTCCAATAGTAGCTTAGTAACTTATTCTGATGCTCTGCCTCCCTTTCTTCGCGGTTTAAAGACATGAATATATATTTATTTTTTCTGTTTAAGGTTTAAAGACGCAGATGTAGGCGCAAGTTGTTCAGCGGCCGTACAAGAGCTCTCTAGATTGTCTCACGCGGTGAAAACGGGAGCTTCTACGTTAGAAATTATTAGTTTGACGCAGTCGCTACAGATCACTAGTGGGGAAATATTGCAGACTTTGGATAGGATGAATTCGGTTAAGGTAATTAATTGTTTCTTTATGTATTTTTATAGTACGCTCATAAAACAAATAGAATCGATATCGCTGAACCACTGGTAATTTGAAGTATTTAAATTTTAACTGTGATATTGCATTCGAACAAACAAAACTTGGGTAGTCTGAACACCAGGTGACAATGTCACGTGATGTTCAGAAGTATTTGTACCTCTGCCAACCCCTTCGGGGATATACGGCGTGAACGTTTGAGTTGAGAGTTATATTTTTTATTTTATTGTATTATGCCAAAGTATACAGAACAATAAAGCTTTGAAGATAACATGGTATTGCTTAAATTATAATAATTATTTTATTGTAATCAGCACTGCTTATCCTGCTGTTTTTAATTACTTAAATAATATTTTAGGTATTTGTATGTTCTAATAAATAAAGGAAAGAAAAATTTCAGGATCCCGCCTGTGTCGAAATTTTTCTTTCCTTTATTTATTCTTTATTTATTAGTAATAATCCCCACATGAGGTTTTCATGAACAAAAAGATTTAAATTATTTGTATGTTCTGTTCCTATATATTATACATAACTATTTTAATCTTTTCAAACACAATTAATCCTACTACTACTTGTCTTAAACATAATATATAATTAAAAAACTAAACTTCTCTTTTCAGACCCAACTAGACTCTCTAAAAAAGACGACCGAAATAGCGAACTTCAAAACCGAATTCGCAACCGTGTTTGAACGCAAACAAACAGAGAGAAAGAGAGACAAATATCGTCGTCTCCTTTCACACGAGAACCTCACTTACTACACAGACTACCAAAGAAGACTGATGGTTTTACGTGAACTAAATTACATAGACGAACATGACAGTGTGATATTAAAAGGCAGAGTTGCGTGTGGAATGGGAACGAATGAATTGATTATATCAGAATTGGTGTTTAGGAATGTTTTCACGGATAAAACTCCAGCGGAAATAGCAGCTTTACTTAGTTGTTTCGTGTTCCAAGCGAGAACGCAAATTGAACCAGAACTTTCGGAGAGTTTGTCTAAAGCTGTTAAGGTTATTGAACAGATTGATGATGAATTGGCGGCGATTGAGTCGAAGCATTTAGTGAGTATACTAGTCTTGGTGTCTTATTTAATTATATAAAAAACCGCTTTATAAACTGAGTCGTGGGGATATATCTTCTTTGTGTCTATCTTGCACTTTATTTAAACAGCGCGCTGCACATCCTTTATCTCTCTTTCTCTTTCTCTCTCTTTTGTCACGATTCAGTTTATAACGTGTCCAAATACACAGGAATTTGAAGAAATTTCATATTATAGATGCGATCTGAAGCCTACCCCCTATTTCCCACTCCTAACCCTCGATTTGAATAATTAATGTTTACCATATTTGTGTTTTGGTTTTCTATTCGAGCAGACCAGATTTTCAAGCGCCCTTACACTATAATCTTGCATTCAATCAAATACAATTTCAGGTAAGCCAATTCGAGGGCCAACCAGAACGGTTAAACTTCGGTTTGGTCAGAGTTGTATATGAATGGGCTCTGGAGAAGCCGTTTGCAGAAATCATGGACTTGACTGATGTTCAGGAAGGGATTATTGTGCGATGCATTCAACAGTTGCATGAGGTTTGGGTTATATTTTTACTTTTTTATGTAATAACTAACTTAACTACCTATATACTTACATACACTCACGGCTATAAATCCATCCATGAAGTTGAGTGAGGAAAAGATTTTTGGTGATGGGGCGCCAACCGCATCGCCCAACGATCATTTAAAAACGCCCAATATCCTAAATCGCCTCTTACAAACACCCATGGAAAGAAATGGGTTAGTGCTATTCCAACCCGACACTAAACAGCTTAAATAATAGTAAATACTGTCCATTATATTAAATAGTGATCATAATATAAGTAAGACTTTTACTTTAGTATTAAGAAGATATTTACTTCCTTGCTATAAATATATATATATATAAATAACAGAGAATAAATAATATATTCTCAAGTCCACAGAATTTGTTTGTTAAATATATGTTGTGATAGTGAGTGTAATATTTTATTATTGATATGTACGTACTCCCACTCAGTATGAAACAAAAACTTTATACACTTCGATTCCGTGAAAGTTTTGTAAAGAGGTTTGCAGTTTTTGCTTTACATCATATTAACGGTTTAATATTAGTATATCAGAATGATAATCCCAAAACTTAAAATTTTAATTACGCTGTAATATCAAAACCATATTATTCAAAACAGGATGTAATAATACGACGACATGATAGTCCAATGGGTAGAACACCCGCCTGAAAACAGAAGGGCGTGAGTTCCAATCCTGGGTCGGGCCTCTACCAATTGGTCTTTTCTAAAGTCATATGTGTGGTTAATTTATCATGGTTGTTAACGGTGAGGGAAAACATCGTGAGGAAACCCACATAACTAAGTTGTACTTAGTCATGTGACAGTGTATTCGTACAAAAACGGCGATGGGCCTGCCCCCTATCACGTGAGTACACTGTCCAAGCAAAACGTTCTCTGGAGACTAGATGGCGCTGCCATGTGAGTTCAGAAGTATTGGTACCTCTGCAAACCCCTTCGGGGATAAACGGCGTGAACGTTTATGTTTATGTTATGGATGTAATAAGTTTTCACCAAACTACATTTTCTATCCATTTTACAGGTCCTCATAGATGTAAAGGATGCAGCAGTGGCGATAGGTGACCCCAAACTACAAAGCAAAATGCTAGAAGCTTCCACAGCTATTAAAAGAGATATAGTATTCGCTGCCAGTCTTTACACTACGCAACGCGAAACTATAGTTACATGATAGTAGTTTGGTGTATAATGTTTAAGAGATCTCAGTTTAGTTGTTTAATAATTATATTTGATATGTTTTTTAGTATGTTGTTTTATTTGTCTTCCTTATTCATTTTACGAGTATAAGTAAGCCACAGAAACGGAAAATATGGAATGAACTAGTAGTTCATTCCATTATTGTCCGTTTCTGTGGCTTACTTATACTAACGCCCATTGGGCAGAGACTATCTATCGCCACTTTGCACGACCCTGACAAATATTTCTTGCTTCCCTCACATTCATTGTTCTACTTGTACATGCTCTTTTATTATTTTTTCTTCGTACTTTCACTTTTGTTACAACTTTTTTAATCTGGTTTTCAAACTGCATACGCTTAGGTAGTGTTGGTTCTCCCGCACGCACTTTTGGTTATTGTAATAAATAATACAGCCAAACTTGGTGCAAATTAGACAATTATTTATTGTCATCGTTTTCAGTCTCGAAATAATTACCACCTGTATTTAAAATAAAGATCCAACATAATCACGATCTAAATCAATACCAAAACATCAATTTACCAAATTCACCAACTTTACTTGCGGGTGTACGCCGGCCGTGGCATCCTGTGTTGAGTGAGTGAGAGCAATACTATCTAAGCAAATAAACTATACTACCAATACTATATGTTATACACAGATTAAGTAAGCCCCAAACTAAGTAAACTTGTATTATGGGATACTAACTAAACGATATACGCATACAAATAAAATCCACGACTAAGAAACCAATATTTAAATGCTCTTCATATAAATGATGCTCTCAGCGGGGATCGAACCCGCAACCTCCGGACCGAGAACCTATCCACTCGAATACGGACGTCGTCTACTATCCATGTTTATTTATTTGAGAAACAATCGGTACAGAATATTTCAAGCAGGAGAAAAATACAGAGAAATTCTAGACCTATAAAGTTTCTACCAATAGTTACATATTTGGTATAAAAAATCGCAAATTAAAATAATGTGTATTGACGCAATTAAGGGCAGGACTACGCTTGTTTAGTACGTTAACTTAACACGCTCACATGGTTAAATATAGTTCATTCAGGTAGGTTTCCTCACAATGTTTGACCTCACCCTCGCTAGCAACCATGATACTCGTATATGAATGAACCACACATATGACTTTGAAGTAGACACATTTGTGAAGACTCGATTCAGTGGTTAGTATACATTTAATGTATGTTCGAGAAAGCCAAAGTAAGTTTGAGGCAGAAAAGAGCAAGATCTCGTTCGATAAAAGTAAGGCAAGGCAAGTTTTGATATTTTACACTAAGACAATGCTGTTCACTCGTGCATTATATTTATTTGGGATTATCACTCATATTTTGGTATTTTTTATTAGTACATCTGAGTTTATTATGCTAAAACTATTATGTCAAGTCATTGAAGTTATATGCATTACCCATCACTATTCTAAATGATAAATGACACCTCCTACAAAAACTCGGCCGTCGGCGGGCAGCCTAGGCTTATTTACGAATCCACTATTATATTACCATATACAATTTATCCACGTATCCTCAAAATGTTTTCCCTCATAGTCAACAACCATGATAAATTAACCACACCTATAAGTTAAGTGGAGTTAAGAACAGACACACTGGTGTAGCCCACCCCCTGATTACATATTTTTATCTTTTGCGACTGACGATTGTGTCGCGATTGTCGCTGTCAATGTCATAAATTTGTATTTGGATTGGGTTATGTGTAAGAGCCTCTGAATAAGGAAAAACTATGGAAATGAAACAGTAGACATATATAATCGCATTTATATATATTTAGGAAACAAAAGTTCAAACTATGTTTTGTCTCTTTTTTCCTTATAATGTTTCATCGAGTGCGAGTGAACAACATTATGTTAAACAGTACTGATCGAACTGTCAAACTCGGTCCGTATAGCATTCGCGTGGCGTACGCCATTTTATGTTTTGCTTTGGTTTGTTTACATTTCGAAGTCGCATTCAGATTTTTTGATAAATTCGCATTCGGTTTTGGATTTTTATTCTGAGAACAGTTGAAATTTGTTTAAAATCTATATTTAGTCATTAATAGACAATGACAAAGTGTTGTGTTGTGGGCTGTGGATCCAAATACTCAAGTAAACAGGCTTGTTTGTCGCTACATCGGTAAGCATGTTATTTATTAAACTTAGTGAATAATTCTCCTCTAAGAACATTTTAGAAAAGAATTTACCCTGTTAGCATGTATATAGAATAGCCTTGTAAAGCTTTCACATTCATTTTCATTCATGATTTAGCTTATATTTTTCATATAAATTTTTAAGGTTATAATAGTGTTGGGCTTAATTTATGTTATCTCAAATCATTTTTATTTTTATCGATAAGCCGTTATCAGTGATCGCCTTGTCTATTTCCATGACTGATTTTAAGATATCCCTTTTAATCGTCACTAAAAGAGTTACTAGCCACTTGGAGGTTTTATATTATGCAGAATTGTATGAATATATTTATTGTTCGGTAATGAACATGTTTTGTATGTAGGCTCTGATGAAACAGGAATAGTATCAAACACCAATGTATACTTCTAGGATTTTTTATATAATTAATTAGTAATTTAAGTATTAAACTTATATTTTTCACTTTTAGGTGGCCTAAAAACCCAGCAAAACAAAAAATATGGTTAGAAGCTATTGGGTCAGAAAATATCAAGGCTTGTAAGAAGCAACTATTTATTTGTAGTCTTCATTTTAAAAAAAAATGCTATTTAAAAGACTATTAATTAGAGCTGAAATCCGAGATGGCGGTGTTGGAAACTGCATCCCATTGGAACAGATTAATGTTTTAACTTGCTCCAGTAGAATTAAACCAGTCACTGCTATCAATGAACTGACTGAAAAGAACAGGTTCATTGACATTGAAGAAGATGATAGTACCCTATATGAGGAATATATTGATTGCCTTAACAGCATGATGTCCAATTATTCACACGAAGTTGTCAAGTATATTGCTGGATTTGTGTCGAGAAAAATATCGAGATTAATTAAATGCGACATGTGTAATGCAATGTTATTTGGTGATTTCTGTGAATACAAACAAAGTTTGATTCAGTTAAAGACTCGAGGTGGTTTAACTTTTCCATCAAAAGATGTTGAACAAATATGTAATAAAACCGAAAAGCTAATGAAAATTACGCTTAAGAAACCTTTTTTTCCCGAGAAATATTACCTCTATATATTTTCATTTCTCATGGAATATTTCTATGAAAATCAGACCAATGTTTTTGTTTCACGTGAAAGTGAACACGATTCAAATCGTAGGTATCTTCTTATCAAAAGTGTCATCGAAGCATACTTAGATATCCGTTATAGATATTTTGGAAAGAAGCTAACTGAAAAGGTATCCTTTAGGAATTATCTAAATAAAACAATTCTATTTCGGAACGAATAATATTAAAATGTTCAGTCTTTTTTTCTAATTGAACGCAAATTTTACTTATTTTCTTTTGAAGATAGTTAGTATTTGTAATTTAATTTTACTATAAATGAGGAATACTACCATGTTAACATACGTGATTAAATATTTGAAAACTTAATAGTTGTTTTAATTGTTAAGATAAATACATACATATACTCACGGCTATAAATCCCTAGAAGGCGTAGCCAGAGCTAAGGAATTAGAAATTCCTCAGCCACTTTTGGAAATGGGAAAGATGGTAAAATAAAGGTTGTTGGTGATCGGTCTCCTACCGCATCGCCCAAAAATCCCTTAAAAGCCCCCAATACCGTTAGTCGTCTCTTACGTACACCCACCAGAAGAAATAGGGCAGTGCTATTCTAAGTCGACACTACACAGCACAACTGTTCGATGTTGCTTGCATTAAGATGTTTATTTGAAATAATCTATTAGGTATACAAACTCTTTTACTTGCCCCACTTTTTTACCACCAATCTCGACCACGCAATCTGTTAAATTCTCCTCTCTCAAAAACCATGATTTTAGTTGTATCTACATTCGACATCATTACCTTTCTATCAAATGACGCACGTGCAATTTTTATCATGCCTTGCAACTCATCCACCGACAATGCGAGCAACACTTGATAGCGTATAAGAGGCATTTAATGATGATTTCACCCTTAATCACATTCACGCATTTCTATCAGTCATTCATGAAGAAATTGAAAATTCACGTAGGAACTAACACAACCCTGTTGACCACTGCGAGAGATACCGAACCATTCAGTGTTTTCCCCGCTTATTCTGAAATTCTCATAGAGTGATACCACTATTTATATACTTATATATTTTTCTGTTATCATGAAATCCAATTTGAGTAAAAATATCGATTTCATAAAAGCACTCGATACCCATCACTACCGGTCAGCCATTTTATGTTTCGTAGGTATTCACGTTTTTTTTGTAGGTATTTCATGTCCATATTTTTCCTTAGTCAGAGGTAAGAGCTAAGTTCAAGTCGAGTACTATTTAAAATATTCTTTTCGAGAACTATAGGAAACACGAGGTATCTGTTCATTTACATAAATAAATGTCACTACTTGTCTAATGCAAGCATTTTAGTACATAAACTTTAAACAGACTGGAAATTTCACTAATTCGTAATAATTAAATTATCGATTCCATTGAAATATTTTTTTATATTATAATCATTTGCAAATTCTTTTTAAACGGTAACTAATTTCGACACAGTATCGAATTTTCTAGTTTTTTACCAAATGCAAATCAAATTATATTAGGAATCTTAGTGTCGCGGCGGCGCTCTGTAAAAGCCTTAATACATATTCACGTCTACCCTTTCTGTACGCAAAGATGAGTCTATACATTTATTGACAGCTGTCACATCCTTATACATACGTAATAAGAACTATTTTCGCTTGACAAACGGCGTGTGTTAGTGATGTGTACGGTTTATTCTGTTCTGTTCTGTATCATCATACCATATTTCTATGCATCATACCCTACCATATCAAACTCTGTCGTGCCGTGCAATTTTTATATGTCATATTTTCGCCTCGCCCTCGCTGTAGTAAACGAATAGTTAATATCAATGACTTGGCTTTAACTTCATGACTTGTATAAATTCAATTCAATCAATGTTGTGATGTAAAATGTGTGTCATTGTGTCGGCTATATTCGCTGATAAATCAATACAAAATCAACTACGTATGGTGTGATAGTTCTATTGTGAGTTTTTGAAGCTGCAACATTTAAGAGCAAGAGAGAATAGGCGGATCTAATTTGCATTCATGCCATCTGAGACGTAACCGAAGGTTTCGTGGCTCCGCACGATGTCTGATGACGAAAATGATGTCCATACTCCAACTCCGGAGAGGATCGCGGCCTTGGGGTTCAAGCCCCAAAAGGAGATTCCAATTAACACCCTCCTTCCATATGCTGATCAGCTAGATGAAGAATCTGTTCGGTTGTTTCAACAAATTAAGACCAATTTCGCTAAGGCGGTAATGCTAAGGGAAATGAAACCAGCTTGTGGTGTTTGGTCTGCAAGACTCATGAAGTAAGTACCTTTATGATAGAATAGGGTAGAAGTCAGAGAATAGTTCTGACTACCTACATTTTGTGTTAATCATCTTACAGTTAGTTTAAAGATTTCTAAGAATGGCAAAATACTGTTGAACTGTGAAGAATTTCAAGATTAAGTTTTAACCTTTGGCAAGAGTTTCAAACAATCTGGCCCTATCCCAAACTTCCTTATTCATCAGCTGTTTTCACTAACAGATGACATTCACATATTTATTAGTAGAGATAACAGTTAAAGCTCTATTGTTCTTAGTCCAATCACAAAGCTATGTTTCTTTTGATGAATATGCATTAATTTATTCATTAATACAATGAAATTTTCTATGATTTAACAACAATAAATTTTTATTATAAACAAACTTAATATATGAGAATAATACTTAATAGATCATTTTTATTTCTAAATATATATAGTTCATCAAAATTTTATTTAAATAATTTAGTAAGGGTGACAAACATAGCAAAATCTACAGGGGATGTGGCACTCTTCAGTGAATTTTCCTCCTTTCCTTTGCAACTCCAAGTGCTTGTTAATCAAGTTGCTATATTATTGATAGCACATATTTCTCAAGAATTAAGTAAGTTCAATAGTATAAAAAGGCTGTAAGAAGTTAGGGAAAGAATAACCATGTAGTGCTGGCTTAGAATGGTACTACCCCTTTCCACCTACCAGTGTCATAAGAGGTGACAAACAGTATAGTGGTTTTTGGGCGTTGCAGTTAGAGACCCATCACCAACTATACTTTCACATGTGTATTATTATGATTTAGTAATTTAATGCTGTTTTTTTACATAACATAACATAAACGTTCACGCCGAATATCCCCGAAGGGGTTGGCAGAGGTACTAATACTTCTGAACATCACGTGACTTTGTCACCTGGTGTTCAGAGTACCCACGTTTTGCATGGACAGTGTACTCACGTGATAGGGGGCAGGCCTATCGCCGTTTTGTACGAATACACTGTCACATGACTAAGTACAACTCAGCCATGTGGGTTTCCTCACGATGTTTTCCCTCACCGTTAACAACCATGATAAATTAACCACACATATGTCTTTAGAAAAGACAAATTGGTGTAGGCCCGACCCAGGATTTGAACACTAGTCGTTTGCACGATAACCGAGTGTTCTACCCACTGGGCTATCACGGTTGCTGTTTTTTTATTCTGATTATATCTGTCATTTATTTTCTCATAGAAAATGATTTCATGAACTATTTATTACATTATCTTACTACTTTATTTCATAATTGTGTACAAGTGTTATAGATTTTAAATATTATTTTGTTAAATTGATAAAAATCTCACACAGCAAGTCATGCTGTGTACACAGTTAAGGTGCTTTTACTGAAGTTTTATGTTTATGAAATGCCATTATGTATATTAATGTAATTGTACTTTTTGTGTGCCTTTAAGTTAAATAAATAAAACCGTTAATTCCCATTGGGGTAGGCAGAGACTAACAATCGCCACTTTGTACGATCCTGGCAAACCTCTCTAGATTTGTCTACATCCATCAATCTTTTCATACATGCTCTTTTATTCTTCATACTTTCGACGCCTGTCTTTTTGAGCACACTCTCATTTTGGTCCAAGTGTGTCCTCCGTGGCCGTCTTCTGCTAACATTAGCTTCCACATTAGCTCTATAGATACCTTTTACCATTTTCCTATCATCCATCCTCTCAATGTGCCCAAACCATCTCAACATTCCTTTTCTATCTTACCTACAATATCATCTTTCATACCACACCTTTCATGAATCACGTCATTCCTCACACGATTGCATAACCTTACATTACAAACTTTTCTGAGGGACCTCATTTCTACTGCATTCACTCTGCTTTCATGCTTCTTCTGCCACACCCAACATTCACTGCCATACATAAGTGTAGGAACAAGAACAGCATCATGCACAGCTATATCTATATCATTATCAAAAAAAATATTAAAAAAGAATACTAAGATGGTTTGGTCACATTAAAAAGATGGATGAAAGAAAATTAATGAGAAGAGATATTACTGTATGCAAGCCTGCATCTCTGTCTATGCTGAAACAAGTGTCCTAACAGACCTATAGCATACAATGTAGACAATAATCTCAGTAGAAGACGACCCGGAGAAAACTTATTTGAAATATTGAATGGCATTAATAAGACACTAACAAGATGTAAAGAATAAAAGAGGATGGATGAATGTAAATAAAGCTCAAGAATAACAGGATTGTAGAAAGTGGCTATTGATAGTCTCTGCCTACTGTAATGGGAAATAATGGTGTGGATGGAATATGTATGATGAATAGTGAAAGTCAGCAATCAGTCAGCAATATGTCAAATTCATGCTTAAGACTATTGATACTTTAATTTAACCTTGTCTGGGATCTATTGACCTTATTATAAATTGATTCTAATTAAATGCAGTGAGTTAAATTAGTTGTTCATATAATATGAAGTTCTTTTTGCTGTTTGTGTTGTATTAATGCAATTCATGTAATGTGCTAATTTATGAAAGTACCATTTTACAATTAGGAATATAATGAATTCCTCAGGAAATGAAATCTTTGATTTATTTAACTTTTCTGTTAGATTTATTTTTAAGCTTTTATTTTTTATATTTTCCCTAATGAACTTACAAAAGGTTAAGGAATTCCTAATTCTCTGTTCTAATATACTGAATAAAATCAAGTTACAGAAATCAAGAATAATTTTGTATCTCTACTCAAAATTACAAAGGACAGTTAAATAAATCAATTAAGCAAAAATTAGATTAACCACAAATATTTTAAACATTTATTTAATGTACTATCAGATATCATATATAGCTATTTGTTAACTGTTTTGAAGATTGAGGAAACCAGTCCTGCCTTAATGATTTTATTATACTTGAGAAATGTATATTTAAATTTAGGTGCATTATGTCATTTACAAATAGAATAAGTAAAATGTATCAGGCAATACAAATGTTTTTTTTTATTATATTATGGTTTTACAAATTATAGTACAGTGTATTTATATAAAGCGGAAATGTGCTTATTCCTCCTATCACATGAATATATAAATATATGGACATAACACAGATTAAGTAAGTCAGTGAAAGATGATATTGCAAGAAAGATAGAAAAAGAATGTTGAGATGGTTTGGGCACATAGAGAGGATGGATGATAGAAAATTGTTAAAGGGATATATAGAGCTAGTGTGGATGGTAATGTTAGTAGAGGACGACCATGAAGAACACACTTGGACCAAATTGAGAGTGTTCTCAAAAAGGTAGGTGTCCAAACTATGAAGAATAAAAGAGCATGTATGAAAAGATTGATGGATGTAGATGAAGCTGGAGAGGTTTGTCAGGATCATACAAAGTGGCGATCAAAAGTCTCTGCCTACCCCAATAAGAACTAATGACGTGAGTATTACTATGTTATGATATCAAGTTAGCCCCAAACTAATTAAGACTTGTATTATGCAATACTAACTCAACAATATATTTAATAAGATATAACACATATATAGATAACATCCAAGACAAAAATACAAACATTTATGCTCATCACCTAAATTATGATCTCAGCGGGGATCGAACCTGCAACCTCCGGCCAATAAGCCACTGGACCAAGGATGTGGTCAATCAAAGCAAAATATAGATAATCTAAGTACAAATAAATAAAGAATAAATAACGGAAAGAAAAATTTCGACACAGGCGGGAATCGAACCCGCGACCTCGGGTATACGCCCCCGTCGCTCTGCCACTTAAGCTACCGTGTCAATGGCTGCCAGCGCGAAATTCTTCTATCCTTTATTTCTTTAACACGTTTAAGTAGTGTTTGCGTTTCCTGCCTCCGAATTTTTCCTAATTCGGAAGGCCACTTGTCTACCTTTTCAGATAGAATGAAAATGTTGAAAACGCCTAGCTTATTACTTATAAATAAAGAATAAATCAAGAAGAAAAAGTTGTGAAAGAAGCGGTTGGAGATAAGAAGTGAAAGAGGCGGTTGGAGATAAGAAGAAAGCGTGGTTAGATTTACTAGCGATTAAAGCTAGTAAACGGATGAATGCGAGTGTAACTGACGATGTAGTGCAGAAAAGTGAAGATGAATATAAGAGAGTTAAGAATGAGTCGAAGAAGAAAATAGAAAAGAAAAAGCGGGATTTGCAAGAGTGGTGTGAGAGGAAACTTTCTGATAATTTCCGGAATAACCAAAAGTTATTCTAGAAGTATATCCGGAAGGAAAAGGGAGTTTCCCAAAACACGAGAGTGAGTGTAATAAGAGATGAACAGGGTGAATTGGCGACGGATGAAAGTAGCATGAAACGGGTATGGAAGAATTATTTTGAGGGACTGTTTGAAAAAGAGGATGCATCCATTTCTTCGCCAATCGACAGTAATGTTGATTGGAACGAAGAGATGGGTGATTTCAGTGACAGTGAGATTAGTATGGAAGAAATAATGAAAGCAATGAAAAGTATGAAAGTAGGGAAGGCGGCAGGGTATGATAGGATTACTATCGAAATGCTGAGGGCTGGTAAAGGGTTGGTGGCTTCTTGGTTGTACTTCCTTTTCCAAAAATGCTGGTCGAGTGGCAAAGTTCCTCGAGACTGGTGCAAGGCGGTGATTGTGCCTCTATATAAAGGAAAGGGGTCACACCAAGAGGCTAAAAACTACCGCGGCATCAGCTTACTCAGCATTGTTGGTAAATTGTATGCTAAGGTACTGATTGAAAGAGTGATGAATGAAACTGATGAGAAAATATGGGATGTGCAAGCGGGATTTAGGAAAGGAATGGGATGTATGGATCAAATCTTCTCTCTAAGGAGCATCACTGAAAAGTTCTTAGCTAAGAACCAAAAGGTGTATTGCTCCTTCATTGATTTAGAGAAGGCGTATGATAGGGTGGTAAGAAAGTGTTTATGGGAGGTGTTATCCAAGTTCAGTTTGGGGAGTCAACTTATACGTGCATTAGTATCACTCTATGAGGATTCTAGTGCATGTGTAAGAGTAAACGGGGAAAACACTGACTGGTTCGGAATCTCTAGGGGTGTCCGACAGGGATGTGTAGCTTCTCCGTGGCTCTTCAATTTGTTCATGGATGACTGTTTGACAGAGTTGCGTGAAAGTGATTATGGACTAAGGATGGGTGGATTCATCATTAAATGCCTCTTGTATGCTGACGATCAAGTGCTACTTGCATCATCGGCAGAAGAGTTGCAAGAGATGATGAATATTGCATGTGAGTCTTTTGTAAGAAAGGGAATGAGGGTGAATGTGGATAAGACCAAAACGATGGTTTTTGAGAGACAGGAAGATGTGACAGAATGCGTGATTGCGATTGATGGTAAGGATGTGGAACAGGTGAAGGAGTTTGTATATCTGGGAAGTTTGTTTACAAGGGATGGAAAATGTGATGAAGACATTGAAAGAAGAGTGAAAAAGGGTAATGCGGTAAATGGAGCAATGAATAGCCTAATGATCAGTCAATCGGTGTCTGAAAAGGCCCGAATGGCTGTGCATGATGCTGTTCTTGTTCCTACGCTTATGTATGGAAGCGAATGTTGGGTGTGGCAGAAGAAGCATGAGAGCAGAGTGAATGCAGTAGAGATGAGGTCCCTCAGAAAAATTTGTAATGTTAGATTGTGTGACCGAGTGAGAAATAGCGTTATTCGTGAAAAGTGTGGTGTGAAAGATGATATTGTAAGAAAGATAGAAAAAGGAATGTTGAGATGGTTTGGGCACATAGAGAGGATGGATGATAGAAAATTGGTAAAAGGGATCTATAGAGCTAGTGTGGATGGTAATGTTAGTAGAGGACGACCACGGAGAACACACTTGGACCAAATTGAGAGTGTGCTCAAAAAGGCTGGCGTCCGAAGTATGAAGAATAAAAGAGCATGTATGAAAAGATTGATGGATGTAAACGAAGCTAGAGAGGTTTGTCAGGATCGTACGAAGTGGCGATCGATAGTCTCTGCCTACCCCAATGGGAAATTAATGGCGTGAGTATATGTATGTATGTATGTAATAAATCAAGGAAAGAAAAATTTCGACACAGGTGGGAATCGAACCCGCGACCTCGGGTTTACGCCCCCGTCGCTCTGCCAATTGAGCTACCGTGTCAATGGCTGCCAGCGCGAAATTCTTCTATCCTTTATTTCTTTAACACGTTTAAGTAGTGTTTGCGTTTCCTGCCTCCGAATTTTTCCTAATTCGGAAGGCCACTTGTCTACCTTTTCAGATAGAATGAAAATGTTGAAAACGCCTAGCTTATTACTTATAAATAAAGAATAAATCAAGGAAAGAAAAATTTCGACACAGGTGGGAATCGAACCCGCGACCTCGGGTTTACGCCCCCGTCGCTCTGCCAATTGAGCTACCGTGTCAATGGCTGCCAGCGCGAAATTCTTCTATCCTTTTTTTCTTTTACACGTTTAAGTAGTGTTTGCGTTTGCTACCTCCTTCTAATCTGAGTACAAGATGAGTAAAATGACATCAGATGATGAAGTGTTAACTAGTTCCTCTGCCATCCGTTTTGGGGATATATGGTGTGAACATTGAATTAGGGTTGTTGAAAAAAATAAATAACTGGTGCATCCATTCATAGACTCACGATATTAGTTTCCAATTGGGGTGGGTAGGTACGGATTACAAATTTTTGTATTGCTGTTGTGGTAATATTTATGCTTTTTCCAGATACCTGAGAATGTATGGATTGAAGTTTTCAAAAGAAGACCACATAGCGCTGATAAAACTGGTGTATGAGCTGATCATGATTCCTGACCTTGAACCTAGCAAAGTTCACAAGTTCTCCACTTTATTTGTTATGTTGACAAAGTAAGTTCTTTTTGTTTAGTTTTAATAGCAGTAGTTGGAGGAACTAGATTAAATATTTTACTTTATAGCAACTTTTTAGTTGTAGTATAAAGTGTGTGCAGTTGTGTTATAGTACTTCTGGGTTAAGTTATTATTTTAGTTTTATTTGGATGATGCTTTTATATAATTTATTAACTATGTCATCAACCCTCTTCCCATACTGTGAGTTACTGTTTCACTGTGAACTGTAACGTTTTACAATAACTTATCAAACCTTAATAGAATTCAAGTAAACATAAAATAAAAATTCGTTGTGTTTAGTGGTAAGCTGTAGTATCGGACAAATGTAACACAGATCCAATTCTATCCCTGGGTGTCATAAGGGGCGACTAAGGGTTTTAGATCTTTTTAAGTAATTGTTGGGTGATGTGGCGATTGTTGGCTCAACACCAACCTTCTTATATTTTACAATCTTTTCCCCACTGAACTTCCAAAAGAAGCTAATGAATTTTTGGATCCGAAGCTCTGCTCTCATCCCTTTTTGGGGTATCACTGTGAGTATAGCTGCAGGTATAGTTATTGTTTTCACATATGTTATATTGTTTTGTCTATAGCACTAATTTCATTAACCATTTTATTTTATTTTAATTTCTGTTTAATGAATTTATTTTAAGATTATTGTGAAATTATAATTAATTTTATTTATTTTCAGAAAGAGATATCTGATATCCCCTGAAGAGTTAACATTACCGTGGCGACCTCTATATGACTTGGGGAAAAATCTCTTTGACAAGAGCAGGACACATATAGGAATGTTTCACTTTCTCTCGTGAGTATAAGTTAACCTGAAATCATTTTTATATTTGATTTGACTATAGTATGTGATACAAACTAGAATTGAAATTGTTATATTGATATTATATTAATTAAACTTCAAATAAAATACAATAAAATTACATAAGTAAATATAAAACCAGAAACTTAATTAATTTAAATGGAGTTACAATGATTAATTTTGGTTGGGTACACTTTGTTACCCAGTTTCTTCGTAATAAAACCTCATCCAGTAAATTTAATACTTCCCCAAGAATAATTATTTATAATAAATATCATTTTTTCTTTAAATAAACTCAAAAACTACTCAGTTTATATGATGTGTATTCAGGCCAAATCGTAGCGCTAAAGGTGGTCCAAGCATGACAGACATGATCAAGAGGTTCTTATCAGGCTCAGGACTAGATGAGGCCCTAGCATTGTTCGGATGGTCACAGACTAATGAGGATGATTCAATGTAATTTTACAAATATATGGGATAAACGGTCTTAATCATTCATGCTCATTTTGATTAGATTAGCTTCTTGTACTTCTTATTCTGAGAGTCAAGATCTAAATTCATGTCTATTCTAATCTTAAGTCAGTTCTTTAGACCTTACTCACTTTAATTTATCTCTATTATTTGTGTTGTAGTACATAAAGCTAATCCCATTTACAGAAATTCAATCAATATTCATTACTTTTGGCCTATCTGGGAATACAACATATCAGGGTTATGGATTGGATCAATCGAATTGTGACTAAACAAGCATACATATTACTCATAACTATGTCTTTACAATACTTGGCAATGGAATCATTGATTAATCGCAAATATGTATTTTAAAAAGGGTGGGATTATTGCAATGCTCAATCTGACCAATAAAAATAACAAAAACTTCTGTAAACCCAACTAAACAAGGTGATAAAATGAGTCTTTACTAGAAACACCTAAAAAGTTAACTATATACAATGTGCTGTTTTAATGGACATATAATATAAAATATTACTCTAACCATTCAGATGGTTTTAGTTACTTTTTCTCTTTGCAATTTTGTGTCTTTACCACCTATATCAAGCCATTGTAATCACAAATCTATTAAAAATCCTGTCAAAAATGGTAAAAATGCTTCGAAACAAGATGAGAAGCTGAACCATGCATAAGTTTACATGAATTCCTTACCTCTCCTTATACTTTAACCGTTATTCTAAATTACAATATCTATTAAAATACCAGATTTATTCAGAGTTGAATACGATTTGAACCTTTGAGGTGCGAATATTCTTTGTAAATAAATCATACCTGGTGATAGTTTTGCATGTATCATGAATTCAGGGAGTGGGTGAATGGTTAATTATTTTTTATCGTGATAAAAACGTTTTTTTTTATTACAGGTCTTTGGAGTCCTCATATATTACAATGGTCAAGTGTGCTAAGCCGTAAGTAACTGGTTATAAATTATCGCTTAGTTATACACAGTTTTTACCCCTTAGTTCTGGAATAGTATCTTTTATAATATCTCATAACCTCAAAGTCAATATTTTCGGAAGGAAAACACGACTATTATAAATGCTTTAACGATTAAAATTTTCGGCTTTAAATATCATTAATCCATTTTTAAACGGAGTTGTAGTTGGAAGTCACGCACGGCTTTTAATCCCAAAGAGGGGCAGTAGCTAGATTTTCTGACTTTTTCACCCACTTTTGGTAGGTTGTAATCTTGTAATCCAATGCCATTGTGCAATAATCAGTTAAGTATCCCCAATACCCTAAGTCATCCGTTACGGCAACCGCGGGAGAAATGAGTTAGTGCTGCTAACACTGCACAACTAATAGTAATGTGTAGGTATATATTAAATATCTCCATACTTCTTCCAGCTACTTCGACCTAAACGCAACAAAAGAGATACTAGACGATATGCTACCACAAATATCTCCATGGTCAACAGATCCGTATCTAATGCACCATCTCTACGTATTTTTGCCCGTGTCTTTACCACCGAAACATGCTGACAAAGGACACGAATTGTGGCTCAATGAGTTTCTTACGCTGTGGGAAACTTGTCCGAATGCTCAATGTGGGATTAATGTGAGTTGTGTTATTTATTTTATTTTATCTTGTTGTTTCAAAATAAAAACAGCATCCAGTTTTCGTCGATCAAGTTTGTTTTTTTCGGGAGCTGAATAATATTAACAATAAATAGCACTATGTATACTTTCAGCATTGTGACCCAGTTTCAAAACCATTAAAATCACCATTTACTCATTGTGAATGTGGGTTCAACAAAATGTAACATACATATCTAACAACTTTTCTTTTTCGAGTATACGATTTTAAAATACTTACATGAATGTTCATGCACAAATGATTGATTATGCAATGATTTCATTCGTAAACAATTTCATTTGGAACACCTCATTAAATAAAATCAAAATGACCTATCAAAACTAAAAGTTTGAACATCGATAACTGTAAATTAGTTTTATTATTCACTATTTCTCTTGAAATTACAGCATTACCTATATGTTTGTGGGTTCAAAAATAGGAACGAAGATTATTTCGTATTAATAATAGGATTTATTGAAATATCCACATTTTAGTTAGAATGTTTCGTCTAACCATCTAAGGGGGCTAAAATCATGTTGAATTAGGTGTTTCGTATCACCTTGAACAATCGTTTTATGATATAAAGTAAGACCTATCTATTTAGGGTTGATTTATCATGGTTGTTAACAGTGAAGGAAAACATCGTGAGAAAACCCTTAGCGCTGAGTTGTTCTTAGTAAAACGTGAGTACTCAGAATTACGTTGCGTTGGAATATACAAATTTATGTTTCAGGAGGTAATCATTTTATTCGCGTCATTAGCCAAAAGGAATCCCGGCACAGTTGATTGGACCCCGCTGGTGCCCAAAATGTTTTCACGATTTCTTCACACGTTCAATTTACCTGTAAGCTATAAAGACATGCAGTACTGCCGAAATCAATCTTTAGGTAAATATAGCTTTATCATATACGCATTTTAATTAAATCTAATTTATGGCAATTTAGTATACATGTACACCTTATCTAAAACTCCAAAGCTAAGGATTTCTGTATGATATTTAATAACTTTCTTTTATTATTTTACTTGCTCTTCGTACAAAATTTCAATTTCTTTTTAATAACTTTGTTTTTTAAGGAATATTTATTGGTTAACGCAGTATAGTATTATTTAATTAATTGTTTATTTTGTAGATACAAAAAACATTGCTTCTTGGATAGTATGGACAATAGCCCCTGACGGGCTTGTATTGAAGCATTTACGGACATTTTTGATTGGTGTCGAAAGTTACTTGCAAAGCGCAAATTCCGGACGATGGTCGTATAAATTAAAAGATTTCCTACGAAAACTTACTAAAGAGTTTATAAATAGGTATGTTTTTCAATTATATCCAAGTTTTTAATTGCCTATGAACTATATTTTTTATTATATATATTAAAGAACCGTGATTAATTAATGTTAAAATTACAGAGTCCGCCGAGAAAGCGAGAAAAAATTCAGAAAGTCTTGGGAGAATCAAACTCCTGAATCTTACAAACTAAGAGAAGAAGACATAACAGAGTTTGTTAACATAGTATTGGAGCCAGCTCTTTTAGCTTTCCATAGTCGTTGTGGTTCAGTAGACTCACCTGCGATACAAGTACTGGCTACTCTACGGCCAGCCATAGTTATTCCTCCTCTCATTGATAGACTGAGGACCTCTTTAGAGTCCCTTACAGAGCCTCACAGAGTGACCTCAGCTATGGCAGTAGTTGCTGCAGCTGCCAGACCATTAATCCGAGGCCCTCTTAGAGACTATCCTGAAGGTCCAACACACATTGTTCCTTTACTTATGAGCACATTACCAGGACTTGATCCTAATGACTTAAAAAAGACATTGATTACGCTACATTTTATACTGATATTCAGTATGATGATTACATATATTGACTGCAGTTCAGCTTCTCAGTACTGGACGGATTTGACTGAAGAAGAGTTGCTGACTTGCGAGTCTACCGCTCAATTAGAAGACTTTGTTCTTTTATACTTTGATAGAATATTCGCTATTGTAGAATCGAGCTCGCTAGAAAACGCTCGATTGGAAACGAAAGAGTCTGACTCTTTGAAAAGCAAAGCTGAGTCTGTGATAGAAAATGCTTTGTGCGCCGGATCTATGGTGATGTTGTCGAATTGCTCACCGAAAATCTTTGACGAAGCTTTGCGGAAGTTTGTTAAGTTTGCAACGACCACTACATTTGAGATGAATGTAGCTGGTAGTATAGTGGGTGTGTTAGTTCGTGTGTTTGCGCGCGTCAACCCTGTTGCCTGTGTGGCAGCGTTTTTACCACAGTTGTGTTCAGAATTGAACGAGCTGTTGACTGACGAAGCTTTGAAAGAAGAAAATCCACCACGCGAATTGGTGTACCGTTTACATCTCCTTTCTCATGTATTAGAATGTAATGGAACAGCACTGCTCAAGTATATGCCTCAAATCACTCAGGTACTGGACCGCGCTCTCAAGTTGCACTCCAAAGAAGCCATAATGCGGGCATGTGAAGCTCTAGGTCATATAATGATTTCGCTGAGTACTGTAGAACTTTTGGAGTTTAAAGGCAATAATAAAGACTATTCCAAAGCGCCGCAAGAATGGCTGCCAATCAGAGAGTGGGGTCAAGGCTGCCTCTTGAAAGACGCTAAGTTTTCATGGCATATACCCATCCAAGAAGAAGTCGACTGTGCTCAAGAGTTATTCAATAGATATGCTAAACCAGAAATAGAAAGACTAAAGCAATGGATCAGTGGGGAGCGAGATATGTGTCGAAAACGTAAATTGAGATGTTTCTATATCATAAACGCCTCCATCGCTTGCAATAACTTCCTACCTTCACCAGACGAACCGGCAGTTGAGCTGTAAGATATATTTTATATTTAAAAAAAAAATATTTAGAAATTTTAGCACATAAACTATTTTTATCTTATAAATATTGCAGAGTTGAAACTCTTGTTCCTGCCACATCGTTCCCGTTGGCATCTGGTGTCAATAAGAAAATTACATTTGACGGCGAAAATGTTCGAGTCAAATTGACCAAATTGTTTTTGGACGTTCAAAAAAAGATGGTTGATGAGAAGTCTGATGATACCAGAGGATTTGAAATGCTTATTCAGGTAAAAAAATAAATCCTTCTTCTATAGTTAATGTATGTTTCAATTCAATAAATTACTCTTAATATACGTGCAATAGTCATACACCTCTCACATAAACCATTATTTACTAAATGAAAAGGCTGGAGTTTTACTTTCTAATCTGATAGTGTGTCCGTATGAATTGCCGAGATACCTTGTCCATCACCAAGTTTTACAAAATGCTCAGCATTCAACAAACCTCTCTTGAGTCTCTTAATACCAGATAATAAAATTTCGCGCAATCTGTAAAAAAAAATATACCAAGTGTACTTCTCTACAGTTTTAGATATATTTTTATAAAATTTCCTAACTATTGTATGCAATAAAAATTACGATTTTATTAAATACGAAAATCACAATAACATTCAGAATTTGAGATTTCTTCTATGTTTGAGAGACATACGTCGTGAACGATGTATTAAATATTAAAAACCATAACATACGAAATTCCACTTACTTATAATTTTCATCACCTTACTGATTTTACTTTACAGGTATGGGAACGTCTTAGTGGCGTGCGAGCAGCCAGAGCAGGTTCAAATATAGAAATAAGAATGCGTTCTTTCGCGGTCCTCGAAAGAGTCCTCGACGGCAAAGGAGGTCCCGTAGGTGGAGGTCGAATGAGGTCATTGCTAGCTGATGCTGTCAAACTACAGGACGAGGCGAGAATTGATCTGCAGAGTGAAGCGGGAATCGGGGAAACTGGATTGTCTATATTGAATGCGCTGTTTCAGCTGTCTGTGTATACTTATACTTCGGTGAGTAGATTTTTCATAATTACGCTAAGGATTTCTTCTTTGGATAAAGATACTACTTCATTTACTGAAAGTTTATTTACCGTAGGCCATAAGGCTGTGGTAGATATACACTTGTTATGTGATCCCTTAGTACTTTAAAAACAAATTATAGTGAAATGTGAAGCAAAAATTTGAAGTAAAAGTAAAAAATCTATTTTTTGTACATATATAACATAAATACATAAACGTTCACGCCGAATATCCCCAAAGGGGTTGGCAGAGGTACTAATACTTCTAAATATCACGTGACTTTGTCACCTGGTGTTCAGACCATTTTTTTTGTGGCCTGCTCTATTTTCTTTTTGTATGATCATTTTTAATGAAATGTCAGTAATAAAGTATAATTTACGCTAGAGTAAAATATCTGTGGATTTGATGCCGTAGAAGATCACTGAAACTGCAAATTATACTAAGTTTTATGATACAATTACTTTCTAATAACATAATAAATTACATTTTCAGGTCCGAATACTATCCCAAGTCCGTCTATACTGGATGCTTTCATACTACGCATACTCATATAGGGCTTTGCTCCCCCAAATAACTGACCTTCTAGCCAAAGGGGGTGAAGGTGATGAATGGCATGCAAAACATAAAGGAGCTCTATGTATTATCTTGGGACCTAGGACTGGCCCATTGGTTGCAAAACAAGATTGGGATGTTGCCAAGAAATTGTGGCCTGCCATTTTGAAGGCACCTTTGAGCGAAAAGCCCAGCATATTGAAGTAAGTTTCTGAATATTTTAGATTATGGAGATGTAGCTTTGTAGTTCGTAAACCCTGAAGAAAAGGTTTTCGAATTTCAATTTTTAAAATAATTTTGTAGATAGGATGTAGGTGGGTCAATTTCTTGTTGCAAAAGGAACAGTAGTCATATTTTGTTAAGTTTTAAATACTTTGTGAATCACATATGTTTAAGTTCCTATTGAATATATTTTAATATGATTGATTACAGACTTGAGCAGGCATTCAGCGAAACTTTACATCGACATTTCCCAGCTGTTAATACGAGTTTAGAAATGACAAGTAGCTGCGTAGAAGCTGCTAAATATTTCTTAACAGAAGAAGAATTAAAACAGCCAGATTTCGTAAAATATTTAGAAAAATCCTTAGAAACCGAGAGAATCAATTCGGAGAAAAATGTGAGGGTATATAACGATTTGCTTGAAGAATTGGTCTCTATAGCTGAAACTCCTAATATGTAAGTACTTTATTCGTCAACTAAACATTATCCTAAGCTTCTTGTTAGGAATAGGGAGTTGTAATCGGCTAAACATTATCTATTGATGTTTGTTTGTTATTTATTACTATAAGTTCTCCTACAAGTTGCTAATCAAATATAAAATAGTTTATTGCTTATTATATATGTTGCCGTGTAGTGCCGGCTTTGCCGTGTAGTGCCGGCTTAGAATGTCGCTACCCCTTTCTAATCACGGGTGGCGTGAGAGGCGACTAAGGGTATTGGGGCTTTTTATTGGATTTTTGGGCGATGCGGTTGGAGACCCATAACCAAAAACCTTTATTCTACCGCCTTTTCCCCACTCAACTTCCAAAAGTGGCTGAAGAGTTTCTAGTTCTGAAGCTCTGGCTACCCCTTCTAGGGAATTATAGCCATGAGTATATGTATGTATGTAAAATTTTATATTCTACTAGTTTTCTACTGCCGATTTGCACGGGTAGTGTCAATATATAACTGAACACCTCTTATGACATATAGCGCGTTGTTAATACACTATGTTTCGTCTGAAGGTTTGTGCTATCCATTGGTAAAATAATTTTGTAAATCGGTTGAGCTGTTTCGGCAACAATTCATTGTTGACAAATTAATGTTTCCTCTTTATAATATATATAGACATAGATGAATGTGTGAAGCCAAAACTTTATACAGTTTACCACAGTATAGTGCGTGGCCTCGTGAGATAAAACTAAAATACTATCGTTTAATTTCAGCCAATGGCGTCGTCTAGAACTAGTGATGCAAATGCTGACATACTGTCCTCTTCTCCAAACGCCATACACTCCAAACACAGTGCGACTAATAGTGAACTCACTTATTCACGACGATATAGCTGTAAGAAGGATAGCTACTAGACTCACGCATTTCGCGTTAAAACAACGCAAAACTAAAGTGGTCAAATTGAAGGTCAGTCCTTATGAAATCGCTGGGGTGCCTAAGCCAGAAAAATGTATACCAGGTGAGATTTTTCCCTATTTTTTATTATTATAACATCCCATATAGGTATGTCCAAACCGAGGGGTTTGAGCCTACCCATTTATAATTATTAGAGACGGGTGGTAAACGTACGTTGCACGTACGCTATACTATATTTTCAATTTTATATGCATACTAGCTGACCCCACAGACTTCGTACTGTCAAAAGTATAGACTTTCACGTCGTCAAACTGAAATATTTAACTGACCTGTTGAGGGTCTCTGTCATGCGATGAGAAAAAAGATGTTTTTCATAGTGTCCTCACAATTTTTTCACTTTATAAATTTTAAGTTTATAAGTATAGTAGTTTCGGCTGAGCATTGATTCGACCAAATTTATTTACCATAAAAATGGTTATTAGTAAGTGAAACTTAAAAGTTAGACATATACTGTCGCGGGCATTGTTTTAGATCATTTAAAGAGAAATAATTCTTTAATACATTTTTTTTGGGTAACTTAAACCGTTTACGCAGCGCACACAACGGAAGCCTTAGTATGAATAATTATCCCCGTTTTTGCAACATTATTCGCTGATAGTTTGCTCCTGTTGGTCGCAGCGTGATGATATATAACCTAAAACCTTCCTCAATAAATGGACTATCCAACACAAAAAGAATTTTTCAATTTGATTGGGTAGTTCCTGAGATCCTAGCGTTCAAACAAACAAACTCTTCAGCTTTATAATATTAGTATAGATAAAATGATAGAGATTAGAGGGCAAAAGTAAAATACTATACATATATGCATACATATACTCACGGAATTAATTCCCATTGAGGTAGGCAGAGACTATCAATCGCCACTTCGTATGATCCTGACAAACCTCTCTAGCTTTGTTAACATCCCTCAATCTTTTCATACATGCTCTTTTATTCTTCATACTTCGGACGCCTGCTTATAAATACTATACATATTAATTTCAATCTATATATGGCGTTTAGGTTACAGAGAAGACAATGAGTGGTGTTTATGGGACGAATCAAGCATACCAAATACTGATGAAGAATGGAACAAGCCCTGGCTGCGGAATTCGTCGTATGGCTTCTATGGGTGGACTGACGAAATTGAGGTAAGCTTTGTACCTTCGTTGTGTTTTATGAATTCATGTAAAACAAATAGTCTCGCTATTTTGTTCTCATTGTGCATACTGTTGATTTGTTACTCGCGTTTGTATAAATATGTTGTGTAGAACTATCGAACTGTCTTCATAAACTATATAAAGGTACATACATACATATACTCACGGCTGTAATTCCCTAGAAGGGGTAGCCAGAGCCAAGGAATTACAAATTCCTCAGCCACTTTTGGAAGTTGCGTGGGGAAGAGATGGTGAAATAAAGGTTTTTGGTGATGGGTCTCCAACCGCATCACCCAAAAATCCCTTAAAAGCCCCAGTACCGTTAGTCGCCTCTTACGATCACCCACGGGTAGAAATGGGGTAGTATTATTCTAAGCCGACACTACACGGCAAAAATAAAGGTGTAAAGTTATATAGTTGTACTTGACGGTTAATTAATCTTATTTTCACAGGTGGCAGCTCCACCAAGTGAACAACTACCTTTAGACAGAGACCCATCGACAATGGAAGAGGGTGAACGTAATATATTCGAATTCTTCAACAACGATGAGAATGTTAATCGATTGGTAGCCTTTTATACTGTTGAAGAGAAGAAAGGAAAGGACAAGTTCAGCGGCTATCGATTTGCTATGTTCCGAGTAAGTATAATGTTTAAATGTTTGAGAGAAATGTATTCTTATGGAATTTCTATGTTGAAAATTTCAAATACTCTTGTTAAATTTTAATAACTAAGAAAAATATTTTAATCAATTATTAAATGTATATCAAGAGAAATATGCTTCATTCATCTATTTAGCCCTGTATGAATGGTCATGCAAAAATGCACCAAGTGCGGTTATACACAAAAGTGCTTAAAAACACGTATAAAGAAACGTAAGCTAGATCAATTACCAAGTATTTGTAGAAAAGGTTTTTGTTGAGATCTTAGTATTTGTTTGTATCCAGAAAGAAAGTTAAATTATGTCTGGTATCTTAAATATAGTTAAGGGCCTCCCTCGAAAAGTTCACTGATTTTGGTAGTTTTCAAACTCAATAAAATCCGCTCAATAAAGCAATCACACTCTAAATAAAATATATGTTCAAGTTCAATATCTTATCTTCAAAAATGACGGTTCATATTTTGTTTTTGATAATAATTGACAAAGAAAAAAATATATTTGTGGGGACCTTTTTTATCGTAAAATCTGATACTGCAGTCAGAATACTGCATATATGTTATCGATTACCTATCATTTGCGTAGACAACTGAGTAATCTATCATTGTAGTGATAATTTTCTAGTCTTTTATCCTAATTATGGAGTTACAAAGCTTTTTTCCTAAATTTCAATTGCGGGTCCCTGCGCGGAGAACGGGTGGCAGATGGCTGTTAGCCGTCATGCGCAGAGCTTGTGTCGGATTTTTCTGTAATATGGCTGCTTGCCGCTTCCCGCGCTTTTTTGATAATTTATTTTGGTTGTGCGCAACATAGTCGCTTGTTTCGCCTTTCATTATAAGTTTGTCTCAATCGTAATATTATCGTTAATTTCAACATATTACGTAAGAACGAAATGGTCCAACGTGTGATGTGCTATGCGCCATAGGTGAGGGCGTGAGTTCAAATCTTCGGCTCGGTATGTGCTTTTTGTTTATTTCTTTACAGGTAAAATAATTTTGTCTTTATTTTCGTTCGGTAATGATGATAAATGCATTATTAAAAATACTGCGAATTGTTCTGTTTTGTGAATACGCTCGTATTACCCTAATGTTCCGTAAATCTAGCTGAAACAATTATTATCGTTTTGCTTTTAATTTATGTGATATTTTTACATATCTTTTTTGTAATATTTCTACTTTTTTAAAATGAAATAGAATATATTAAATATGTGCATTCAAACCGTTCTTCGAATAAATTATCTTGATTCATTTTATTTTATTAATGTGCTAATAATTCTAGTTTATACTTCAAAAATGTATAGCTTTGCGAGGGGATGAGTAGGTTCAAATAAATTCGCAACCACTCAACCGTCTCGTCAAGGTGAATTGATAGAGTAAGCTGATATTTATAAATTTTTAGACTTTCATTGAACTTTGCATTTTGTAAACAACTGTGAAAAAATAACTCAATCAAATAAGCTTTATACTAATTTATGAAATAATTATTTATATTTTTGCGTTTACTCATCCCACTATATCGACAAGGAGAAATCTTTGTATAACACGGCTAGTGTTTTTAATTAGATAAAACAGTAAGTTGTTTGCTTTTCTTTTAAAATACCCTTTATTACATAGTTTAGTATAACCAAAGATTAAAAGTATTTTTTACCTTATAATAACGACGGAAAATTAAATAAAGGAAATAAACATGTGCAGAAAATCGAAAATTTCCAATTGAACAAAATACTTTTGAGCAACATACATACATATACTAACGGCTATAAATCCCTAAAAGGGGTAGCCAGAGCTGAGAAATTAAAAATTCCTCAGCCACTTTTGGAAGTTGAGTGGGAAAAAGATGGTAGAATAAAGGTTGTTGGTGATGGGTGATGGGTCACCAACCGCATCGCCCAAAAATCCCTTAAAGAGCAAACCTCTAATTAAGTAAATAAACAAATACAAAAGACGCATATTTATAGTCTCCTTCTAACAAGAAACTATAACCAAGTATATATGTATGAATTATTATTATGAATTATATATTATTGCTGTGTAGTGTCGGCTTGGAATAGCACTACCCCATTTTTTTCCGGTGCCGGTGGGTGTACGTAAGAGGCGACTGGTAGTATTAACTAAATGCTTTCTCCTGTTTTATAATTTGTGCCGATTTTTTATTCAAGTGTGATTTTTGGATGTTGCGATAATAGCACGTTACGTTATTTCTACTGCAATCCACGATCACTTTTTTGTGCCGGCTAAGAATAACATAATCCCCTTTTACTTGGTGTCACATGAAACCTACTATCACGAGTTTTCTTCTCGACATTCCCCTCCTATATTCCGAAGGTGTCATAAAAAATAGTTTTGTGAGATTCAAGTTTTTGTTTCAGTTATTTTAATTACAAAATATATTCATCCAAGCGAGACATCATTATAATATCGATACGAATGTCGCAATTCTACAACGTAGTACGAGACTATTTCCGTAGATGGCGCATGGTATTATGGTTATAATAGTTACTAGTGAGGCCACTAGATGGCTTATTTTACGAGTTTGATTAAAGGTGAGGAGACGGCAGGGGGCAAGCCCAAATGCCGTTTCAAGGTTCTTACTTTTTCGGGGGACGCCCTTAAGGATAAAACTCTGCATAATTTACTGCAGGTTTTTTCGTCACATTTTTTTAAATTCAGTACTATTGTTTTATCTTATAGGTTCTCTTCCGTGTATTCGGTGCAAGAATAGCCAACAAATTCCTGGCTCATGCTGAGAAACACGCGACAGACTCACAAGAAGCTCCTCAAAGGTTCGCTGCTGAAATCGCTGCTGCAGCCATCAAGTCACCAAGATATTGGCCTAGGGAGGAAGCTCTAGCGCAGTATGAGAAAGCTATTCGTATATTGAAATCAGGTAACTATTATATAAATTGCAGTTTTATGGATGGGTAGGAAATGTTAATTTTTGTTTGTAGGAGTACGGTTAGAGCGCACACTACTGCGGTCTCACTCGCACATAGCACTCAGCGTCTCACTCATATTCTTACATCGCGGTATGTAAATGTTTTTCGAGCTAAGCATAAATACAAATTATAGGTTGGTACACAGCTGGGTGTACTGGACAGTATTTCTCAATACTCAATACTCAATAGATTTATTGCGTTCCACAATGGTTTTCTTAGATGGTAAGTATGTAATTATGTTACAGCATTGTGGACCCCATTTCTTTGCTGTTCCCAAATGTTGAAGTTAAAAGTTTTATGAAAATCACGAAAATAATGAAATCATTGCAAAGTCGTTACTATAACTAATTATAATTATCGTTATTATTATGGCACAATAGAATAAAACAGGTGATGACAGCCACTATAGCCACGATTTGTTATAACAGTGCATGGCTAAACATGGATCCTAATCGCAATGCCCCTATTATCAAAGCGTTGCTAAAACTTTGTGCCCCAATGCCCACTGATGACACTCTTACTACCATATAATATCCATCTAAAAGCCAATATATTTAATTTCCAATGCAGGTTTGTCCTCACTGACCGCTGAGACAATGGAAGACTGGGGCACATGCATAGCGACTGCCGTAGAAAACATGGATCCTAACCGAAACGCTCCCATCATCAAAGCGTTGCTAGAACTTTGTGCCCCATCGCCCACTGATGATGAAGACGCTGATGCTGACCAGAAAAGCTCCTTCGGAGTTTGCGCTAGGATATATGCTTTGCAGGTGAGGATTTTGTAATGCTTATTGCTCTGTAGTTTCGGCTTTGAATAGCACTACTTCATTTTTCTCATGGTTGATTGTTGGAGGCGACTAAGGAGTAATTTTTGGGCGATTCGGTTGGAGACCCATCACCAAAAACACTTCTTTTATAATCTTTCGCCGCTTAATTTCCAAAAGTGGCTGATTCTGAAGATCTGGCTACCCCTTTTAGGGATTTATAGCCGTAAGCATGTATGTATGTTTAATTTAATAACACATATACTTAACGTGTATTCAGGCTATTAGTCCTCGGAAAATTTTATGTGTACTGTAAAAAACAGCCTAACTTAAGCCCCATTTTTGTCAATTGGGTACAATTTTCGGTAATTAGGTTACTTTAACACCAGGATCTACATTCGTCATATTCGGTAATGTTACAAAATCTTGTCAACGAATTTTTTTATTTTTTTATATTGTATAACTTATGCAACTATGTAGTTTCGACTTAATATCTATCTATCCCATTTCTACTTGTGGGTCTTTGTAAGAGGCGACCAAGGGCATTGGGGCTTTTTAAGTTGTTTTTGGGCGATGCGATTGGAGACCCATCGCCAACGACATATTAAAATATTTTCCCCACTCAACTTCCAAAAGTGGCTGAGGAATTTCTTACTCCGAAGCTCTGGCTACACCTTCTAGGGATTTATAGTCGTGACTAGTCGATCGGCCCAGCTTCGCACGGGTAGCGTTGTTTTTTTAAATATCTAAGGTTTCTTTCTTCAGTCACTGCTCAAGCATTGTGAAATTTAGCGCAATGTTTTCAATTTATTTAATTTATAGCACTCCCTAAACAGTGTAGTTTGGTGATTTTGAATGCGCTTTTATGAACGGTTCAGTATAATAGCAAATTTTGGAATAAAACGCTATGAAGTATTTATAACAATCTAAAAAAGAAATCATTACGTTATGTAGGATGCAACTACTGGCGCCATCTAGTATGTTATATGTAAATTAGTAAAGTTTGGTTTTCGTCACGGGCGCGATGGCTTTTTATGTATAATTTCGGTGTTTCTCTACCGATTTCTATGATTCTTTTTTTATTGAATAGGTAATAATGTTACCTTTTGTAAATTAGGGATGAGTGAAAGTTTTACAAACATAACAAATATAATCAGAATGTTCCGAACTGCTAAGCTATCAGGAATTAAACGTGTTATTGTGAGTCAACCATAAAAGATAGACATAAACTGTTGTGGATTTTTTTTAGATAATTTTATGAAGAATATTTCCGTCATACATGATTTCTATGTCAATTTAACCATTAAGGCTGCACACGCGACGGAAGCTTAAAAAAATGGAGTAACTTCTCCCGTTTCCCCAAAGTTTCCCAAAATTCCCCTTTACTACTCTGCTGGAAAGTATACAAAAACCTGCCCAGGAGTATGAAGAATAATTGTACCAAGTTTCGTTAAAATCCGTCGCGTAGTTTTTGTTTCCATAAGGTACATACAAACCGACAGACAGACAGACAGACAAAAAAAAATCTGATTGCATTTGTGGCATCAGTATCGATCCCTAATCACCCCGTGATAGTTATTTTGAAAATATATTTCATGTACAGAATTGACCTCTCTACAGATCTATACTAATATTATAAAGCTGAAGAGTTTGTTTGTTTGAACGCTAGGATCTCAGGAACTACCCAATCAAATTGAAAAATTCTTTTTGTGTTGGATAGTCCATTTATTGAGGAAGGTTTTAGGCTATATATCATCACACTGCGACCAACAGGAGCAAACTATCAGCGAATAATGTTGCAAAAACGGGGATAATTATTCATACTAAGGCTTCCGTTGTGTGCGCTGCGTAAATGGTTTAAGTTACCCAAAAAAATGTATTAAAGAATTATTTCTCTTTAAATGATCTAAAAAAATGCCCGCGACAGTATATGTCTAACTTTTAAGTTTCACTTACTATAACCATTTTTATGGTAAATAAATTTGGTCGAATTTAATGCATAATTGGCATAATGTTTTATCAACATAATATTAATCTTTATCCAAATAAATATGTTGTTGATTGAGAATATTTAATTGAGAACAAAATTGTCCTTGACATCACTTAATTTAAATAAACATCTTAGAAGATAATACAAATTTTAAATTACTCCGTAACAAAATTTACACGCGTGCATGAAGCGCAAGACAAGACGCTGCGCTGGCCGGCGAGCGAGGTCACCGTAGCTTAATGAAGACTAATTCACAGAAATTATTTCAAATAAAATTTACAGGAAGCCAGATAATGAGCCCAATTAACACAATAGGACACTTTTTATCCCAGAAAAATTAAGAGATCAATAAATGTTCTTAAAAGAATCAATGCTCAGCCGAAACTACTATACTTATAAACTTAAAATTTATAACGTGAAAAAATTGTGAGGACACTATGAAAAACACCTTTTTTCTTATCGCATGACAGAGACCCTCAACAGGTCAGTTAAATATTTCAGTTTGACGACGTGAAAGTCTACACTTTTGACAGTACGAAGTCTGTGGGGTCAGCTAGTTTATTATAAGTATAGATTATATGTATGTATGTTTATTTTTTGTTCTTACAGGGAGTCGTTGGATCATTAACTTGGCGCGCGGCTCCGCTTGCAGCAGAATTACTGGATCAATTGATTGCTGCCAAGTTTATACAACACCCCTATCAAAACGTGAGAGAGAACATGGGCGGGTGAGTCTATTTTATTTATCTGTATCAAAATATTGCTTTTAGTATTTTTTTTTTATATATATTCTTAAACACTGTACAAAGAAAAGCTGAGTCTTATTTGTAACTTTATTTTAAACAACATGTATTTCGAGAAAGACAGCTTTAGATAAAAAAATAATAATATTATATAGTACATCTTTTTCGCAGACCTTTGGTGGATTCGCACTTTGTGACTTTGAAATTACATTTATTTCTCTCCCCTGTTTCATTCATATTTTTTTAATAATTACATGTTAAGTTGTTCCATGGATAAACTAAACAAATATGGACTTTTCCAAACATAAAAAAACTAATTTTAATAATATTTTCTCTATTCCCCAGCATCCTAATGAGTATATTCGATACTGAGATGGTTTTTCCGGGAGGGCAACCAGGCCCTGCCCCAAGATTTGAGCTGTTTCTCAAATCAGTTCGTCCTAAACTAGCCTCGCTTTACAATGAACATGGGGAAGTTGGTAAGTAGCATTTACTTCGTTTTGAACGTCACTATACCCCTTTCTACCTATGGGTGTCGTAAGAGGCGACAAGTGGTATGGGGCTTTTTAAGTAATTTTGGGTGATGCTGTTTTTCTACTATCTTGTTCCCTATCAACTTCCAAATGTGGCTGAGGAGATTCTAGCTCTAAAGCTCTGGCTACGCCTTTTTGGGATCTATAGCCGTGAGGATATGTATGTAATGTAATAGTTTGAATATATTATTTCATCATATTTTACATGATTTATTTCTTTTCATTTTTTTCTTTTATAGCTTTTTCGTGATTTTTTTATTCTTAATTCTTTATTTATTACGTGACCGTGATTATGGACTGACAATTTCTAGACTCATAATAAATTTTGCCTCTTATACGCTAACTATAAAATGTAACTGGCATAATCGGCGGAAAAGTTGCAAGAGGTGATGAATATTGCACGTGCGTCTTTTGAAAGATAGGAAATGAGGGGGTTAAGGTAATTATGATCTGGTTAATCTGGGTAATCTGGCCATATATAAAATACTAGCGGCCCGTTTGACTAAGACATTTACATTACACACATATTCTCAATTTATTGCGTCGAATTATTTAAGATTATTTTTGTATGCGATTTGTATACTTTCTGGCGTGCGATTGTACCACATGTTCTCTCTGACCTAAAAGACGATTTCCAGTTGCAGATGAAGAATATTTATTTCGACATATTATTTTGGCCTGGCCTCAGAACTATTCCTAGAAAATTGAGATCTTGATCTTTTGGTCATTTTAAACGAAAAAAAAACGCCTTTGAACTAAATAATAACCTATCATATCTTTGAGCTACTTACTATAATAACGTACACAACAACTACCTATTCATTAAAATTAAATAATAACATTTATTCAAGACATTTCTTAAGATAACTAAATGTACAATATCTGTGCTATTTATATGGGTCTAGTTCTGAAAAGAACGCTTTAAATGGATTTAGTTACCTACTTAGCGACATTTTTTTAAATTCCACACACAACCATTTAGTAGGGAGCGCGCGGCATTTTTATTTTTGTGATCTTAACCCCCCTCCAGTACCTCCGTGCCCGAGTGACGCCTACAACTCTACAATGCATAGCCATCAAGCGGATATTTTTTATTATTTTAAAACTCGTCATATCTTTTGAATGGAATATCAGAATCTAATCATTTAAAAAACCTTTTTTTAACAATTATTTAATGAAATAATTATTTATTATTTAAGGCGGCTTCAAAACCAACCGATTTTGAAGCCACCTTAAATAATAAATAATTTATTTTGATAAGGATTAATACCAAAGTACAAATAAAGAGACTTTTCAAGCAGTGGTATTATAATATATTTTTTGTAAATAAGAAATCGCTTATTGTGACAAAACTAAAATAGTTAGAGATATGATTTTAGGAAGTTTTTTTGTAAATAATAATTATTTCTAGAAAATTGTAGTACATTACTTTTTTATATCTTCAATAGTTTTCGCAGCGTTCGCAATCGAAGAAAGTTTATTGGATTTTTTTACACCTTGAGTTACATTATCGGAGTTATGGTAAGGAACCCTATTTAAAAAAAAATCTTTAATAGCCTTTATCACTCAGGCATAGTGTAGCTGTCCAACGGTGAAAGAATTATTCAAATCGGTGCAGTAGTTTCGAGACAAACAAACAATCAAACCTCTCCTCCTTATAATATTAGTATAGAAGTATAAATAGACTCATATTTATTGGCTTTAAATATTATTTGTTTTTTAAATCCATCTGTTCCCGTCCTATATCATACAATATCTATTCGACTGTTAGTTAACCGCCATTGCTGCATCTGTGTAAGTTTTGGTCTTGTTTTGCCTCATAGTAGTGGAGCTGACTGTTGTAGCAAATAAATCCTTACTTGTATCGCAAAATACTACCCCTCGCAGTGGTAAAAACAGCGGCATAAAGCCTTTATTTCCCAAATTAAATTAAAAAATATATACAAATACACACCGCTCAAATTATTAAAACTCATTTAATTTATTATTTGCAAAATACATTCTGTTCTTTTTGTTACATTTAATTTAATTTCTTTGATTGACTACCTGAATATCTTAATAAATATGACCTATATCCATTTTTACTCCAGTTTTTTATAATTGCTAAATTATTCGGATAAATATTTAAATACATATCTTACTCAATTTATCTAAGCAATAGTGCATAAATGAACCAACCAATCACATCATTCTATCTACAAAGCAGGTTCATCGATTCGATGTGTAAACAACACTAATTGATAGAAGTATACAAAAATTGTGAGGCCTTTGCCCAGCAGTGGGAAACAAATTAGGCTATATAAAAATAAGTATACAAATTGCTAAGTTTGGGACGTCCATTGTTGAACGTAGGCTTCCTCCATCCCTTTTCAGCTAGGCCTGTCTTCAGTGAGGCTACCCATCATCTGCGCGGTGTCCTCTACCCAGTGCGTCGGGTCCTGCACCAGCCAGTGCACCCTCTCGCTCCAGCGCCCATCGCTAGCACATGTCACGTGACCTGCCCATCTCCATTTAACACTGCATGCCAATACAACGTCGATAAGCTTTGTTTTGTGCTCTATTTCTGTGGCTCTAACTCTGTCGCTTAACTTCAATCCCGACATGCTCCTTTTCGTTGTAAAACTTGCAGCTTTTTAGTTATCGACTTTGTGAGAGGCCAAGTTTTGCATCCGTAGAGTAGAGTAAGCAGGACTAATGTGTCGTAAGCTTTTATCTTATTGTATCGTTATTTTAGAAATAATGTCAAGATTTGGTTCTTGAGGAGTAGTGTAATTCATATTGTTTCTGTGATGTTATTTTTGAAAAATTTCAATTCTGCATGTAATGTTGATATTTCTTCTTGTGTATTTATAAGTTGCAAATTTTGCACACTTTTTACATTATTTTTCATGATTCTCAATTTTGAGCCTCTTTCTTTTCTGGTGCCATAACTCTACGGGCCCATTTATATATATGGCTCTCATCAAGTACAAATATGTCTTCTATATTTCTACGAGAGGGGCTCTGCTTGTAGGGAAATAAACTTCGATCAGGTGTAGCTTATCACTCTTATTTTTGTCTCCCACTATGAGAGTTAATCTTGCATCTTTATCGCAAGTTGGTTTCAAATCCATAATATTTTCTTCAGACTCTTTTTCACCATAAATTCTTTACTAACGTTCCATTTTTCTCTCCATGCTACATAAAATTGTAGTTTTCTCTTTTTATACTTCCCAAAGATGTCCCAGTCAATTTTATTCATCGCATTATTCAATAGGTGTGATCTGTGCTCATCTTCCAAAAATCTTACATTAAGAGAGATATTTATTTACTTATTCATAAATTTAACCATTACAGATTTTTATAACCCAATTCGGCTATATTTCACATTAAGACTATATATTCATAAGCTTACAAACAAAGAAAGTAGTTTACCATATTACACACAAATTAAGTTTTAAAAATATAAAGCTACGCTTGTAAAGTGAGCCAAGGAACAAGAAAATAAATCTGTTTGTTCGGCAATATGATTTACCGCGACTATTGCGCGCGTAAGTGAGCTCTCACTCAGTAAGTTGGTACGCGATGCAGGAACTGCTAGAAGACGACCCAGCTGCCGTCTAAGCGCATCTTCTCACCACGGTCTTTATCGTCTCGTATTCATAATGTTGTAGAGCATGCTTTTTAAGGTCTGTGTAGTATTGTAACTCAATTCATAAATTTTGACATAGATCACTGTAGTGCGTGCGATATGTATTATATGACATATAGATATGTCAAGATGATTTGCTTTTTTTTTACATTTTGGATGAAGGGTTTCGGTCTATTACTCCCCCGGGAACCAACCGTACTTGGAGAGAAATTCTTACTACTTTTGTTTTCTATGTGTAGCTATTGTCTTGCTTATTGTTTGCATATCATGTTTCTATATTATTACTGTGTATTAATTGATTTATGTGTAGTGGGTTCTGAAGTTTTTGCTATAGAATATGTTGAGGATTGAAAGCTGACGTCAACTTTTGCTTGTGTTACTAAAAATGACTTAATGGTCTTATTTTTCTTTTTGAGTGGTTTTTCTGTGATTTCTTTTCTTGGGGATTTCCTGGGTGTTATTGATAGATTTCGTTTTGGGTTTCGCCTTTGGTCAACAATCGGTATATCATTTTAATCGTACTTTTTAATCATATTTTGGTACGGCGTTGTTACCATTCTATATCTCCTTTTCAATTCTTAACGCAATTTTTTTCTTTTTTATAGAACTTGGGATGGGAAATCTTCCTTTATATAATATATAGAATTTTCCAGTGTCTTCTTATTTTTCATTACCTCAATTTTTTTCGCCATGGTAGTAAAAGTTACTTCTACAGGTCCTATTGTGCCTTTGCCTACTTTGATTTTCACAATCAATTTTTATCTCACTTTCAATAATTTCAATCACACGTTGTTTATATCACCTCAGTAAGACTCTTCTCTGGTAACTCTCTTCAGTTCCAAAGTAATTTTTTCTTCTTCTTCTTGTATTTCTTGCTAAGTTATTGAGGCGCTTTTGGACTTCTGCTATACTTATTAAATTTATTGTTTTATTTTCTAGGATTGTAAATTTGCTATAAATGTTATCGTTTATGGCTCGTTTATTGTTTTCTTCCATGTTTTTTCTTTTTGTTCAGATATGTCCAATTGTATTTATTTTAATATTATTTTTAGCTCTTCCATTTTTGCAGTATATAATTAATATAACTAGTGCCTGGTAGAATAATTTACTAAATTATTGTATTAGCGCCCTCTATTAACTAAGTTTTATTTTGTCGGTCGTAAGATGGAGCTTCTTTTCAAAATATATCTAATTTTATTATTATTTGATAATATAAAAACAATATTTATTTCACTCTTTTAAAAACTTACTCAGCAGTAAACTTGATTAATATCAGGCCTGAGAGGTTCTCACTTTTATTTCTACATTAGACCGTCTTATGAAGATTCACTTTATAAATTCATCGCCAGAAAGATAATTCTCTGTGAAGCCTCATTAAAACACTTTCAGCACTGAATCGATGTTAATGCTATTAAGAAATCTACTATCAAATATAAACACTTCCTATATACTATTTTAATAACTAATTTCTGTTAGATGATGATGCTACCACAACTACCCTTTACTACTTTTTTAATACATAATTGTGTGTAATGTATTTTGCATTGCTATTAATAATGAACTAAAAACTATAGCCCGATGCAATTCTCTATTTAAACTATAGGTTTGCCAAATTTCGTTCTCCGTCGTTCGCGCATATATATTTTTTAATCCTGAAGTAGTCACCTCGAAGTTAATGTATGGATTATTCGTGCAATGAAAGAGTATCTCCCTACAGTGGTAAAGACAGCGCCTCCCGCCTCCACCGCCCCGGGCTGCGCCGTGGGCTCAAGCTGGGCGTGCTGCTACGGGGGGGTCCCGCTATTGGCCATGCATGCTGTGACGCTGTGTAAGCAGTGCTATAGTTTTTAAGTCTATTCTAATAGGAAATATGTGCGTGGGTCAAGTAAATTACTCAGTTGTGTATAATGCATTATGTATTGATATTAATGGTGAAATTAAAAGCTATAGCACGAAGCAGTTCTTCTCTGTTTAAATTATAGGTTATCCAAATTTCTTTCTCTGTTCACGCATTTTGTTAAATACTAACTTGAAGTGGTGTTAGTTTCACTATTTACATCTCAAGAACAAATGAACCGATTCGGTTGAAAATAGATGGGGAGGTTGCTCAGATCCAGGAAAAGGGCATTGGATACTTTTATAATAATATAAGGAGGGAAGATTTGTTTGTACTTTTGTATTTAGGAAATGAAAAGGCTCCATAACGACGTGATAGCTCCGTGGGTAGAACACCGCTTATCGTGCGGACGAGTAGTGTTCCAAATCCGGGTTTGGGCCTACACCATTTTTTCTTTTCTAAAGACATATGTGTGGTTAATTTATCATGGTTGTTAACGGTGAGGGAAAACATCGTGAGGAACCCACATGGCTAAGTTGTACTTGTGGTTGTACTTAGCCATGTGACAGTGTATTCGTATAAAACAGCGATCTGCTCCGTATCACGTGAGTACACTGTCCAAGCAAAACGTGAGTACTCTGAACACAGGTGACAATGACACGTGATGTTCAGAAGTATTAGTACCTCTGCCAACCCCTTCGGGGATATTCGGCGTGAACGTTTGAGTCTTGAGTTGAGTCCGCAACAACTTAGCCGATTTCAAAAATTCCCGCACCAATGGAAAGCTAAAAATTTTCAGTAGCAACATTTATCACGCTGAATATCGTAGGGGGGCAATCAGTGAAAAATATGTTTCACACTAGCCGTGCAAAACCGGCCCCCTGATTATGTATCTTAAGCAACCGTTGATTGTGTCGCAAGTTGCAAGATTATCGCTGTCAATGTCAAATAATTGTATGCAATTTGACAGCTTTGTCAGCGACAATATTGCAACTTGCGACACAATCGTGGTTGCAAAAGATTCGTCATCAGGGCGCGGGGCGGACCACATTAGTTAATGTATATATCATTCTTGCAATAAAAGAGTATCCCCCCCTACAGTGGTAAATACAACGGCATCTCTATCCACGGCCAACTGTTCCCCGCGCGCCCCTCCGCCGCCCTTCGTCGCCATCGTTCGCCGCGCCCGCATCCGCTATAGTATTTTATTATACTATTATTCATTTATTTTAAGGAAAGATAGTAGCGATAGCAACGAATTAGTAATTTTATAGAATACTAACTTCGTGAAAAATTTGTTCCACGTAAAGTAGTACACGGTAGGCGGGGCGATAAAACTAGTACCCACACGTGCGGAGCATTTTTATTTTATATTTATATAAAATAGCCAGTTGTGTTGTAAAAGGGTGTAAAAAGCCAAAAAGAATAAACCCAAAAGGTAACCGGGATTACGTATCACACGTAAGTAAAATAATTTCATGTTTAGTTTGAAAAAAGTGGTCCGTATTATGCAAGCAGTAGCCAGCCACTTTGTAGCAATACATTTATATATTATTGATATTTTTCGGAATTTAACTAATCAATTGAAAAAAAAAAGAAAAGAAAATATTTATTCGTTGCACACAAATTTAAAACACTTAAACACAAAAACAAACAACAATTACAGTAAATCCAGATAAAAATTAAAAAGTCTTGCAGCGACAGGGTTGCTAACTCAGCGTATTGTTGTGAGTGAATTGAAAGTATATTTTTCCATATTTTAATCAACAATTAGTAAAAAAGTAAAAAAGCAGTATTAGTATTAAGCAGTACGTTTCGAGAGAGGAGTGGATGATTGGCTTCCATCGCGCACCAGTTGAGTATGTTCCATTCATTTCGGGGACGAAAACATTTATTCCTCACGAAAAGGCAATCGTATGCAAAAAAGTGCAGTGCCTATTTGTACGGTAACAGTAGCACGATTTAACTTATAATGCTTGCTTTATGAATGTAATGTATAATGAGAAGGAGTAATAAAATAAGTGACTATTTTTAGACTTTCCTCAAATTCCGCTGTGTCGGCTACATCACCAAAGTATCACGAAAAGAAAAGCTTGACTACAGCTAACAATCTGCGGGTTTTGGCTAGTCAATGCTTCGCTATTATAAGAGATCAGAACCGCAATTGAAGAGATTTTAACAATTTGATTGCATTAAATCGCTAAAAAGAAGTCATTTATACTTCAGCCTAATAGACATAAATTAAATAAACTCATATTTATTCGCGGAATTTGAAATTTGAAGGTAACAATACTGTAAGTTTCGATTGTTTTCTTTACGTTATATCATCTATACTTATAATAAACTAGCTGACCCGACAGACTTCGTACTGTGAAAAGTGTAGACTTTCACGTCGTCAAACTGCAATATTTAACTGAACCGCTGTCATTCGATGAGAAAAAAGGTGTTTTTCGTAGTTTCGGCTGAGCATTGATTCTGAGTCAGGCAGTCCATCTTGTCTTGCACTTCATCCTCGCGTGTAAATTTTGTTGCGGAGTAATTTTTAAAATTGCATTATCTTCTAAGATGTTAATTAAAATTAAGTCATGTCAAGGACATTTTTTTAGATCATTTAAAGAAGAATAATTCTTTAATAAATATTTTTTGTGTAACTTAAACCGTTTACGCAGCACACACAACGAAAGCCCTAAAATATGAATAATTATCCACGTTTTTGTAACATTTATCTCTGATTCTTTGCTCCTATTAGTCACAGCGTGATGATATATAGCCTAAAGCCTTCCTTAATAAATGGACTATCCAACACAAAAATATTTTTTCAATTTGATTGGCCAGTTCCTAAGATCCTAGCGTTCAAACAAACAAACTCTTCAGCTTTATAATATTAGTATAGATCTGTAGAGAGGTCAATTCTGTACATGAAATATATTTTCAAAATAACTGTGATCGATACTGATGCCAAAAATGCAATCAGTAAAATTTTTGTCTGTCTGTCTGTCTGTCTTTCTGTCTGTCTGTCTGTCTGTCTGTCTGTCTGTCGGTTTGTATGTTCCTTATGGAAACAAAAACTACTCGACGGATTTTTACGAAACTTGGCACAATTATTTTTCATACTCCCGGGCAGGTTATAGTATACTTTTCAACAGAGTAGTGAAGGGGAATTTTGGGAAATTTTGGAAAAACGGGAGAAGTTACTCCATTTTTTAAGCTTCCGTCGCGTGTGCATCCTTAATGGTTAAAGTTACATAGAAATCATGTATCACGGAAATATTCTTCATAAAATTGACTAAAAAATATCCTTGAAGAGCATATGTCTATCTTTTATGGTTGACTCACAATAACACGGGTAACTCCTGATAGCTTAGCAGTTTGGAGCATTCTGAATATATTTGTTTACTCTTACGTATATAATACTCTCACTCATCCATAATTTACAAAAGTTGACATTATAACCTATTTAATAAAAAAAGAATCATAGAAATCGGTACAGAAGCACCGAAATTATACATGAAATAAGCCATCGCTGCCGTGACCAAAACCAAATCCTTACATATTACATACTAGATGGCGCCAGTAGTTGCATCCTACATCGCGGGATGGTTTCTGGTTTAGATTGTTATAAATTCTTTATAGCGTTCAACTCCACTTCAACTCAAACAGAAAATTTGCTTAATAACGGAGATACTGAACCGTTCATTAAAGCGCATTCAAAATCTCAAAGCTACACTGTTCAGGTGTGCTAAAAATCGCGATCATTGCGCTAAATATCACAATCCTTGAGCAGTGATTGAAGAAACCTCGGATATTTAAAAACCAACGCTACCCCTGCGAAGCTGGGCCGATCCACTAGTTGTAAATATATATTTTATAAAAAGCCTACATTTTCATTTATATGTCACAAGCTTTTCGCAAAAAATGGCTGATTTACTAGTTTAATTACATAACATAACCCAGCCTCACCATGACATGACATTACCCATCCTGCTCGCAGTCGCACAGTTGGACATTTCCGTTTCACTCTAATGTGATACTACCAAATAAAGATGTGCCTGAAATGAGTAGATATAGGAAGTGAAGTCCGGATATGAAATTTTTTAAGTATTTTGTTTCGTCATGGAAGTATTTTCATTGTCGTTGTTTGACTTTAGAACCATTTTTTAGGTGGGCTTTGTAGGGGATAGTTATACTTACTTACTTACTTATACTCACGCCCATTATTCCCATTTGGGTAGGCAGAGACTATCGATCGCCACCTAGTACGATCTTGACAAACCTCTCATGCTTCCCTGACATTCATTATTCTTCTCATACATAATTATGTTTCTATAAAGTTACTAATTCGTTGATCGATAAATTTAAAATAACATAATTAACCATTAACCCTTTATAAGGCAGAGGTATGATTAAACATTAATTGTATTTCACTTCTATTTTAAGGTAGGTAAGGTTGAAATTATGGTGTCCAATATATGACCAGAGCCTTATAAAAGGTTAAGCTATCATATTAGCTATCACTATAACCGGTCCCTTCTTAATCATAATAACATAATATGTAGAACGACCGAATGATTCAACCCCCGCAGTGCTAAAAACAAAAGTATCTCCACGGCTACCTGTTCCCCGCGCCCCCGCCCCCTGCAATGCAATACATAGTTTTAAACCGACTTCACAAAAAAGGAGGTGGTTAAGTACTATGTATTGCATTGCGCTCTCCTTATTATACAGTGGTAAAGACAGCAGAATCACAGTGATTCAATCACTATCAACCGCGCCGGCCACGTGTTCATTCTATCACTCTTAAGCAATCCCTTCTCGGTCATAATCACCTTGTATTTGAAACTGATGAAATACGTAACATACTCCTTACCCCTATTATCTATACTAATATTATAAAAAGAGAACATTTGTATGTTTGGATGTTTGTATGTTATGGGTAATCTTGGAATGTACTGAACCGATTCTAATAATTCTTTCACTAATAGAAAGCTACGTTCTTCTGGAGTAGGCTATATTAAAATTGAATTATTTTAGGGTTCCGTACGTAAATTCAAAAATTGTTACACAATGTGTAAAAAACATATCTAAAACCGCATACCCTGCAAAACTATAAGAGATAAAAGAAAAAAAATGTTCTGCAATATAAACAAGGACGTCTATATCTATAAAAAAAGTCTGCAAGGGCATATCTAAGGACCTGTCTATCTTCTTTTAGTAAGCACAATATAGATTTTTATGATATTTTTTCAACAAAAAAAATTGTTTAATTTTTTACCTAATATAATAGGATCTGAATATTAGTCAAGAACTAACTTAAGATTATCACTTGCCGATCCACCAAAGCTTAATAAATGAACTTAAAATAATTTATTATAGTATTCAATACTTCGTTTATATTTTCGTTTATATTTTTGTATATATATGATATGTTTTAAATATAATAAACAAATACATAAATAAAAATATATTTATAATACCTAAGACTATGTAAATGTAATGTATAAAACAAGGCAAAAGAAATAAAATGTTTAAATACATAAACATAGAAAAGGTATTCTTACGTATTTAATAGAGTTAAATTAATCCTAAACCCACAATAAACCTTAAAAGTTACACTAAAAGCTCCTATATACGATGATAAACCTGTTTTGGGTGCCCAAAACGTACATAGGTACGCCCAAACACCCACGAACGGAAACCAACAATGACCTGACCGGGTATCGAACCTCACAGACCCAAGATCTAGCTCACTGAGCTATGGCGACTGTTGCCGACTGGCCAAATGATCTGGATGACAATGGCAATAGACTAAACGAGTTTAAATGAGGCTTTAAACTTAAATAATAAAGATGATAATGGCTCTGATGATGATGATAAACATATCACAATCAGAGCCTCTAGGTAAGATGTTAATCCTGTATTTAGGGTGCCCGAAACATACAAAGACACACACATACACCCACGCCACGACCGACACAACTACAAAAAAATTGGACAGATAAAATTAAAAAGACAGATTGACATAAAGGCGTTAGAGGCTTTGGATTAGACTCCCCGAGTGGCAGCCGATATTATTGCCAAATGCACGACATCATTCAAATACGTAGATATGACTTATCTTTAATAACGAGATGTTTTGTATGTTTAAATTAAATCAGTCAACCCGTGCGAAGCCGGGACGGGCCGCTAGTATGTATATAAAGATAGCGGTATTGCTGCCCCGCGGACACGCGCTATTGGCTTTAGTTGTCTATACTGTGATATTCCCCCCCCACACCTACTATGAAAGACTATCTACTCTACTATCATCTCTATCCAACGCGTCATGTTCCCCGCCTTGCCTTCCCCCGCGGCAATTCATTTCTTGTCCTAGCTTTCTATTCTATAAGTACTTAAATAAGATCGCTTCTCGGTCGTATTTGTAACGCATGAACTTATTAATACTACTTAAAAATAACTTATAACCCCTCCAGTGGTAAAGACAGCGCTATCTCTGTCGACCGCGTCATGTTCCCCGCGCGCCCCGCCCCCTGACGCGCCTTCCCCCGCGCTGCCCCGCGGAGACAATCTGGTGGCGGTGCACGTCGCTGCGCTGTGTAAAGAGCCGCGAGTTCAGGATGACGATCAGCCGAGAGGTTTGTATTAAAATGTTAATATTGTAATGAGTGGTATGCTATTTTGTATGACCAAAAAACAAGGGTAAGGCTACATTAATTTCCATCCAGCTGAAAGTTGGTATAATTGTTCAAAATATAATAAGAAATAAAATCTAAGTTTCCCATCAATCCCGTGTCTGCGTTTTTTTAATTCAAGGTCTAAGGTTAAAAGATTGGATTTTTCGCGATTTCCATAAGACAAGTTTTATCTTAAAATTTTTGACTGTGATGTACTATAAACAGTTTTCTATTCTATTCTTATTTGCAAAAATATCTGTGCCAGTGTGACCTTCTTCCATAATAAACGCAACATAAAGTTTACACGAAAAACACGAACCTTATTTTTCAATTTCCAGGTGACAACGAGCAAGAAACCCAAGAAGAGAACTTGGAAATAGTAGAACGTGCCGAGAAAACCCTGGCAACTAGACTCGAGACGGCTTTGAGAATCGACGGAGATGATTCTTCTAGTGGTACGAAAAACCAAACTAGAGCTGTACATCTTCTTACTACTGGTAAGTTTTTTTTTTATTTTAAAGAAAAGAAAAGAAATAAAGAACATATTTTAATAATACTTAATATACAAGAGTACATAATAAAAACAAAAAATAACACAACAAATGTACACACATAAAAAAACAATAACTTATACAATATATAGATCAAACTATACCCTTAACTCGAAAAGGCCCTAACTCTAAATCAGCATAAAATTGACTCGCATTACTTTCTGATTTTCAGTCAGGACCGGTTTTGAGTGAGAACATTTTAAAATACTTTTACGTTTCACTGCTTTTAATCCTATTAATATTATAAATGTGAAAGTTTAGATGTTTGGATGTTTGTGTGTTTGAGACAAAAAGGTTCCTCAAGTACATAATGTATATGAATGAAATTTGACAGAATGCTAGATAATGATCCAAATTATAGCATAGGATACTTTTTATTCCGGAAAAAAAATACCAATAAAATATTCATGCCTGATTGAACTAAGAGTACCGGAAAAAACTTAAGCTTTGTCATAAGCAAATTTGACATTACGAAGTCTGTCGGGTCAGCTAGTAACTAATACCTGGTGATCATCTATCTATACTATAATAAGACTGTACCGAGGTCAAAACTGTACATTGAAGAAAAATAAATGAAAACCGGTGGAATATGTTTAATTTTCGATACTGAAGCCAAATTTGCGCTTTTTGAAAAAAATGACTGTCTAATTTAAATCTTTTTGTTCATGAAAACCTCATGTGGGGATTATTACTAATAAACAAAGAATAAATAAAGGAAAGAAAAATTTCGCGGGTCGCGGGTCCGATCCCCGCCTGTGTCGAAATTTTTCTTTCCTTTATTTATTCTTTGTTTATTAGTAAAATGACTGTCTGTCTGTCTGTCTGTATGTCCGGTCATCACGTTAATTCTACCTGACGGATCTTGATCAAATTTGGTATGAATGTAGCTTATACACCTGGCCAACATATAGAATATAATTTATCCCGGATTTGGCAAGGGTTCCCACAGGAGCATAAAAAAACATAACTTTTATATGGTTCCCCATATTTACATGATTCGTTTTTTCATCGAACGACTTTATCAAACTCTTCATCAATAGTCTTTTTGGAAAAAATAAGGGTTTAATCCATTTTCATCAAAATAAATGTCCATTTAATTGTTTGTCAATAGTATGACTACTAGATATAATGGGGATCAAAAATTTGACCTATACACCAACGTCTTCGTGGCGTAGCGGTATACCGTTTGGTTAGTACTAATCGAATGAAAGACCCAGGTTCGAATCCCGGGGGATTACAATCGTTTTGCGATTTTTTTGCCTTGTGTTAGCTTAGAATAAAAGGAAGCACTAATCCTTCTTTTTCACATTCAACTATGCGAATGTGTATGAATAAAGATAATTGAAAGTATATTGTATGAATTTTGCGTATTCAATTGGTAGGTCTGAGAATATATTTACATGTTTTATTTTTTTACCTATTTTGAAACTAATATTCCCATAGATATATTATGCTATACTTACTTATAAATTAATATTCTGTTTAAGCCTAAGAATGCATAGTTGGTAAATAATAGCACATATCTCAATTTTAATTTAGTACCGCCATCTATGACTGATTGGCCGCAATCTCTCACACATCACCAACAGTTAGTGTAGGGGCAGCAACAGGCCGACACCGGCCAAATTGCTATCCATACTTACAAAAGATATTCTCATTTTTGAACATAGAAACTTTGTATAAAATGGTTTGTTTCATGATTCTTATGACAATTAAAAATGTTTTTTGGAACTCACCCCCTAAGGGATTAAAATTTAGTATACAGATTTTATACATTTCTGTATCTAGAAATTTGAAACTTGATGCGATTGTTCGATATAAGGCAAGGCTAAGACAAGAAGACACTACAAAAAGTAATATTTGAAATTCAGCTATCAATCATTCATGAGTTTATACTAAAGGCTATAAACCCCAAAAAAGGGTAGCCACAGCTTCAGAGATAGTAATTATTTATCCACTTTTGGAAATTTAATGGGGAAAAGGTAGTCAAATGGGTCTCCAACTGCATCGCCCAATAATCACTTAAAAAGCCTCAATGTTTTTATATCTATTTCAAAGCCCACGAGAATATAAATATAAAAAACAGAACTTAAGATAGTGTTTTGGTATTTTGGATGTAAACCGGATGCAAAAAATGTAGTCCACGCGGACGTAGTCGGGGGCAAAAAGCTAGTAACTAATAACTAGTTAAGTCGAGATTTTATTTTATCCATTATTATCTATTTACACGAGGAAAAGAAACAGCTTAAATTAAATTACGAGACACTTTTTCTATAGAGATCAGTCTTTTTATATATGTATGTCCAAAATATTAATTATGAAAATGATATGTGATGTGATGGATTTACAATATGTCTTTCACTTAAAGCTTCAGTTCTCTTAGTTATCTAGAACTGCACCAAACATATATGCTTGGGTTACTTTTCTCAAAACTATTTTTTTTTATTGAAGTCGTTAACTCCACTAGTTTTATAGTATCTTATGCAAGGTCTGTTTGAAGCTATAACTTTCTATTTTCATTGATGCATAATATCAATCCATTTTACTTCTTTCAGTTTTACGAGCATGCATGAGCATCACAGTGCGCTGCGTCAACACTAAAACCAAGGCCCAATACCAACTCTTCAAAACAGCTTGTGCTTTATCAGCCAGGGGTCCTCCACATCCCCACGACGAACTGGCCAGATCTGCCGATGGATTTCTTGCTAGTTTAGCCATGGCCCATCACACCCCAGAAGTTTTTCAAGTGGCAATGAATTCCTTGGAAGAAGTTGCAAAGAGCAAATCGTGGTGGGCAAGATATGCTTGTGTGGAGTTTGCTCAGCCATTGCTGTTTTATGGATTGCCGTTGTTGTGCGATAATCCGCAGTTGGCTGTTAGAGCTGAAAAGTTAGCGTTGACGCTGATGCTTGATCATCGATTAGAGGTAAGATTTTTTTAGCTATAGATTGTTGTTGCTCCTGTTTTAGTTAATGTACTAGCATAATACAATGTCCTTTTGTTATTTGGAAAAGGGATTAAGGAAGCGGGGTAAAAATAAAATGAGATAGTAGGTGATCGGATGCTGCGGAGCGGATGATTCACTTAACTTTGAGTGCCTTAACGCGGCAGCAAGAATTTAAATGTATTCCTAACCAGCTTTTATTTTCAGTCTTATCTCCTTTCCATTACAAACATGGCTAAGAAATGTCTATCTCCAAAGCTCTTGCTATCCCTTTTTGAATTTTATATCCTATAGAAAATTGAGAATTTGAATATTTCATATCGCACCTCCGTTCAAATAGCGTCACAACTCAAAAAACCAAATTGTTGAGAAAATTGCATTCGAAATTTACACTTTCTCTTTTTTTTACTTGTCTGCACTTATTACGAAAACTAAAAAATATATATTCATATTCATTTATTGCTTCATGTGGTATACATAGGTGGTACAATTTATAGGAGTAGCCGTAACATGAGCCCTGCAAGGGCACTGCAATGTCTTAAAATAATTAACAAAAGAACATTTAAATTTAAACAATATATAACAAAGATTAGCTTAAATAACTAGGTAATAATAATACTTTTATTGAAGCTATAAATATGCCAGTTTTTGAGATAACATTTTGATTTTTGGCAAACGTAATGATATTGAACGAAGGTGCGATATATTATCGCATTAATTATTCAATATTGTACTGTCTATGGAAGTTCTCTGCAGTATATGAATAAAGCAAACAGTGCGTTGATGTGACTGTGATCAAAGGTTATTATTAAAATTTGCAGGTACGCCAAGCCGCCGCGAAACTCCTAACTGGCTTGATGCATTGCAAGGCTTTACCGGATGAAGATAAAACAATAAATATCTTCATGAAGTATTGCCGCTCAAAGGACATAGTTGAACGCCATTGCGGAGTCTTAGGACTTTGCGCATATTTGTCTTCAAGACCTTACAGCTTAGGTCCTAGAATTGGTGTAGTCTTAGCAGAGTTAAGCAAACATACGAACGCACCAGACCCTGTGCCTTCAGCAATAAGAACTGCTTTGGCAGATTTCAAGAGGACACATCAAGACGATTGGCCCAAACATCGAGAGGCTTTGACTAATGAAGAACTGGATTTGCTTGCTGACATGACTTTGCCCCCTTCTTATTGCGCGTAATTTACAAGTTTTTTTTAACTGTTTATTTAGTTTTGTGTTTTTTGCTATTGTTCTGTTTTTTGGTTACTGAAAAGAGCTCAATCAGATATATAGTATTTTAAAAAAAATACATTCATAAATTTTGGACGCTAAATTAAAAAATAAAATTATTGCTCCATTTGTGAAAATGTTTATTGCACTACCCTTAACACAGACCCAATACTTAAATTGTTATACCTAGAGGGTAGATTAGATTTTTTCTGATAGAATATAGAATAATTGTGACAGTAAATTTATATTAACTTTGATGATAATTAAATCTCGTAATATCTGTTTATGGTATAGGTAATGGTGAAGGACTTCAGTAATCTCCATTGTTATTGGTGCTAGTTTCAGAATTAATAAAAATAATGTAATGTTGACTTCGGTTGTTATTTTTGTGACATATTTGTTTTTAGTGTTTATTTGAACAGTTTGTTGTACAGTTCTTGATAGGATCATCTGTGGTGGTGTAAATATATGATACTTATGTATAAGACATTCAATGTATGTAACCTTTTTGCTTAGGTTGGAAAATAAAGTTTATATCCAATTCTGGGAGTTTCTATTATCTAATATATTTTATATCCTAAGAATGATAGGGTATGTATAAAAAAAATAATGAATGCAAATGAAGCTCGAGGTGTTTTCCAGGATCGTATAAAGTGGCAATGAATAATCTCTGGCCTATCCAAATGAGAGCGAATGGCGTGATCATATATGTGTATATTCTAATGGACGATGCCGTATGCCTAGGCCTCTGTGAAGGTAGGCTGTTGAATTGGAAATAGGCGCAGGAGGCTCAGGTATAAGCAGCAGCAGATTTTAATATATCCCCTAGGGAGGAATAAGTCTAATTGTAGAATTTTACATATTTACATAGTATTACCGTGATGGACAGAAAAGATGTGATACAATTTTAACTCCAAATTATTCAGAGGGGTTTGTGATGAATATAGTATGATATACTTATTTAAAGCAGCCCTAGTTTTTGATTATATTTGCTCCAAAAGGACAGAATATAGTTTTGAGGTGACTAAGACGTCTAAACAGGTTCAAGAACTGAAAGCTTTATGGCTACTCAGCTGATGCTGCTGCAATTGAGATGTCGAAGTTGTATCTTTCGTGACAAGAATCAATAAAATTGCCGTATAAACCAATATTAGTATATATATAATAGTTTTATACTGCTTCCAATTGCTAAACTTAAGTATAATGGGCCTATCAGTATGGCAATCTGCTAAAATGTAGTTTTAATTTCATTTGAGCAGATTGCCACTTACACTTTCTGATTGCCTTATATTTCTATGATGAAGGGAGAGTATAAATACTAGCGCAACTAAAATCTCTCTGAATTATAAATTCTGCTCCCAAAGCAACATGGCATAAATTGACGAGAGCCGTGGCTGAGTGGATAGGTGACTAGCTCCTCGGTCCGGAGTTTGCTGGTTCGATTCCCACATAGACCAACATTTATGTGATGAGCATAAATGATTGTTTCTTATTCTTGGGTGTTATTTATGTGATGATGATGGTCCGACCGTTTTCGGTCACGGCGACCGCTTTAAAAGTTTAGGACTCGCTCGTGAGCTCGCATGTGGCTTGTGTAGCCAATCTTATTTGTAAAGATCCTCGCACACTGCGGGCATGTGAGCACACCATTAATATAATTATATTGAGTTAGCACAGGTGGTCGGGCTTTTTACTCGTCGCGCTTGGTGTCCAGTTCAGCGCGCCGGTGGATTTCATAGTCGCGGACCTTGGTTTCAACCAAAGCCCTCCACGCCGGTCTTTGGGCGGCAAAATTCTCCCACTGGGATGAATCTACGCCGCACCTCTTCATGTGCCGCTTCAGCACATCTTTGTACCTGAGTACTGCCCCCCTCAAGTTCCGAGTTAGAAAATGTGCTTAAAGACTCTATGCTCTGCCATACTTGATATGTGACCGCACCATCGAAGCTGTCGTCGCATAAGGTAAGCCTCAATGCCACCTACATTGGCTTTTCGCAGTACCTCGGTATTCCGCCCACGATCTGACCATCTGATGTTTATAATTTTCCGTAGACACCTGAGGTGGAATCTGTCTAGGATGCGAATGTGACGGCGGTACACGGTCCATGTTTCTACAGCATATAGGATGTTAGGCAGAACCACCGCCATATATACTGAGATCTTGGTACCTAGCTTTATGTCGTGTGAGCAGAAGATCTTGTTCTCCAGCTTGCCGAAGGCTGCAGCTGCAGCTCCGATCCTGCTGTTGATCTCTGCATCAAGGTCGCACTTGGCTGTTAGCGTACTCCCCAGGTAGCGGAACTTATCGACCTGTTTCAGCTCATACTCGCCAAGTTTTATTTTCAGCTCCTCGTGACCGTCAATGTCTAAAGACATCACTTCTGTCTTTCTGACGCTGATTTTTAGGCCAATTTTATGGCAACACTTGTCTAAATCAGACATGAGCTGTTGCAGGCCGTCCGGGGATTCTGCAACAAAGCATAGGTCATCCGCGTAGATGATTTCAGTAACCATGGCGTGAGAGACTTTAGTGCGGGTTTTTAACCTCGCCAGATTAAACACGCTGCCATCGGTACGAAAACGGATGCGGACACCTTCTGTAGACGCCTCCAAGACCTCCCGGACCTCCCAGACTACGACTGGAAAATACAACGCGAACAATGTAGGCGCAAGAACGTAACCTTGTTTGACTCCACAGGTAACGGGGAAAAACTCCGATTGTTCGTTGTTGATAGCAATGCAGCACTACATGTCATCGTGAAGTAGTCTTAGGAGCCTCACAAACTTCTCGGTACACCCTATCTTTTTCAGTACCGTCCTAAGGGCTTCTCGAGGCACACTGTCAAAAGCCTTTTCAAGGTCAACAAAGCAGAGGTACATGTGACTGCCGTGCTCTCTACTTTTTTCTTGCAGCTGACGCACTGAGACAACAGCCTCAGCTGTGCCTCGGTCAGGTCGGAAGCCAAACTTGGTTTCAGGCAACAATGTCTCTGATAGTTTCGTGAGGCGGTTCAGGAGTACTCTGGCAAAGACTTTTCCAGGGACTGTTAAAAGCGAAATACCGCGATCAGGAACCACAATCAGAGCGGTCACCCTTGTTCTTATATAGAGCCGCATGTAGCTCTCCACCGCCGTATTTAAGCAGCTCTCCTGGTATAAAATCAACGCCAACCGCACGCTTGTTCTGCTGTTGATTTATTGCAAGGACAACCTCACCTTGGGTCAACGGTTCATCCAGCTCACTAGATACGGGGAGTTCAGGGATCGAGCTATTATAACTATTTATGTACGTATTATTTAACTAGCATTTTTTTGCATCCGGTTTACATCCAAAATACCAAAACACTATCTTAACTTCTGTTTTTTTATATTTATATTCCCGTGGGCGTTGTAATAGATATAAAGAACATTGAGGCTTTTAAAGTGATTATTGGGCGATGCATTTGGAGACCCGTTTGACTACCTTTTCCCCATTGAACTTCCAAAAGTGGATAAAGAATTACTATCTCTGAAGCTGTGGCTACCCTTCTTTGGGATTTATAGTCGTTAGTATATACTCATGAATGATTGCTAGATGACTTTCATATATTCTTTTTTGTAGTGGTTATATCAGTCAATCGCATCAAGTTTAAAATTTCTAGATACAGAAATGTCAAAAATCTGTATACTATATTTCAATCCCTTAGAGGGAGAGTTCCCAAAAACCTTTTTTTTCGCTATTAACATAAATTATATAACACTAAAGTTATAGCCGGAAGACTGAATAACCCCTCTGACTGAATAGCCCCTCCTCACCTTACTTCTTTATGGAAGCTTAACTGACAAATATTTTGAATGATCTTTGCCAGGGATTCGTTTACATACAGCAGTATAGGGTCGGTTAATAAAAAGTCATATTAAATTCAGTCGCGTTTATTCAAATATTCAGGCTGTAACAAATACTGAGATAAAATATTCTTACTTCACTATTTGTATTTTTGTTGAAAAACCATTGACATCAAACTTTATATTAAGATCTGCTATATCCATTTTAATCCAATACTTTTATTTACTTATATTGGATGTTACGACAGGTTATGCCATTACCAATTTATTTTGGAATTAGATTATTTTAGTAATCTCACATCTTTTAAATATGTGGCAGCGATTTTTGAGTGCATCGCCAAAAACTGAGATTATTATATACCAAATGAAATCCTAAATGCATCTTGAATTTCGAGTTACTATCTTCGGTCGTCGACATCTGTAAATAAAAGGATTATGAGAAATACAAATAAGAATATAAGATATTATATAATGACTATGATCAAAGGAGATGTGTTGTTTGTGTTGTCAAAACGGTAATTATTACACTTTGTTCAAAAAGAGTATTCTTATACATAATAATCGGGATTAACCGGCGATATTACGACGATTTAACGGGCTGACTCACGTGACCACGGCACCAGTAGGTGTGCCGAAACGTCGGGCAAACATATCATAAAAATATCGCCCGTTAATACTGATTATTATGTATATTGTCTAGAAACCACGAGAGTTTAAAAAGTGTAAGAGTAGGAACGTTTATTTCGAGAAGTGACGCTCATTATGCTTGTTTACTTTAAAAGACACAGGTAGAGGCAACATTGCATGCATGTAAGGAAAGAGTTCGCAGGCGCTCATCTACATAAAACATGTTTGTATACAGTTAACTTCATGCAGAGGGTGGATTAGAGTACTATATAATAAACAGTTAATGTGAATTTTCAAATGGTCAAACACAAAGCTAACAGCCTGGGAATCTACCTGCTTAGAAAACCATAGTAGTTTTTTCCCTCTCTTCTATTTTTTTCCCATATCTTATCATCCTAGTTTTAAGGGCTTCATTTATGACAAATTGGGACCTTGTTACTGAGTTTTTCTGTCTGCCTGTCTATTAACAGGCTGAATCATATTTAAAATTTTTTTAGACCATAAATAAATATTTGTGGGGTGCCCCATACCGCAACATTTCAGAAAATACCAATAAGTAAATAAATGTAAATAATTTAAAAAATAATTAAATATATTTTCTTTTTTTACCATCTTTTCCCCACTCAATTTTCCAAAAGTGGCTGAGGTATTTTTAATTCCTTAGCTCTGGCTACCCCTTCTAGGGATTTATAGCCGTGAGTATATGTATGTATATTTTCTTTTTCTGACCCATTTTTTTTTTGCTTTGCTTGTGCGTTGCTTTGTTGGCATACAGCAAACAGCTCATTGATGCTATTTATTTCTTTTTATATCTACATACATATAATCGGCTATAAATCCCTAGAAGGAGTAGCCAGAGCTAAGGAATTAGAAATTCCACAGCCACTTTTAGAAAACTGAGTGGGGAAAAGATAGTAAAATAAAGGTTGTTGGTGATGGGTCTCCAACTGCATCGCCCAATAATCCCTTAAAAGCCCCAATACTGTTAGTCACCTGTTACATACACCCACCATAAATAAATGGGGTAGTGCTATTTTAAGCCGACACTACACAGCTTTTTTATATCTATTTTATTTAATTGCACAATTACCAACAAAAACAGCCCTATCCATATTGAATCATAATGTTGGTGTGTCTATACATATAAAAAAAAAAGCATTTATTTCATACATTCAGTTTATGCCTTTTTTTTTTTATATGTATAGACATATAACATGGAAATCATATCACAACCCAATGACTTCCCACTAGTTCTATTTCTTCCAACTAAATCATAGCCATGAGGATATATATGTCGTGGCCATATCGTAGATTTGAACACATCGTGAAATGATCGATCATTTCATGAAATGATCACATTTCATGATGTGGCCAACTTAATTTGACCAGATCATAAAATCGTCAACGTTTCACGATTTTGTCATCCACGCTTGGCCAGATCGTAGAAATAGGGTAACCAATGAAATGCGATCCAAACTCTACCGTTTTTTAACATATTGCTCAGGTTTTTCGTAATCAGCAAAATATTCGAAAACCCTTTCGTCGAAAACTCTTTTGTTATTACTTTCTTCTTTGCTTATTAACGAATTAGCGAATTATTAACTTTTTTACTGCGAGAAATAACACTTTTGACAGCGGCCGCCATCTTCACTCAAAAACAAAGCGTTTTCAGCGCCTCTACCGGTAATTAATGTAACTACTTTACGATATGACCAAATAATCTTAACCATTTCATGAAGAGGCCGCGCGTTTAGTTGGCCATATCGAGAAACGATTTCTTATCATTGATCTGCCCAAACTACATCACGATGTGGCCAATAGACAGTTGAACATTTCATGAAATACGACCATTTCATGAAATGATCGATCATTTCATGATGTGTTCAAATTTACGATATGGCCACGACATATACATGTGTTATGTATGTTGAAACAGTGCAAAATACTTACTTTTGCCATCACAAGCAACAATTTTAACTTTGTCAACTCTGGCTACCTCTTGAACTTCACGGAATTCTACATCATTCAACATGAATGTCCACACATTGTCACAAAACCTGTGAAACAGACAAATGATTTTTAACTACTATATAAATTTCAAAATAAACTGGTAAGAAAACCAGAGACATACGCCCCATTTCTGAATTGAGTATTTCAGCTGAGAACAACTTGACTATCGTTCTGTCGCATTGAAATCTTAACAACTGAATGAGACAAAATGATACTTAAGTCGGTCTCAGCTTGAATACTCAATTCAGAAATCGGGCGTAAGTATTGCTCAGGTATGAGAGTTTCCATAGAATGTTTTTCCTTGTTGTTAAAATCTTTAATGATTACTAATAAGATCTGCCATAACCTGTATGTGTACACAATAAAATGCTTGCAATGTTGCAATTGGCAGTGTTAGTTATTGTAATCTTCATAGTTTTGATTGTTCAAGTTTTGCTCTAACTCCATATATAAATATTAATGTAATTTAACAATAATAACGACCCATTATCATGTACTTATAAGCCATTCAACAATAGATACACTAGATGAGGAAGACTCACATATTGAACTTGTATTAATGTATAATTTAAATGCAAACTAGCATCCTTTTCAATCATGATTTCTTTTCAGGTTTTAGAGTATTATACATACTGGTATACTCATACCATTAGTTATATTTTACATAAGAAGATTATATTTAAGTAGATACCTGTAGGTGTTTAGTTTTCCAGCTTTGAAGGTCAGTCTTGATTTAACTTTGCTTGACAATGCTTGGTTGATGGATTTATCAAATTGTAGAAGTACTTTCACAGCCAGACTAGGTGTTATTTGTCCATACTAAAAACGAAATAAGAAATATATTTTCTCTATTAAATTATTTATACAAAAGATTAATTTTAATGTCGATTACCTGAATAAGTTCATCCAAGCTTTCTTGAAGAGTATTTCCAATCGTAGTGTTTCGGTAAAGTTGATAAGACATTTTGTGCTTGGTTTTTATGTAGTAAAATATTAAATTTAGTTTTTAGATATTTCATCCGACAGCAATAACGAGAACAAGAGATTCCGATGAAAAAATATATCTATGCTTTAACTGAAATGAAATAGAATTGCAGTAAAATAAACGAATTATCACCAAAATTATTACAATTACATTACAACCACGAAATGAAATGAAATGAACCAACCAACCGAACTGTCAATGTCAAAACAAGGAATGTCTGCCGTCACATGGTCGTCACTGTCACTGTTGGTTGGTCTTGGTCCGTACTGCCAACGCCATCTGCCAACAAAATAATAATAAAATATTTTAGGGGGCGTCCATACAGCAAATATGCAGCCAATATAATTTGATGAATTTGATACTGCAACAGAAACAGATAGCCTTGTGACTTTGACTATAAACACTATAGATAGAGTCATAATGCAACGAGAGCGTACCTCTTTTAGAAAGCAATATTTTTCCCTGTAATGTTGCGATCACTACAAAACAAATACCCTAAAATACTATAATCACCATTCTAAAAGCTACTTTTTAATTTAAAATTGATTACGTCAATTTATTGTTTAGTTAAAGGTTTACTGTTTACTATATTATTTTCTGCAATCATATAATTATACATACTTGCTCCTAGTATTATACAATCTTTTTTGTTTAATAATTTTACCATTTATACTGATGTTTAATACACCGTGAAATCTAAAGCATTGTACTAACTTTCAGGGATGAATCTTCCCATGATTACGAATAATTTTTTGTAATGGACTAACCTTGTTACTGGACAAAAAAAAAAACAGCTGTTCCATAAGTGCAAGTTATGTAAATATCATACGGGTCATGGGTATAGTGGGGTCTATGTTTGTATTTTGAAAAATAAAAGAGAGCACTATTTTATACATGAGTTTTATTGCATTATTTACTATTGACCTTTAAACAAAATCAGTTTCGTGCAGTGGCGTAACTATACCGGTCGAGGCCCGTGGCAAATTCATCGGAAAGGCCCCTCCCCCCAATATAAAAAAAATGAACCAACAATAATAATATTTTTATTATTTTTTTATTTTATAATACTTATTTATACACTTTTACTTGTAAGAGTACAATAATTAATCACTACGTTAAGTAGGTACATACAAACTTTATAATTATACTTAGGTACTTGATTTTCTAATAATTCACTATAAAAAAAACCTAATTATAACCCTGGGTGTTTCAAAAGTAACGAGAATAGGCATCTTCTGGGTAAGCTTGCTCCATCGGCTAAGAAATGCCAAAAAAGCGACCGTACAAATGTATGTAACGAAAGTCCACCAATGCTTAATTCAAGCGTGCAATTTTATAATTATTGAAAGAACGATGAACATAGGTAAATAGTTTTGGTAGTTACGAAATATCAAAATAGTGATTTGTGCTTTTATAAGTAGATTAAAAATTAAAATGATTGTTATCTTATAAATTGTTTTAAATATTAGAATAAAATTCTTACCGCGTAGACATAGTCAACCTATTTTCCTAATTGACTTATTAAATATATTCTCACTTGCAACAAACACCCCATTCTTACAACAATAAACAGCTAACTGCTTGAGAGCTTGCGTAATAAATATTAAATTAATAGATTAGTGGAGTCTTTCTTATATACAAACTTGAATCAGGGATTCCCCGAGAGCGTCAAATAGGCTATTTGACTAAGTTTTGAAAACTATCTTACGGTGTTAATTTGTTTAAAGGGAGCCCTAAAAAAATATTTTTCTGTCTTAATTTTAGCTATTTTATTAAAAAATCGAAAAAGAAAATGCAATATTCAATTATGCCGCGAAAACGCGACTTTAAATAACATGGCGGCTGTAGCACAAATGACGTCAATTCCGCATTAAACACCAATGAGCGAAGCGATACACAGTCTGTTTATGTGCAATCTACGTCATTATAGAAATAGTTAATCACGGTCGTTTTTAGTCACGTGACAGTTGCATCAAAAATACTTATTTTAGAAGACGGATTTTAGTGAAATAATGCAATATTTTTATCTCGCATTATTACATACTGCTCCAAAAAAGAAATATTAAGACTAATGAAATAAAAGAAATGTATATTTTTATTACAGTCAAATAGCCTATTGTCGGGGACGCGTAGGTAAGTATACTCAAAGCGCTGTTGACCGAAACTTCAGCGGGAATTCCCCGAACATCCGCAGTAATACCAACACTCGTGGCATCGGATACGTTCTAAAACTGGGTTACAGCTTTTTTTTACAAATCCTCTGAATTTTTAATACAATTTTGAACTTGCTTATGCAACTCAGTAGGTAAAAAAAAATCAAAGACAAAACTTTTTTTACTAAACAAGTATGATAAATAATAAATGCTGGGAGTTGGGGTTCTCCTCTGACCGGGGGCCCCTTCCGGCTGGGGGCCCGTGGCATTTTGCCGACTTGCCACCCTGTAGTTACGCCACTGGTTTCGTGTGAAAACTTCGAATTCTTTCGTCTATTTCAGTCACATTTTTCAAAAGATGATGAATTCGTACATCGAAGTATTTTAAAGCTATAGCTAGCTAAAGATGTTATTAAAGGAAAGAAAAATTTCGACACTGGCGGGGTTAAGCGACGGGGGCGTATACCCGAAGGTCGCGGGTTCGAACCCCGCCAGTGTCGAAATTTTTCTTTCCTTTAATAACATCTTTTATTTATGAGTAATAATCCCCACATGAGGAATTCATGTCAAAAAACATTAAATCAGTTTACTAATTTGAAAATTTTACCCTAACGACAGGGTAGGATGAAAACGTGAATTATGGCAACACTGAGATGCTGCATATTTTTAGGTTATGCTATTAAAAAATTGCTTAAAATAACTAAAGAAAATGCTAATAATCTAGTTCAACGTAATTAACATTTGAATCACTTATTTTCTGATCGCGCAATACAGAAAAACATTAAAAAACTCACTCACTTGTGGAAAGTCAATCCTTTGATGTGTTTTTCGCTGAGGCTTCCGCAGCCAAGCACGCTACACCCAACCATACCTCACTAAATAATAACTAAACTAATGGAGTCTCTTTTATCACAATAACAATATACAAATGAATAAAATCTTTCTCAAAATCAAAAGAAAACCAAAATCGCTCACAAGTCGACGCTTTGTTTGTCACAATTTAAAAGTGTGACATCAACAAAACGATAGAGATGACAATAAAGATTTGTGTCTCTTTTTAACATATAAGAACTTAAATAAGGGCTTCTCTTTTTAAAATGGATGACGTAACATCGCTCTGTCTATAGTGTTTATAGTCAAAGCCTTGTGAAATACTCACAGATTATTGTTATTGACTTTGAAGATGAAATTAGTACTCTTTATTCTTTATTCTACCATGAAAAATTAAAATAAAATTAACACTTCACTGGGCTTCCATTAAACAATTATGTTGTTTATGATGTTTTCATAGATAGGGGTCTCATTTTTAGGGTTTCCTAGGGTTAGTCCGTTCTTCCAACCTGGAAAATCCAACCTAGGTTGGATTCTCGGAATCGTCTGTCCTAGTATCCAAATTAGCTAGGTCGGATAATAGGAATGTATGTTTTGAGTGTTCTCTGATTTTCCAAACTGCTAATGTACACTCGAGTGCATAGATAATATTAAGCACTCGAATAATATACCTACTTCATATATAGTATATAATAATCAATCATACATAAAGATCAGAGAAAGAAGATCATAGAAACTTGTTAAAAAGCGTCAAGTACCACGATAACATGTCTGCCAAAAAAAACGTATACAAATTTACATTGACCGTGATGATTTGATTCAAGACTCACAGTTACAGTTACGTCTGCTCAATAGTGAATGAAGTGTTGGTCATTTTCGGGATGTAGTGCAAAATCTTTAGTTTCTTACTTAATAATAAAGGCTATCTCAATATGTCAATAGCAACTTATTAAATATACTATCAAGGTTTTATTTGCGTAGCTTCTATCCTGTACTTTAGATTTTATTGATATTTAAAGACTTTTATCACATCATTGAGTCACTGATGATCACCAACATTCTTAAAGTATTTTTGAATTTCCTAAAAAGTTGCCGTGTAGTGCCGGCTTAGATTGTCGCTACCCCTTTCTACCCACGGGTGTCGTAAGGAGCGATTAAGGGTATTGGGGCTTTTAATTGGATTTTTGGGCGATGCGGTTGGATACCCATCACCAAAAACCTTTATTTTACTATCTTTTCCCCACTCAACTTCCAAAAATGGCTGAGGAATTTATAATTCCTCGGCTCTGTCTACCCCTTCTAGGGAATTACAGCCGTGAGTATATGTATGTATGCTGAAAATATGTATGTAAGCTAGTGTTAGTACACAAACAACAAAAAAATAATAAAATTTGAAATTTATATCCCTCGACCTTTAATCTAGGCGGTGGGGGTTTGTATGAGACCTGCAGTTCTGACGCAATAGAGAATTCATACAGGCGTAAGGTGAAGATTTCATTTACTTTCTGTTTTACAATACTTCTTGTAGTAACATTCGTCGAAGCCAAATATTCTTACTAAAGTGTTTATCTTTGTGAAGATAGGCCTTGTCTAGTTAGGGTTAGAAGCTTAGCTCTGCGTGAGGTCCTGATAACGTCTTAACCGTGTGAGTCATATGGTCCCATCTTGGCAACATTTGTCATGATAACTTTTAACAAAAAGAAAACCGACTTCATAGTGGGAATAACAACCGAAAATAAACAATCTAGTACTAAAAAGTACGAAATAAGTTTTTATTTGAATATGAGTACTGTGATTAATACCTTAGCAATTTCTTTATTTCACACGCGTCAGTTCAACCTACCTAAATATTAAAATTCTCTTAAATTAATTTAAGAGCCGGTGCCAGCCTGCGTGATGATTGACAATAATAAGTGTGTATTTCGCACTTCATACACATTTACAATGTACCTTGTAGTTGTAGGGTAAATTTATTTTTGTACGTATTACCATTTAAAACGTTAGGCGATAGATAATATTGTTTAGATTGTAATAATCAGAGATAGATAGTAGGGTGAATTAATTTTTTTTTGACTGGCACCGACTCAAAAATTAATTTAAGAGAATTCTAATATTTAGGTAGGTTAAACTGACGCGTGTGGAATAAAGAAATTGCTAAGGTATTAATCACAGTACTCATATTCAATTAAAAAACTTATTTCGTACTTTTTAGTACTAGATTGTTTATTTTCGGTTGTTTTTCCCACTATGAAGTCGGTTTTCTTTTTGTTAAAAGTTATTTTATTTTAAGAGTTTTAGAGATGGGTAGACCTGGCAAAGATGCCTCTCGTATAAGGCAGTGCGACGGTTACTGTATTATTCTTCGTATTTCCGGTATTTCTATTATTATACGATATTAAATAGGCTCAATCATATGTAACTTTACATTGTTCTTGAAATCCCTTGAAAGGCGATGGTCTATAATTCTACATCTCAAGAAAGACTCAAACGTTCACGCCGAATATCCCCGAAGGGGTTAGCAGAGGTAGTAATACTTCTGAATATCACGTGACATTGTCACCTGTTGTTCAGAGTGCCCACGCTTTGCTTGGACCCACGTTCTCACGTTATACAGGGCAGGCCTATCGGTGTTTTGAACAAATACACTGTCACATGATTGTGCGTTTCGACAGTCCCCTCAATTTCCTGGGATGCCATCATCAGATCCTGGTCTCATGGTACTTTCTCGGCAACAATAACATAACAAAATAAATGTTGAGTGAACCTGTACTTCTCTTCATAAAAGCTAGAGGAGCATAAATGGAAATAATGGAATGGTGAAAGAACTGTTTCCTAACTCCTAGTGATAAAGGACCCACACCTTCCATCATCAGCTCAGCAGCATAACAATATGATTTTCAGAAGCAAATGCCAATATAAGTTCAGAAAATATGTAAAACGCGGTACATTTGCCTATAAAATTTCATGGTTGCCCTCGATTTCTCCAGGATCCCTGATATCCTAATCATGGTACCAATCCGGGAGTATCTTCTATCAAATAAAAAAATAATAATCAAAATCGGTTCATAAATAGCGAAGCAATCGGCGAACAAACATAAAAAAAATACGGTCGAATTGAGAACACTCCTTTTTTTGAAGTCGGTTAAAAATGATTTTGGTGGTATATCTTCTTTCCTCAATATTAGAAAGCGCTCGAAGAGTCTATACTTGCGGTCTGATAGAAATGTTAAGTAATATACTATTTCGCGTATTTCGCGTGTGGTCATTATGGCCGGGGTTAGGTTTTGAGTGTCTTTTTAGATGTTATTATGTCTGGTCCAATTATTGTAAGATGGTAAGAATAATCCAACTCAGAGGAAGAAACGTGCCCAGTAAGTAACTAAAGCGCTCATTTCGTGGCGTGGCGACTTCAATAAATCTTTATCCACACACATAACTTTATGCATTATAGCTGCCAGGGCTAACTAGATTACATACATACATATACTCAAGTCTATAAATCCCTAGAAGGGTTGCCAGAGCTTCGGAATAATAAATTTATTCCTCAGCGGAATCCCTCAGCGGCTTTTGGAAGTTGATTAACCAACTAATTTAGTACATTTATTCAAATACGAAGGAGTTTACCAATCAACATAAAAGTTATATTTTTAACCGACTTCAAAAAAGGAGGTTCTCAGTTCGATTGTTTGTATGTATGTATGTATAATTGTCCGCGATTATCTCGAGTTTGGCTTAAGCTATTTGGATGCGGTTTTCAGAACAGTATTCGTTACATTTAGGAGAAGGTTTTAGTGCCTTAACCGACCAAAAAAAGAAAGGAGGTTCTGTGTTTGACCTGTATGTATGTCTGTTGGTCCGCGATTATCTCACGTTTGGCTTAAGCTATTTGAATGCGGTTTTCAGAAAAGTATTCGTTACAAGGAGAAGGTTTTAGTGCCTTAACCGACCAAAAAAAGAAAGGAGGTTCTGTGTTTGACCTGTATGTATGTCTGTTGGTCCGCGATTATCTCACGTTTGGCTTAAGCTATTTGGATGCGGTTTTCAGAAAAGTATTCGTTACATTTAGAAGATGGGTTAAGTGATTTAACCGACTCTAAAAGAAAGGAGGTTCTGTGTTTGACCTGCATGTATGTATGTTGGTCGGCGATTATCTCGCGTTTCGCTTAAGCTATTTAGATGCGATTTATTATAGATTGAATACTTTTACAAGTATTAGACATTATCACAACTACAATCTCTGAAGAGGATAATAAAATTGATAGCAATAAGCTGCTAATAAAATAAAAATAAGAGATTTGCAACTATATCCTTTATTTTGAAAGACGACTCTTTTTAAAAAATCATTATAATTTTTCCGGTAAACAACTGCAATATTTATATGACACTATAATTTCCTTTTGAAAATTCAGTTTCTCAGCTACATTAAGAAATAATGCTGAAAAGAAAAAATAATAATTATTAAACAACTTCAGCGTCACTTAGTACATTAGATAATTTTCACTATTTTGCGAAATTGCCAGTTATGTATATATATTTATAGCACCGGGTCAAACAAGAAAAATATATACTCATAAAATAATGTTGTGTAGACAAAATAACATTGTGATCTGACCTCAAACACTAAAGGTAAACAAACCAACTTAATTCAATATTAGTTTCCGATCAATACATTATAGATACAACTTCCTAATTAATTGGGCTAAGCAAGCATTATGAAATTAATTTTCCACGAACAGGGCAACTATACAAGTGCGTATCATAATTCTGAAACTCATATTATATAATGTTGAAATGAAATAGATCAAAATAATGAAATTCAAAATATATATTATACAAAAATTATGCCATTTGAAGTTATGCGTGACATACATAATTTATTTTGATTTTATGTTTTTAGTCCATTATCGACAACAACAACAACATTGAAACGAACTTTAGGTTTTCCGACTTTATATTTTACCCGTTATAAATTTTGAGTTAGGATTCTTTGGTCTTTTCTTTTAACCTGAAGTATTATGATTATGACGTACACCCAAACGAAACGTTTGTCAGATAAAAGTCAATCAAACAAATACAGATCCACAATCTTTTCTTGGCCGGCGGCGACTAGGTGGGTAGGTAGTCGCCGCCGGCCAAGAAAAGATTGTGGATCTGTACTTATCTTTCCACACATACATACAAATACTCACGGTTATAAATCAAATTTATTAGCAAAAAGGGGTGGCCAGAGTTTTGGAATTGGAATTTAAACCATCACAGAAAAAAACGATTTTGAAATGATATTTTTACAACTAAGAAAATGATTATAGCCAACTAAATATCTACAAAATATTGTATGGTGTTTAAAAACTCTTTCTCAGTGGATATTAGCTCAACAATTCGGTATGCAAAGTTTTACATAAGTGGCGCTGATTACGATACCATTTCGAGATGTTATGTTTTTAAAACATATTTTCTTGAAATTAAATCAAACAGAGCTAAGATGACCATTATTTTAGCAAAAAACTGTAACAGTATTTGACCTTCAGCGTTATGTCAAAGACATTCGTTCTTGCAGTTTATTAATAAAACATCGAAAATCATAGGTTTGTTTAGTATAATATCGTAATAATTTCATTTGGGATCACAAATTCGTTTTGCAATTAGCAACATTTTTACTAAACATTTCGCTTGTTATTTTCAATCGATGACGTCATTAAGTACAAAAGTTGAACAATCTTTAAAAAATCATAACTTTGCAATTACTCATTTTAAATGAAAAATTTCTAATTAGTTTTTTATTTTCGTGTCTGCTATCGAATAAAAATATTTAATAAATAACAAAAAAAAACTTTGCATACCGAATTCTTCACGAACAAAAGATGCGAAGAGTTCTAGTTTCTCAATTTATATTTACCTCAGGATCAGATTTCTGCCAACACTGATGAAGATCGTACGAAACCTGACATAGGTCGGAGCCGTCTTCGCCTTTGAAGTGAATACAATTCTTTCCCATGTCATACGCAATGCTCTTCATTTCTTGTGGTATTAAGCTGAACATTTTCTCGTAATGGAATTTGCCTGATGCTTCATCTAGCTGAAATCGTAATTATTGTTACAATACATCCAATGTACTTTTTTGTTTATTGAAATTGTTTACGTCTAAGCTCCAGAATGTAGGAACCCGTAAAGACAAAAAAAACTTGAATCGGCACAAGTGACAAAATAATCTAAGGGAATGGTCGATTCTGTTGTTTCATACGTACGTTTTGTAAGCTCATTGTAAGATTTGTGAATTTTCATTTAAAATTATGTTAAATTGTCAGTAGTGAACTTATTTAAGACGTAAAAATGATTCGAAAAGTAGCGGAAGCTTCTAAATTAATAAAAATATTCTTACCACACCAAACTCCTCAAACATACACTTCATGTAACACTGTAAATAAAGAAAAAAAATGTATAATACCGATTTGTGTCATAATTATTAGTTTAAGTAAAAAAAAAGTATACTTTTAATTTTGGATCATCCACCATAGTTCCTTTACTAAAACTCTCAACCAAATCTGTAACAATAAAGAAACTTTATAATAGGATATTTTTTTTATTTGTATATATTTCTACTGAGTTATACAACGGAAGTTGGATTTAAAATTTAACATACGAACATAATATGCTCACAGATATAAATATCTTAACGGGGTAGCCAGAGCTTTATTAATGTTGTTGGTGATGGGTCTCCAACCGCATAACACAATAATCACTAAAAAAGCCCCAACACCCTAAATCGCCTCTTACGAGAATCCATTAGAATGAGAACGAATGGATTTATACTATTCTTCGGCGGGCTGATTATGTATCTTTTGCGACTGTTGATAGTGTCGCAAGTTGCACGATTGTCGCTGTCAATGTCATAAATTTGGATGCGATTTGACACTTTTGACAGCGACAATATTGCAACTTGCGACACAATTGCTGTCGCTAAAGATACGTAATCAGCCTGCCGAACACCCATGGGAAGAAACGAGGTAGTACTATTCTAAGTCGACACTACACAGCTTAAAAATTTATTTTGTAAATTCTGGTAAACTGCTGCTCCCCTCACCTCACAGTCCATATATGTCCCCTTCGAGGGGGTTAAGCCTACCCTGTATTGGGTGATTTGGCCTTAGTCCACCACGTTGGTGGACTAAGGCCAAATTTACTACCGTGAGAGTTGCCGGGAGTAACGGCTTAACGTGCCCTCCAATTGGAATCATCTTAATTTTCGGACGATCCAAACCTGTAGTATCCTTCCAAACCGGGTTAAATCTTACAACTTATTTTCGTTATTTTACTACCCCGAAAATCGAATCACGAGATCATCTTAATTTTTGAATAATCTGAAGATTTAAACCTGCAGTACCTTCTAACATTGGTTAAATCTTATAATTTAAATTGTTATTTTACTCAACGGGGATCGAACCTGAGATCGTCGGATTTGAAGCCGAGCGCTTTATCGATAGACCATGGAGGCAGCTAATATACATTTTTGTTAAAAACTTTAATAACATGAGAAATAAATAAATAATGTCCACCTCTATTTACTCCAGTTTTCTCCTCACATTTGATGACAACCGGTTTTAGTACTTCCAGAAACTCTGCTGTGGGGAACTGAAAAACGGGAAAAGATGAAGTCAATGTAATTTAACATACATGAAATGCATTTAACATGGTTTGGATAAGTAAAACTTCGCATAGCAGAAACTTATGAATCACTGAAATTGCTATTTATTAAAATCTGGCGAATAGCGACCTAATCCTTGTCTTCAAGACTCTTGAATCTTGATATCAAAGTAAAAAACATTTAGCAGAGAAGTTGCGAAAATTGGTTAAATTGATGCAGAAATCATCTCAAACATTTGTCAATATACGCTATCTAGTGAGTCTTAAAAAAGATAACATAAGTAGACAGTAAAAGCTTCAAGGCAAAGTGCATTCTATTTATAAACGCATTTTAATAAAAGTTTGTTCTTAAAAATTAACGATCTTAGATAATATTTTGTTAAAATAAAAAAATAAAGTTTTAGGGTAAAAGAGGCAAGACTTAGTATATTAAAACGTGAAAAAAGTGTAGTTTGAATAACTTCGCAATGCAATATCGATTCCTCAATATTTTGTCGAAAATCGTTCATCAAACAGGTATGTACGTCCGTCTGTCACCATATAACCTATATCTTGGGTCGAAGTACTTAGACCACTAAAATTTTCCTACTTGATGTATTCTTGCTGTCGTTTGATTTAGATCAGATTTTAATATGTTGTCCCGCCTAAACATTGGTTAAGAAAATAATACTCGATGCTCATAAAAATTTGTACCCCGAACATTATATCTATAAGTGGAAAATCTGAATGTAATATTCTCACCTCATCACCACAAACCGTGCCAATGGCTATAGTAAGCAACGCGAACGCTTTGAACGGATCCATGTTACTCAGTTTCGATCCTCAAAACTCAACGTTTTAACCTATCTCAAAATTAACACCTTGTTTCTCACGATATGTAATTATCTGCCGAGTTCTGCCAACCTAGTACTAACTTCAATGAATGAAGCGCTCTTTAGCGACCTGGATTCAATAGTCTATATTAATCTTTCATCTCTGTCTTTTCAAGAAGCAACATGAGACGGAAGTGGTTTTAAAAGGTTTAGTTGCAGTGTTAATGTGTGAATTTTGTTGAAGAGTTTTGGAGACGCCTGCAAATTATCACTAGTCGTAATTGTATCGCGCAAGCTTTAATTATACAGACGACATTGTCACCTTGAATGTATAGTTAATAGAGAACAATTAATGGTTAATATAGTTTCTCAGAATCAGTTGGCGTATGTGAGGTAATTGTAAAAGGTAATTACTTTTTTAGAATTACGCACAAACACTTATAGATTTATTAATCAATTAGGGAAAGAAATTGTTTTCGACACCAACAGAGATCGAACCCGCGACCCGGTTAACGCCTCGGTCTTTTCTTTAACTGATTAGTTATGATCCCCACTATTCCCCACATGAGGTTTTCATCAACAAAACATTCTACTTATATATTTGTCAAAAAATATGATGCAGAGTAAAAAGAATACATTATACTACATAGACATAAGAATACATTATACACTCACTCGCCGTGTAGTGTCGGATTAAAATAACACTACCATATTTCTACCCGTGGGTGATCGTAAGAGGCGACTAAGGGTATAGGGGCTTTTTAAGTGATTTTTGGGCGATGTGGTTGGAGACCCGTCATTAAAAACATTTATTATTACTATCTTTTCCCCAATTAACTTCCAAAAGTGGCTGGAAATTTCTCATTCCAAAGCTCTGGCTACCCCGTTAAGGGATTTATAGCCGTGAGTATATGTATGTATGTATACACTCACCTGGAAATACTACCGGCTATGAAACGAAGATCACCGAAGTTAAGAATCATAAAATACCACTTTTTGGACAAAAAGGTGAAAATATGTGTTAATGTAATATTACCATAATTAAAGCCTGAGTTTTGGATGATATACATTTTAATTCATGGCTATCAATCCTAAAAAAAAATACCGAATTACGAGGTAAGAAATTATTCAGCTACTTACTAACGGTTATTGGTATTGATTTACCGCATTGCCAAACATCACTTAATCGTAATCGTAAAAAAAACCCAAAGTTGCGAGTGGTGCACGCGTTGAATCAGAAATCATCTGCTGGAGATCTTCGTAGAATACGAAAGAAAGCAAAGAAAGAATAAAAGGAGACGATATCCCTTAGTCAGGGAATAGTATTTTTATCAAAGACTAACCTCTTGAGCAATTCTGGGAGATCGAATAGCAAAGGACGGAGCAACTCACCAGGATACCACAAGTAAGTGGAAAGTGTTATTTAAAACTCATCAAAATTACGGTAGCAGAGATACATGAACACAAACTCAAATTCAAACGATCACACCGTATATCCTCAAAGGGGTTGGCAGAGGTACTAATACTTCAGAACATCTCGTGACATTGACATCCGGTGTTCAGAGTACCCACCTTTTGCTTGGACGGTGTACTCACGTGATAGGGGGCAGGCCTATCGCCGTTTTGTACGAATACACTGTCACATTACAAAGAACAACTTAGCCATGTGGGTTTCCTCATGATGTTTTCCCTCACTGTTAATAACCATGATAAATTATTTTCCTAAAAAATATATGTATTGTCGCGTTATCATTGACAAATGATATAGTGTATATGAAGGATGGTCAACAGAACTTTGGAGCAAATTATTCCACAGTACCTTTTAGAAGTCATTTGATGTAATGGTTCGTTTGTGATAGATTTCAAACCGGTTAATTATATAGGTAAATTATATATCAAATGTCACATACATTCACTGACATAATATAAACGTTCACGCCGTTTATCCCCGCTAACAAGGTACCGATACTTCTTAACAACAAGTGACAGCGCCACCTAGTGTCCAAAGTAGGTACACAATGTAATAATATGATCCTCATTAACACATGCATACATACATACATATACTCACGGCTGTAAATCTTTAGAAGGGGTAGCTAGAGCTAAGGAATTAGAAATTCCTCAGCCATTTTTGGAAATGTGAGTGGGGAAAAGATGGTAAAAATAAAGGTTGTTGGTGATGGGTCTCCAACCGCATCGCCCAAAAATCCCTTAAAAGCCCCAATACCGTTAGTCGCCTCTTACGTACACCCATTGGTAGAAACGGGGTAGTGCTATTCTAAGCCGACACTACACGGCGAACACACTCATTAACACGTAATATCGATTTCTATTTCACCATACATACATTCTAACGTTTAATTTATATAGGTAGCTAATAAAACCCGCTTGGATGGATAAGGACAGCCGCAGGACCGGTCGTTGTGAAGATCTTTGGGGTGGCCTATAACCAGTAGTTGACGTCTGTAGGCCGATGATGATAAAATCTGCGCCATTCATATGAATTTTTTGACACTTTTTTAAATTAAAAATCTTTTCTATTGTTAAGGTGCTGTCTGCGTAGTACCACTGATAATATATTACACTGTAGTACATAGACTAACAAAATCATAACCCTTCCTTTTGGCTTCGCCGGTAAAATTGAAGATATAAAATTTGAAAACAATAATGGAATACTTCCATTTTGAAAATTAACGCGCGATAATGGGGGCATCGATCAAAGAAATAAAGGCAATCACATTTAGAATTCCCGCAGGTATACCAGAGAAATGTGAGCTCTTTCCTGATACCTTTAACAATGTTTATGACCGACCCTTGTGATTTAATTTTGTACGGCTATTTCGGATTTTAAAACATTGTTATGTCGATGAGTTTGCAATTTGTTGTCCTTCGGGAATGACTAAGGTTTTTCGTGGTATATCTCTTTGGCGGAAATAAAATAAAGCATTATAGAATCATTAGGATGAGTCGCCAAATGTTATGATTTAATTTTGATATTACCAAGATGCTACTTCTTTCTCTGCTGTGTTGTGTCGGCTTAGAATAGCACTACCCCATTTCTTCCGGTGGGTGTACGTAAGAGGCGACTAATGGTATTGGGGCTTTTAAGGGATTTTTGGGCTATGCGGTTGGAGACCCATCACCAACATCCTTTATTTCTGCCATCTTTTCCCCACTCACATTTCCAAAAGTGGCTGAGTAATTTCTAATTCCTTAGCTCTGGCTACCTCTTCTAGGGATTTACAGCCGTGAGTATATGTATGTATGTATGCATGTACTTCTTTCTCTCTGTTAAGTGTGGCGAGCTAAAGTAAAGTAAAACATAGGATTTAATGTGTCTCTTACCAGGCACTGGTCTGGCATCTACTGCTTAAAATCGCGGTAGAATTAGTATTTTATTAAGTTTTGATAGTGGCCGATGTTTTAGTCAAAAATGCATAGAGAAAGGTGCATCCACATCTGTTCTGTCTGACAACGTGTTTAAACGGGTTAGTGCTATTCGAAGTCGATACTAATCAGCTTATTTTCTTCCACGTTGTTATAAGCTAATTGGGATTTGGGGCGTCTTCTTTGAGCTATGTGCTTAGAGTTAGAGACACATGAAAAAAACCTTAATTAAGTAATGCTGAGTCAGTACCAATTCGCTGTTGCAGTGGCGCAAAGGACTTAGAATAAGTATTAATTAGTTTGTTTTCCTCTTTTTTTCATATTTAATATTATTTTAATTTTAAGTTATTTTAATAGTTATTATTTATATTATTACTTTTTGTTTGTATGTTTTTTGTGCCACACATAGCGAATAAACGTCTTTCTTTCTTTCTAATTATGAAAGTGTTATCTATCTGAAAGTGTCAACAATTGTATGAGTAATTCTGAAGCCGACCCCTTGTTCAGCCGTGAGTATCTTGATTAAATATATTTTAAACTGGTACATGGATTAATTGCATATTTCGGTAATAAGATTTCATGTTTCAATCCAGTCAAAATACAAGCACAGTATAATACAGTAATTAATAAAATGCCAGTCAGGAATCGTCAATTAGGTGGCGATAATTGTACCAGTTTAGCGATTTGTCGAAGTAGCTATAGTTAGGGTGCGATCATGGGACTTCAAATAGCGGTTGGGAAATTGGATTTCTCAGCACACGAAGTTTCTTTGCAATATTCCGTGCACATGCAATATAAAGTAAGTTTTACACGACTTGGTTTAAAAAGTGTAAAGGTGTAGTGTCTTTGAATGGCACTACCCCATTTCTTCCCGTAGGTGTTTGTAAGAGGCTACTAAGGGTATTGGGGCTTTTTAAATATTTTTTGGGATATGTGGTTGGAGACTCATCACCAAAAACCTTTACTTTCCAATCTTTTCCCCACTCAACTTCCACTAGTGGCTAGCGCATTTCTTATCTTATTCCGCAGCTCTGGCTTGGCTACCCTTCATGGGGATATATAGCCGTGAGAATATGTATGTCTGTATGCTTTAAAAAGACAGTGGTAGCAAGTGAAAGTGTAATAAAAAAAGTTAGTATAAGCTTGTCAAAACACAGGGTCACACAAGTGCAACTTAGCCATGTGAATTTCCTCACGATATTTTCTCACCGTTAACAACCATGATAAATTAACCACATATTTGACTTTAGAAAAGACAAATTGGTATTGGCCCAACCAAGTGTTTGAACTCACGCCTCCCTGTATTGACGAGCGGTTGTTCTAACCATTGTACTATCACGGTTTGAAACAATTGATAAATCTAATTAAGCTTGAAAAGCTTGCCACAAACGTGCAAAGTATTAAGTTTACCCCATAATACTTACTACATAAATGTAAAGTACATATGCACGAGGAATTTACAGCAATTCAGTCATAGATTCACTTCTCAAGTCAAATTATCGCTTTTCGTTCTCCAAGCTAGAGGTCCTAATGTGTATGAAGGCTTCGTCGCGAAATGACGTCATTTACGTTAATTGGCGCTGCAGCAAGGTGGCACGAGGGATCATTTCAATTATCTAATTACATTCTGGTTGCTATTCTCCGATTTAAAGGGCGCTTTTGTGCTGTTTTCAGTGAGCTGACGACTCGACGATTCGTGAATGTCTTTTGACTGCCAACGTAATCGTTATGTGGAAATTAAATTTTGTATTTAATATGATAGATCGTTAGTATAGAGTGGCCGATATAATATAGAAGAATGGTAGTAGACACTATCTACAAAATATATTGAAAAAAAACCTTACAAGTCATTTGAAGTTAGCAAAGCAGCAGTTATATGACGTGATATATTTATAAATCGATGAACTTCAGCAGATAAAGTGTCACGATTCACCTGAGCAGAGATTGCAAAGACGAAATTAGCCATAGAAAGGCAGGATAGGCCTAAGCATTTAGCTTGTAACGCACCTATCTGTTTCCTATTCCATCGGCTAATATCTTCGAGAAGAGAGCTAGCGGCAGCACAAAACCAATACGTGAAATGTTTTGTCAACTAGGAAATACGATAAATTTAAATTTTACGTTACGGCGTGAAAGCGGAACAAACAAACATACAAACTCACTATCCGGTTTTTAATATTACATACATACATATGTCACGGCTGTAAATCCCTAGAAGGGGTAGCCAGAGCAAAGGAACTAAAAGTTCCGCAGCCACTTTTGAAATGAAATGAAATGAAATAATATTTATTTGCATGGCACATGGAATTAGATCTTAAAGGTAATTATAGTACATGTTCCGTCAAGACACTTGACGTACAAATCTAAAATTAATTATATTTTTTTAAGATTAAACACACACACATTAATAAAATCTATACCTAATCTTATAAAATGTCATACATTTTAAAGAAGCTAAAAAAATTTGGAAAGTTGAGTGGTGAAAAGATGGTAAAGTAAAGGTTTTTGGTGATGGGTCTCTAACCGCATCGCCCAAAAATCCCTTAATAGCCCCAATACCGTTAGTCGCTTCTTACGTACACCCACCGGAAAAAAATGGGGTAGTACTATTCTAAGCCGACACTACACAGCATATATTATATATATTAGTAAGGATTTTAATGTTATCTTTATTTATAAACTTTATAACAGTCTTTTGATCCTATGTCATAAATTCATAATCAATTCAATCAATACTACAATTCCTCTATATCTTGAACATCTTCCTATCAATTTCGTTACCATTTAATTACCATTCACAATGCAATAAAGGCTATATCTAAGTCATGTCGAATACTTCTGCTTGTAATATTTTACGTGTAAGTAAATACGCTATCTATGAGGCTAAGAGCCGCTTTTGATAAATGCGAGTATGATCAAAAGCAAAAATACCTTTTGATGTTGGAGAATATTTTAATACAAATGTCCATCTCTAAAACTTCTTATAAAATATACCGTATGTTTTTTTAATACCTAATTAAGTTAACGTTGATATTAGTCGGTAATAAGAAGTTGGGAATAACTACAACACATGAGATGCTAAGGGGCAAAAGTTCGAGTCTTGATACGAGTTGTCAAGATTGGTAACGGTGGGGTAAACATGTCATGTGATAGTTTTTTCGTACGAAATTATCGAAAACTGTGGCGACCGGGCGCCCTGATTTCGTATCTTTTGCAACAACTATTGTGTCACAAGTTTCAATATTGTCGCTGCCAAAACTGTCAAATTGCATATAAATTTTTGACATTGACAGCGATAATCGTGCAACTTGCGACACAATCGTGTCCCTCAAGCCATAATACTCAAATTTTAAAACTTCATGAAATTTATTTGATCAATGCTAAAAAATAGTGCTAAATAGTGCCATAGGCCAGATAAATAGTGCTCTTATGGTAAAGAAGTTATAGCTAAAGTTTATTGAGGATTATGGCTTGAGGGACACACACAATCGACGGTCGCTAAAGATACATAATCCGGGGGCGGTTCAAATGCCGAGTCGGGTTTACGCCAAGGTGTCTTTTGTAATGTCATATGTGTGATTAATATATCGAAGAAGTTTAGCGATGCGGCTGGAGAAACATCACTAACGACACTGTATTTTTACAATTGGCTGAGGAGTAGTTTTTCCTGTAGTGCCGGCTTAGAATGTCGCTACCCGTTTCTACCCACGGGTGTCGTAAGACGCGACTAAGGGTATTGGGGCTTTATTTTTTGGATTTTTGGGCGATGCGGTTGGAGACCCATCACCAACAACCTTTATTTTACCATCTTTTCCCCACTAAACTTTCCAAAAGTGGCTGAGGAATTTCTAATTCCTTAGCTCTGGCTACCCCATCTAGGGATTTATAACCGTGAGTATATGTATGTATGTATGTAGTTTATCCAATGCTCTGGCGACCTCTTTTTGGGATTGATAGCCGATAGGTATGCTTCCCCACTTAAATACCAAAAATGGCAAAGGACATACCAATTTTAAATATCTGACGTGGGATTCACTATCGTAAAATAGGTATAGGATATTTTTGTTGTATTTACCAAGAGTTGTCAGTAAAAAAATCATTGACATTCGATTATGATAAAATATTACTGTCTTGAGTTTAGGGTTGCCAGTAGTATCGACTTACATATTTTTTATATATCCTGAATTTATGTAAAATGCTTCAGGCTGATTATGTTAATATAAACAAATATATTTGTAGCTTTTATATGAAAAATATCATAAATTATTGTGACCGTAATATTTCAGAATGAATAATTTTATATATTCAATATACTATACATAATTTTTGACGTTATGTTTATCAAAAACGATTTGCTCTGAAGTGTGCAGAATATGAGAGAGAGAATGATAGTATTGGGGGATGTGACTGATGCTTTGAAGGTTTGCCAGGATCGTACAAAGTAGCAATCGATAATTTCAACTCTTGTAAATTCTTATCTAAATGTGGAGTATCAATCTATCTGATAAAAACCGGCCAGGTACGAGTCGACTGGCACGAGATGGGTTTCGAACCTTTATCTATACACTATAAGTCACTATAATATAATGTATACATTATCTTAATTTCCACTTATTTCGTTCATTCCACTTTTTGTACCTATTCATACATACATATACTCACGGCTATAAATCCCTAGAAGGGGTAGCCAGAGCTAAGGAATTAGAAACTCCTCAGCCACTTTTGGAAAGTTGAATGGGGATAAGATGGTAAAATAAAGGTTGTTGGTGATGGGTCTCCAACCGCATCGCCCAAAAATCCCTTAAAAGCCCCAATACCGTTAGTCGCCCCTTACGTACACCCACCAAAAGAAATGGGGTAGTGTTATTCTAAGCCGGCACTACACAGCATAGCCGACACTCTACAGTATTCGTTAATATTAAATTAAATTTTGTATTATTCTAGCTATCACGGTTTATTAGATACAGCCTGGTGATAGACATACAGACGGACGAAAAACAGGCAGACAGACGGACAGACAGTGACGTGACATCCATAGGGTCTCATTTTAAAATTTAAGTACCCTAAAAAGTGATAATAATATATACCAGCCCTATTTAATACTATCGTAGCTGTAGTAGGCCTCATTTTTCGGAATGGCCAAACAAGATAGACCCATTGGGGATTCGGGAAAATCTCAAACCTCTCGATCGCGGATTACGTAAAATTGACTATGCACATTTACATAATCAAAATGCAGCCTCGGAAAAGAACGATTGGCGTATTAGCATTTAGATTGTGTGCGTGAGGGGCGAGCTATCAATCACCTAGTTATGGCGCTAAGGAGACCTATGTGCGAGTAAACAGCTTTATTTATTTATTTATTTGTTTATTTATTCGTTGACCACCAACAGCAAACACAACAAACATGGCACAGAACATACAATTGTTTTACAAAGCCAATGACAGGTGATCACAAATACCGGTTCAAAACAAAAGAGGAACGAAATTAAGGCGGTTGCCCGCGAAAATACAGCAAGTTCATTAGAAAAAAGAAAAATAACGTTTAAAAAATACAAGGAAAGAAAGAGAATAAAAATATGAACAAACCAAAAAAAAGACCGTGAATGATGATACTATGATGATGAATGATGATATTATGAAAGATTGCTGTTTTAGTAGTAGTGTTTGCCGTGTAGTGCTGGCTTAGAATGTCGCTACCCCTTTCTACCCACGGGTGTCGTAAGAGGCGACTAAGCGTATTAAAGCTTTTTTTTGGATTTTTGGGCGATGCGGTTGGAGACCCATCACCAAAAACCTTTATTTTACCATCTTTTCCCCACTCAACTTCGAAAAGTGGCTGAGGAATTTATAATTCCTTAGCTCTGGCTACCCCTTCTAGGGAAATATAGCCGTGAGTTTATTGCTGTTTTACGCTGATTTTTCCCCATTTTATATATCATATCATATAGACATTTTGTATAACTATAAAGAGTAGGTGAAGGTTGATACTGATTGACATATCATGAAGTGATAGTTTGTTACTAATAATTTTTTTTCTCGGTCTGTTATTTGAATTTACTTAAAGTCTGTAAGTTGTTGTTTTTAGTTAAATTGTTATAGGTGGAGATTTTTAATTGGCATTGCATTGTTTACATTATTGTTTAGTTATTGTATACGCTGTAAATTTTCCGAATAAAATTAAATAAAATAAATAAAAAATCCTAACTACGGCGAAGCAAAAAGGAGGGTTGTTAATTTTCAACCTCAAAGCTTTCAGTTTGTAACAAAATAAGTTCGTCGAAGGAAACGAGGTATACGACCCGGGTAGTCACTAATAGTGACTGTAGGTCAAAAATGTTGTTCACAGACCATTTGTATGGTAAAGGGCAAACCTACCGGTCGTACTGTATTAGGCTTTCAAGGAACTCAGGTATATACCTATGTGGATTTCTTCTCGACGCTTTTCCCTCACGCTAAGCAAACTTGACAATGAACCACACATATTATTAAACAAACGACACATACATTATCGTTTTTGGGGTGAGGCCTTTTGTAGAAATAATATTTTAATTATTTTCTTCTAAACAGAGGTAGTGCGTAGGGCATTAAGGTTTGGTAAATCTATCAATTGTGACTGTGCAAAATGACCAAAATGCTTGCATTTCACTATCATTCACAAGCCTTAGATACCTACCTATATATAGGTAGATTTAAAACTGAAATTCTGATATCAGAAGTGAGGTGTGGCAAATATGTAAAATAAAAAGTGATTGTTGATGGGTCCCCAGCCCTCTCACGCAACAATCACTTCCAATAGATTCCAAAATACCAGACCATAGTCATTACTAAATAATAAATGTTATGAGAAATAATTTTCTTAAAATAACAAATCATACATACAATATATTCATATACTCACGGCCATAAATCTCAAAAAGGGGTAGCCAGAGCTTCAGAGCTAGAAACTCCTCAGTTACATTTGGAAGTCGATAGGGGAAATAATGACTGTAATATAGTATCGTTAGTGATGGGCCTCCAACAGTATCGCCTAAAACTTACTTAAAAGGCCCCGATACCCTTAGTCGCCCTTTTCGATCACCCATGGGAAGAAATGGGATAGTGAAGGGATAAGCCGACTCAGAATGATGACAAAAGATGCTTTAATTTGCCAACAAAAACATAAGTCAAGTTTAACAATAGATATCCGTTTCAGCTTGTCTAAGAAAGTATAAAAACAGTTTAAGAAACAGTTAGCACACAACCCTTTTCACTTTTAGCAACAGATTTCATGTTTCTGTGATCTCTCTGAAGAAGGTGCTACAAAAGAATTTTGATAAATGCCTAATATCTGGTTTTAGCTCTCGCAATGTTGAGATGACCATATGTAAATAATGTCACAGGCTTGAGAAGGGTTACGAGGAAAATAAGGGAGGTCTGCTATTTCCTATACGAAAATATTTAAAGTGGATTACACTATTTACATTCCTTATCGTTTAATATGATAAAAAGATATGGCACGACTATCTCGGCGAAAATTCTTAGTATCTCATATTTTAGGCTGGTCCTTAAATGGAAAAACATAGAATTGCTATAGTTTGAAAATAAACCAAGATTTATTAAAGAAATAAAAGAAGAACACGATTGTCGGTTAAAAAGGTTGGCATAACATATTTTCATATATACTACGACTATTAATCCAACAAAGAGTAGTCAGCCACATTTGGAAGTTGAGTAGGCGAAATATTGCAAAAGAAAGGATAGTTGTGGAAGGCAATGTTAGTAGAGGACGACCTCGGAGGACACATTTGGATCAAATAGAAAATGTGCTCAAAAAGGCAGGTGTCCGAAGTACGAAGAATAAAAGAGCATGTATGAATGATGGATGTGAATGAAGCTAGAGAGGTTTGCCAGGATCGTACAAAGTGGCGATCGATAGTCTCTGCCTACCCCAATGGGAACTAACGGCGTGAGAATATGTATGTATGTATGTAAAGGATAGTTGGTGATGGGTCTCCGGCAACATCACCTGACAATCACTTTAAAAGCCTATACTCTTAGTCGCCTTGTACAACACTCAAAGACTAAAACGTTCATCCCGGAGGTGTTGGCAGAGGTACTAATACTTATGAACATCACGTGACATTGTCACCTGGAGTTCCGAGCACCACGTTTTGCTTGGACAGTGTACTCACTTGATAGGGGACAGGCCTATGTCCGTTTTTAACGGATACACTGACACATGACTAAGTAAAACTCAGCAATGTGGGTTCCCACAGGATGTTTCCCCTCACCATTAGCAACCATGATAAATTACATTGTGCAACACCCACGGGAAAAATGGGAAAGATCCAGAGATTAAAATTTATAATTCTTTTTATTACGGCTTAGAATCTGCTGTTTATTGTCGGCTTAGAATAGCACTACCCCATTTCAGCCGGTGGGTGTAAGTAAGAGGCGGCTAACGGTATTGGGGGAGGTATTTTAAGGGATTTTTGGGCGATGCTGTTGGAGACCCATCACCAACAACCTTTATTTTACCATCTTTTCCCCACTCAACTTCCAAAAGTGGCTGAGGAATTTCTGATTCCTTAGCTCTGGCTACCCCTACTAGGGATTTATAGCCGTGAGTATATGTATGTATGTATGTATATATTAAAATTTATTATTCTAAATTTCCAGCTACATATTTTGGGATTTCTACCATTAAGAAAACACATAAAAAATAATCTAATTGTGAAGCAGAAAAAGTTTAATAATGATAATGAGCGAGCTCCCCACTCCAGCGTGGTGCGACTTCTGCCGCCCCCTGGGAAATCAGGGAGCGTCGTAATTATACGGCATCGTCGCTCGACTCATCTTGTCACGAAGCACACTAACATACCACTAATACTATGAATGTGAATACTATGTTTTATTTAATCAAATTTCGGGCGAATTTCACAAGAGATAAAATATATGGTAAAGTGCCGGTCAATAGCAAGCAATAATGAGGGGTATGTAATTATTTAGAGAATGCTATGTGTGTATAAAACATAGTTGTTTATTTATTAATTCCATAACAATCATTTTATACCCAACACCTCAGATTTTGGAATTGCCCACGGGATCTTTTAAAAAAGCTAAAACTGCTAAGTTTTGAAAAAACATTGTGATGTTTTATGACCTGTTGGACAGAGTACCCACGTTTTGCTTGGATAATTATATTATGGCCACACAATTTGGGGCAGGCCTATCGCCGTTTACGAATACACTGTCACATGACTTAGTATAACTTAGCCATATGGGTTTCCATACGATGTTATCCCTTACCATGATACGTTAACATGGTTTATAGCTGTTTTTTAGCTACCTCATTTAATCACTTAATTATTTACATACTAAAATTTTAAACAAAACAAATGTTTGAATTCCATATATTTCTTCTAGTGGGTAAACAAAACAAAGATATCAATTATAATAAAATATGTATACTGCATCACATTCAAATAAATCACTAAAATATTAATAAATTACATTAAAAAAACACTTTTAAATTCGTAGATAATTATTTCAGATCATCATTATTTTGGCTTAAAATCTTTCGGCATCAAAGTGGATCTTCCTTGTGGAGAAAACCAGACATTCTTCTCATATTCTTTTGTCATTTCAATTCGATTGTCACTTCTCATCTTCAAGTCCATCCTGTCAGACTGATTTGCTATCATTGCTGCCAAAGTAAAAGCCGGGTGAGGCAGTTGAGGGATTTTCATTTGGTTATTTCTTGGCTCCGCCTTTCTTGATTCGTTTGAATGCGGATTAGCTACAGCTCTTTCAAAATCCTGAGGTCTTTGTATATTGGAATTTATTGTTGGTTGAGAAGTACTTACATTGGAAAAGAGAGAATCATCTCCTAATCCAGAGGAAACGTCGTGATTGTCATAAAATGATAATCCGAGATGTGAATAATTATCATCGATAAATCCAGAACAAACAATCGATTGTTCTTCCGTGTCGTTTCCGAAGTGATTGATGTTGTAGTTATTTGTTTCATTATTCATAGTAATGTTTGGTATATTTGCTCTGTATTGTAAATCAAAGCACTATAGTCTACTAGTTAAGTTTGTTTGAAATTATGTCAAACCAGATTAAGAATAACAAATCTACCCGCATTTTGTAGTGATTGATGATACCAGGAAAAAAATATACGGATATCTTTATCTTTGAATATTTTAAGTTTTTGTTTCTAAAAGAGCTAATATGTCTAAATAGGCTAATTTAGGAGATTTGAAGAAAATATATATATAACTAAACAGAATTTCTAATGCTGAAGCTCTTGCTATCCCATTTTTTAACCGACTTCAAAAAAAGGAGTGTTCTCAATTCGACCGTATATTTTTATTTTTTTATTTTTTTTATGTATGTTCGGCGATTACTTCGCCATTTATGAACCGATTTTGATTATTATTTTTTTATTCGAAAGAAGATACTCCCGGATTGGTACCATGATGAGGATATTGGGGTCTGATGATGGGATCCTGGAGAAATCGAGGGGAACTCTCAAATTTTATAGGCAAATGTACTGCGTTTTACATATTTTCTGAACTTATATTGGCATTTGCTCCTAAAAATCATATTGTTATGCTGCTGAGCTGATGATGGAAGGTGCGGCTCCTCAATCACTAGGAGTTAGGAAACAGTTCTTTCAACATTCTATATGGATTTATACACCTCTTCGTAGCTTTTATGAAGAGAAGTACAGGTTCACTAAACATTTCTTTTGTTATGTTATTGTTACCGAGAAAGTACCATGAGACCAGGATCTGATGATGGCATCCCAGGAAATCGAGGGGACTGCCGAAACTCACAATCATGTGACAGTGTATTTGTTCAAAACGCCGATAGGCCTTCCCTGTATAACGTGAGAACACTACCTAAGCAAATCGTGGGTACTCTGAACAACAGGTGACTATGTCACGTGATATTCAGAAGTATTACTATCTCTGATAACCCCTTCAGGGATATTCGGCGTGAATGTTTGAATCTCTCTTGAGATGTAGAATTGTAGACCATCGTCTTTCGAAGGATTTTAAGAACAATGTAAGGTTACATATGGTTGAGCCTATTTAATATCATACTATAATAGAAATACCGGAAATACGATGAATAATACAGTAACCGTTGCTTCCTCATCCGAGAGGCATCTTTGCCTGGTCTATCCATCCCTAAAAATCGTAAAATAAAATAATTTTTAACAAAAAGAAAACCGACTTCATAGTTGGAGAAACAACCGAAAATAAACAATCTAGTCCTAAAAAGTACAAAATAAGTTTTTTATTTGAATATGAGTACTGTGATTAATACCTTAGCAATTTCTTTATAACACACGCGTCAGTTCAACCTTCCTAAATCTTAAAATTCTCTTAAATTAATTTTTGAGTCGGTGCCAGTCAAACAAAAGTAAATTCGCCCTACTATCTATCTCTGAGTATTACAATCTAAACAATATATATCTATCGCCTAACGTTTTAAATGGTAATACGTACAAAAATCAATTTATCCTACAACTACAAGGTACCCTACATTTCACATATATATGAAGTGCGAAATACACACTTCTTATTATCAATAATCATCGAGGCTGGCACCGGCTCACAAATTAATTTAAGAGAATTTTAAGATTTAGGAAGGTTGAACTGACGCGTGTGTTATAAAGAAATTGCTAAGGTATTAATCACAGTACTCATATTCAAATAAAAAACTTATTTTGTACTTTTTAGGACTAGATTGTTTATTTTCGGTTGTTTCTCCAACTATGAAGTCGGTTTTCTTTTTGTTAAAAATTATTGTGACTTAAAGCCGAGAGTATGTGTATGTATGTATTACAAGAAGGTTAATTTAAAACTAAAGTACTGCGAGTAAGATGTTCTTCAGTACATTTTAAAAGTAATTAATAAGAAAGACTTTCTGGGAGGACTTTGACCAGCTGTAGATGTATTTCGCCTGAATGGTGATTCATAAGAGAATCCGGGTCATGAACCAAATTTTCTAAGCACGGATACTCGTATTGTGATTGTAACATTTAGTTTTAGTAGTATTATACTACTGCCTAGATAGTTTTTACGGTAGGATGACTTCAGATTCTACATGTTCCAACTCAAACTCAATTAAAATTCTAACGCTCACGCCTTATATTCCCGAAGGGGTTGGCGGAGGTACTAATACTTTTGAACTTCACGTGACATTGTCACCTGGTATTCAGAGTACCCACCTTTTGCTTGGACGGTGTACTCACGTGATAGGGGGCAGGCCTATAGCCATTTTTGTGCGAATACACCGTCACATGAGGGAGTACAACTTAGCCTTGTAGGTTTCCTCACGATGTTTTCTCCCACAACAACAACACTGTTAACAACCATGATAAATTGCCCACATATATAATTTTTAGAAAAAATATTTTCGTGTAGGCCCGACCGGGGATTTGAACTCTCATAGTGTGCACGATAAGTAGTGTTCTACCCACTGCGCTATCACGGTTACGTATTTCAGATTTTATTATATACAATCCATGATTTACTCACTGTACACCATTGAATGAAATGTTACATGAAATTGATTTTATATGTTTACAACAGAAAGTCAAGCACGAGCCGTGTTTAAACTAGTTATCGCGTGGGATAGAGCAGCCATCTCTTACGCACTTACTTAGTATCGTATACTGCCATCTCATTCTTAATGTTATCGTGTCGATAAAATAGCGCTCGTGCTTGTCCTGCAGATTGCGATTAATAGAACAATAGATAGTAGACCAACAAGTAAAACATTCATATGAACTATTGTCTGTATTTGTTTGTTTGATTTAATTAATGATAATAACAACTGAACTCGTTTTCAATGGCAGAAACATAGCTCACGACCTCAAGTATACATACATATACTCACGACCATTAATCCCAAAAAGGGGTTGCCAGAGCTTTAGAACCAGAAACTCCGCACCCACATTTGAAAGTGGATAGAGGACAAAATGGTAGAAATGTAGTATCGTTGGTGCTGGGTTTCCAACCGCATCCCGCAAAAGCCACTTAAAATGCCCCATGCCCTAAGTCGCATCTTACATCCCCCGCGGTTAGAAAGGGTTAGTGACATTCAAACCCAGCACTATACTGCAAGTAGAAGGCATGCTGTGCTTATGTCAGGTAGAAGTTGATAAGATGAAACATCGTGAGGAAACCCACATGGCTGAGTTGTACTTAGTCATGACAGTGTATTCGTACAAAACGGCGATAGGCCTGCCCCCTATCACGTGAGTACACTGTCTAAGCAAAACTTGGGTACCTTCTCTGGACACTAGATGGCGCTGCCATGTGAGTTCAGAAGTATTGGTACCTCTGCCAACCCCTTCGGGGATAAACGGCGTGAACGACAGTTTATATAAGTTGATAAGATGTATATATATGTATGTATGTATAAAACTATCTTTACCAAGTCGTTCAAACCATATATACGTACGTTAAGTACATACATACAGTTGCCAAAGCTTCAAAATAAGAATTGGATTTTGAGAGGGAAAAAGATTGTAAAATAAAGGTTGTTCGTGATGGGGGGGGGGGGGGCATCTACAAATCACATAAAAAGCCCCAATACCCTTAATCGCCTCTTAATACGTGAATATATAATTACATTGAAATTATGATTTATTATCGTTTCAGAATGTGTTCATTTAAAAAAGGAATGTTGAGATGGTTTGGGCACATCGAGAGGATGGATGATAGGAAATTGGTAAAAGGTATCTATAGAGCTAATGTGGAAGGTAATGTTAGTAGAGGACGGCCACGAAAGACACACTTGGACCAAATTGAAAGTGTGCTCAAAAAGGCAGGCGTCCGAAGTATGAAGAATAAAAGAGCATGTATGAAAAGATTGATGGATGTAGACGAAGCAAGAGAGGTTTGCCAGGATCGTACGAAGTGGCGATCGATAGTCTCTGCCTACCCCATTGGGAATTAACGGCGTGAGTATATGTATGTATGTATGTAATGTGTTCATAGAGTAACTAGTTTGACGAATTGTCATCTATATATACATACATACATATACTCACGCCGATGGTTCCCATTGGGGTAGGTAGAGACTGTCGATCGCCACTTTTTACGATCCCGGCAAACCTCTCTAGTTTCGTTCACATCCATCAATCTTTTCATACAAGCTCTTTTATTCTTCATACTTCAGACACCTGTTGCACTTATTTGAGCACATTCTCTATTTGGTTCAAAGGCCAATGCCTCAAAATTAACAATTCCTAAGCCATTTTTGAAGGTTCTTTAGGGATGAATTAGTAAAAATTAAGTTTTTATCCACCCCAACCAACCACTAAAAAAACCCCTACTCTTACGCCCGATTTCTGAATTGAGTATTCTAGCTGAGAACAACTTAAGTATCGTTCTGTCGCATTGAAATCTTAAAAACTGAACGAGACAAAACGATACTTAAGTCGTTCTCAGCTTAAATACTCAATTCAGAAATCGGGCGTTAGTCGCCTCTTACTCCACATGCTGGTAGAAAGAAGATAGCGTTATTCTAAACCGACGTTACACAGCTACTAAAAAAAAATTACTGATGAAGATATATTTTTATCACGATGGAAAGCGGATTTTATTCCTGAATAAGAATTAGGGATCTTTGTAAAACAATCAGATACTGGTAAAACATTTAATCAAATGAATTGAATTTCATCTGTATGAATTTTCTATGTTGTCAGATTATTCTTATCTTTTACATTACTTATATACATATACAATCATACATATAATCACGGCTATAAATCCCTTAACAGGGTAGCCAGAGCTTTGAAATGAGAAATTCCTCAGCCACTTTTGGAAGTTGATTGGGGAAAAGATGGTAATAAAATAATAAATGTTTTTGGTGACGGTTCTCCAACCACATTGCTCAAAAATCACTTAAAAAGCCTCTATACCCTTAGTCGCCTCTTACGATCACCCACGGGTAGACATGGGGTAGTGTTATTCTAAGCCGACACTACACGGCGATACATACTTATACTCGCGGCTATTTATCCCAAAAAGTGGTAGCCAGAGCTTTAGAGATAGAAAAATCTCTGCCACATTTGGAAATTGATAGGGAACATGATAGTAGAAATAAAGTATCGTTGGTGAAGGGTCTCCCCAACCAACCACATCGCCCAAAACCACTTAAAAAGCCGAATACTCTCAGTCGCCGTGTAGTGCCGGCTTAGAATGTCGCTACCCCTTTCTACCCACGGGTGTCGTAAGAGGCGACTAAAGTGGATTTTTGGGCGATGCGGTTAGAGACCCATCACCAAAAACCTTTATTTTTACCATCTTTTCCCCACTCAACTTCCAAAAGTGGCTGAGGAATTCATAATTCCTTAGCTCTGGTTACCCCTTCTAGGGAAATATAGCCGTGAGTATGTATGTATGTACTCTCAGTCGCCTCTTATAGATTAGCTTCTTATGTTATCAAGTTTAATGTTAACCAATAGCTACTCTATTCTTATTACAAAAATCCCGGTAGAAATATCTTATCAGTCACCACTTTGTACGATCCTGATAAGCCTTTCTAGCTGACCTCACATTTGCCAATCATCTCATACTTGGACTTTTAATCTTCTGACAAAAAATAGCTGTGTATTGCAGTCTTAGAAAATCACTGCCCTTTTCTATCCCCGGGTGTAGTAAGAGGCTTTTTTGGGCGATGCTGTTGGAGACCCATAGACACCAACTTTACTTTATTTCTACCATTTTATCCCCTATCAACTTACAAAAGTGGGTAAAGAATTTCTAGCTCTAAAGCTCTGGCTACCCCTTTTTGGGCTTTATGGCCGTGAGTATATGTGAAGAAGAAAAAAGAAGAAAAAACGTTTATTTGCTGCCAGTTGCATATGAACATGTAAATATTTTTACAAAATAAATGAAGGTAAAAAAAAACATTTAACAATAAAAATATGTGTATGTAATGTATGTACAAAAAGTGGGTACTCGAAAGAGCAGAAATGGAACATCAATAAAAATAACGATAAATGAAATCACGCTTGACTTTTTCTTGAGTCAATTGAAATTAGGAAACAATAGATTTGTTTGTTATTGTAAGAATGCCACAGCCGAAGTACTGATGTAGGCGACTCATTTGACGTGAGGAGTTTGTGTGATTACGAGCCGATTCAGTTAATATGCTGCCGATTATTTGGATCTGTGTAGTTTTGTTCATAAATAGTGGTGATACGTTTCCCGGTAGTATTAGCCAGGTAATTTGTTATGTAGTGACTTTTAAATCAAATAAGGTTCTTGACTTGTGTTTTTTTATGAGCATTTCATTTAAAATTATTTAAAAAATAGACAAGAAATTAATTACTATGTAGTGTCGGCATAGAATAACACTACCCCATTTCTTCCGGTGGGTGTACGTAAGAGGCGACTAACGGTATTGGGGCTATTAAGGGATTTTTGGACGATGCGGTTGGAGACCCATCATCAACAACCTTTATTTTACCATCTATGGTATTACCATGTATGATAGCTCAGTGGCGTTTTACAAAAGTATCTCATGGATGATTGTATGAAGCGACTCATAAATCTGGAACTTCACGTGAGTGCGCGGTGATGTACTCTTAGTTTAAAACTTGTCACAAAACCTAAAACGATCCTCTGTTTCAAAAGTGTTCTACTATGTACTTCTGAAAGGGATTCAGAGTTTTATGAATCTAAAGGCTTTTTTTAAAAGTACAATTATAAATATACGAAAATAGCTATATAGTTTATCCCTAAAGTATATAATTGTAACTGAAGTTTGTAATGAACATATTTTGAGTTAGAGAGAAAGATAACGTTAATGTTTTATCGTTGGTGCGAGTATTATCCCCTAAAGAAACGAGAGTTAGCAGAAATATGACAGGACAGAAAGTGCCTCATAGAGAGACAGTAAAAAATAACATAACATAACATAAACATACACGTTCACGCCGAATATCCACGAAGGTGTTGGCAGAGGTACTAATACTTCTGAACATCACGTGACTTTGTCACCCGGTGTTCAGAGTACCCACGTTTTGCATGGACAGTGTACTCACGTGATAGGGGGCAGGCCTATGTCCGTTTTTAACGGATACACTGACACATGACTAAGTAAAACTGAGCAATGTGGGTTCCCTCACGATGTTTTCCCTCACCGTTAACAACCATGATAAATTAACCACACATATGTCTTTACAAAAGACAAATTGGTGTAGGCCCGACCCGGGATTTGAACACTAGTCGCTTACACGTTAACCGGTGTTCTACCCATTGAGCTATCACGTCGTCCGTAAAAGTATTGTGTTGTGTTGGAGATTTAATAAATAATTACAACAATTACAAAAAAAATATCGGTACAAAAGCCAAAGTAACTGGCGGTCTTATCACTAAGAGCGATCTCTTACAGACAACCCATTTTGTTATTTATTTATTATTTTATATATGAGATTTATTTGACTATTAAATACTGAAACTCAAAACTCAAACGCTTTATATTCCGAAGGGGTTTGCAAAAGTACCTATCCACGTTTCGCTATTAAATATTTATCATATAAAATAAAATTACGTTTGAAAACCATTTTTAACTGTATATTTTATAATTCTTTTATCTTTTTCAGATTCCAAAAGATGATGCAGCTGTTAATTTCAATGCTATCAATAATATGTTTAACAAATTACTTAAACTTGGTTTTCTCCAAAAGCCTGATGAAAAACTTGAACAAACGGAATTTGCAAATAAGAAAGGCAGTCATACAACTACTGCCTCCAAACAAATAAAGAGTAAAAATATAAACATAAATCAGTTACCAAAAAGTGACAAACCTAAGGCTATTAATAATCATGATGGGACGAATCAAAAGAATTTCAATAGTTTTCAAGTAGAATTGACAAATATTATAGATAACACAAATAAAATAACAAATAATGACAATAATCATGAAGACCAACTACAGTCTAAAACATTAAATGAACATCAATATATTATAGAAAATGAATATGAAACCCCAGTGATGGAATCAGCAGGTGAAAAAACTATGCTGATATTACAAAATACAAAACGTCGATATCCTAAATATAGGTTTGGTGTTTTCACTCCAAAATCATCGTATTTGACAAGTGCTAATTTAAACTTAATGGATAGATATATGTTTCCCACTAATTCGAAGCTACCTCAAGTAGACCCAGACGAGTTATTGTCTAACAACTCTTTGAATATTACTAATGTTGAAGATTTCCCTAAAATAAATAACTCATTTATACACAAAGATAAATTAAATATGAATGAACATAATAAATCTGAAGTAAATGAAGATACTAAGAACTTTGAATATTTCAATAAAAAGTTTGCAAGTTTTTTTCGGAACAACACAAAACATGAATTTGGGGTTAAAGAATTGAACAAAAATATGATGACAATTCCAGCAACAAAAAATATGATTATTGACTTGATGACAGAATCAGAGAAACAATATGATGACAATGAAAAAAATGAAGATTCTGTGATTTCAAAAGATTCCCCTGATCTTTTTATTACCCCATCTGTTTTTCAGCCATCATCATCAGTCATGGATATGATAAAAAATGATGAGACTGTATTGAGCGAGTCACAAAGATATTATATTATACAAAAGTTAAAGGAGTTTTTTGAAACTGAAAATATTACTATAAATCAAAAAGGTAAACAAATCATAAAAAGTATATTAAATAATCATCCAATTGATGGAAAGAAAACCAAATCGATTCCTTCCAGAAATGAAAATAAGCAATCGCTGTTTGAAGGTAACAGTGAAGCCCAATATGGAGTAATTCCAATTCAGCACCCAGCTAAACCAAACAGTCAGGAAAATGACAGTGAAAGATTTTCAAACTATCGTGTTGTTTATAAAAATCCTAACGCAATCAATCCATATAAAGAGCAACGTATGGTCGACTATGAACAACTTAACCATCCCATTTTTCCAATTATGACTCTCTTTCGTAGTCGCGAAATCGAAAAGCGTAAAAAACAGCGTAATAAATCCAATAATGAATATTCTCTTACAGCTACAGAAAGGTCTAGATTTAATTCAAAAATATTTATGCCATGGAATCCTAGCAACATAGATCCAGAGTTAACTATGAATTTCAATACAGCTAGTTATCCAGCAAATATGAATAAAAATCCAAATTATTATGAAATAAAACAAAAACCATCTCGGAAAATTCCTGAAAAACGCTTTAACAGCATAAGAAGTTTTTCTATCCAGTTCGGTCATGTTTGCGACGCTTATACATGTGCCGTTGACAAAAATGGGTCTGTTAAAGTAACATGCGACTGTGTTAATTAAATACAAGATACATAAACGGAACATACGTCATATATTAGTGTCAAGAAGGGGTGGTCGTTGCTACCTTTACGCAGAGCATTCTAGTTCATCGAGATAGGAAAGCTCAAAGCTATCAGTGACAAGATCTCTGCGCGCGCATTTTCCTCAACTGCACCGTTTGTTGCTTCGAGAAATGAAAAACAAACATTGGTCGACGTCGACAGATGTCCAGATAACCAATATTGTCTTCTTTGCTCCTTCGTATTTGTTAAAGAAGATCATTCCGCCGGTTTCTAGAGCGCCCCCAAATACCCGCAATGGAACATTGTCCGGAAGTGTTTGTGTTTTGCAAACTTGGTCTCGGCAGCTGAAGAGCCCTGATGTACAAATGTTTGTCTGTGGACCAAATGTTTGCTGGGAATAATAGTTTGTAACAAACAAAGATGGACTATTTTCAATATAACATACGCATATTTTAATACTATACTATACAAGTTTTTTGTTATTTTTGTTAGAGCTTGTTTTAAGTATCTGTCAATAGAGCTTCCTGCATTGAAACTAAACTAAAGGTTTTGATAACACTGATCATTTTATTATTCTATTTTTTTAAAAATTTTTACTGATGAATGGTTGGAGCAAAAGAAGTGTGGTTGTATTTTTAAATACTTTTAAAAGTTGTATATACATAATGTCATGAATTCCTATAAAGGTAGCCAGAACTGTCATATTCGAAATTCCTCAGCGGCTTTTGAAGGTTCAGCAGGGTAAATATAAAAGAAAAATAAGGGATGTCTGGTCAAGCCCTTCGGGGACATACGGCGTGAACGTTTAAGTTTGAGTTTATCTTGGCATTGTATCCAAACTCATGACTACTGGAACTCTTCTGAAAAAATCACTAATACTATATTATGTAGGTTCTCCATTAATGTCTGGTTTTGTTAGTCATATGTTTTCAAATCGTAAAAAATTGTGCTAAATAAAATCTAATATTTATATTTTGCTTTCAATTAACCTTATTATCATAAATACAAGACAAGGTTGTGCAGTGCAGAGCCAGTTTTAAATTGTCTTTTAGCGTTTGTATTATTTTATGCTATGATCTTACATTAGTAGAAATTGTATACTAAATGTGGCATATTTAAAAAAATATTACAGCTCAAAGACACGGTGTGACAGTAGTGATATGTTTCAGACAATGTTTTCAGTATTACAACTAAACGATGTCATTTAACTCAAAGAAGTAGCTCAGTTGGTTCAAAAACTTGAAACAAAATCCGGTCCAGAACACTTTCTTAAAGTGCACCGTTCAAAACGTACATATTTTATTTTACAAGGCTCTCAGCTCAAACTTCGTTTTCCTGCTCAAAGTGCGAACCGAGGAGTCGTTTTAAAAATTTTATTTGTCAACAAAAGCTCTACCATTTTGTCACATTGTTTAAGCCGTAAACTGCTATATATAAAACAAATATGGGGTACATGATTCTGTTCAGTCTCCTACTGCTTACATATTAATTAAAGTAAGTATAGAAAGGCATGCAAATTTAAAATATATTATATTCAGTAAGATGGTATTGGTATGGTATGATATTCAATTCAGTAACCATTGGTCATGAATGTAAAAAAATAAAGCATAAAATTTTGTTGGTTTAATTATCTTTTTCTGATCAGATAGTTATTGCTTAATTTTATAGCATAGTAATATAAAGAATTGTAAATGTAGTATATAGTATAAGTTGATGTAATATAGGTATATGTAATGATAATTACATATTTATTGTGTAAGTGTCGGCTTAAAATAGCACTAACCCATTTTTTCCCGTGGGTGTTCTTAGGAGGCGACTGAGAGCATTGGAGCCCTTTATGGAATTTTTGGGCGATGCGGTTAGAGACCCATCACCAACCACCTATATTTATACAATCCCTTGCCCACCTAAAATGCTAAAAGTGGATGAAGAATTTCTTATTATGAAGCTCTAGCTACCCCTTCTAGGTATTCATAGCCGTGAGTATATGTACGTATTCAATAATTATTTCTACTGAAAACACTAGTACTGTAAATTATTGATTGCCTTAACTCTATATAGAAATGTTACAAAAACTCACTAGCCACGATCATTTATATTCGAAATTACCGTGAAAAACGATGACGGAAGAAATGGTAAGCACTTTCATTGATTTAAACGCTACTCAAGATGAAATTTATTGTTTCTTACCTAAACCTTATCATGATAAAAATTCATTTTAGATGGAAATAAAATGGATTAAAGCACGTTTTCTTCCAATTTCAGTACGTCATAATTGATTGATTGATGAGTTTCCTCTACGTTATTTTCACCTGGCAAGTCTTAAGAATAGATGGAGTATTATTTTAATATGGCTTTCGGGTGCCATAATGGCTAGGTTTTGAAACTGTTTATTTCTATTTATTATTACAATCACGCTATTGGTTCACATTGGGGTCGACAGATATATTACATTTTCTTTGACTTTTTCATATCTTGCCAAAGCTTTCTTTCCTGCTTCTTCTTTGATGATTTATAATAATTATCATAGAAGCTACGCGTTTTGTTTTTATCTGCATTTACAGCCTATTTCATTGATAGCTTTTATTTCACGATAAAAAATATATATTACCGATAACTTAGCACTGAGTTATAGAGGCAAGATTTAAATTAAGTAAAGTTAACGGTAAATTAACATATCGTTTGTAAACCCACATGGCTAAGTTGTACCACAGACCTGCCCCTTTTTCACGAGTACACTATCCAAGCAGAACGTGGGTACTCTGAACATATGGTGACAATGTAACCTGATGTTCAGAAGTAATAGTAACTCTGCCAACCCCTTCGGAGATATATGGCGTGAACGTTTGAGTTGAGTTGAGGTGAAAATAAAAAAATAGTATAAGTATAGTAAGTGAGTACTAAGAGCATAAAATCCCTAAGTAAAGTACAATCTATACTTATATTATAAAGCTGAAGAGTTTGTTTGTTTGAACGCTAGGATCTCAGGAACTGCCCAATCAAATTGAAAAATTATTTTTGTGTTGGATAGTCCATTTATTGAGGAAGGTTTTAGGCTATATACCTTCACGCTGTGACCCACAGGAGCAAACTATCAGCGAATAATGTTGCAAAAACGTGACAGACCCTCAACGGGTCAGGTAAATATTTCAGTTTGACGTCGAGAATGTCTACACTTTTGACAGTACAAAGTCTGTGGGGTCAGCTAGTATACTAATAAACGCGACAAGAGTTACCAATTTTATACCATTCAATATCTAAAAACAATATAACACAGAACCGCAGACAAAAACAACGTCCTTTCCAAAAGTTCAAAATAGTTGCTCCAAGTCAAGTCATTATACAATTACGCAGTGAACAATAAACGCTCATATTCTGTTATTTCAGATAGGCACACAACAAACGCCGTGCAAACTTCCAGGCGAACTGCTTCAAACTAGTTAGGATTGCGTCCTATTCAGATAACAAGTATTGTTTGCTATTGTACTAGTGCTGCAACCAAATGTTCTATTGGAGAAATTTCTTGGAACATTCCGCCGAAGTACGGAATTGCAGCCTTTGACGTGAATACATGCGCTGACGTACCTACAATTCATGCCAAAAACTTACACGCCAACAACTAAATAATGGAATGGGAATTAAATTTGAATTCGCAGTTGGTGGACCACCGCTTTGTTGTAATAACAATACTAGATTTGTTTCTTGAAATTATATAGATTTTTAAAACGAAATATTTTTGAAAGCGCTATTGTTGTTTGGTACTTATAACAACCTTAGTCAATTAAAACTAAAAATACATTTATACTACTTTGCTAAATATAATATACTACTTTGATACTAAAACATAAACTAAGTATGTGCCGACTCAGCATGCACACCAGAATGTGAGTTCTGACTCACGCTGATTTTCAGTCGGTGCGTAAAACTAAGAAACAAAAATATTAAAGGATAAAATGTATTAGATTAGATTAACCAGTGATCATTATAAGTGATTATTTATACTCACATCAGTAATACTCTTCTGGGAGAAAACCAAGTAAAACGCTTTTTTTGATCCTGGCAAACCTCTTTCACTTTTGACATGGTTTTTCGTTTTTCTCACTTCAAACTCTAATCTTATTTTCTTATTTTATCAGCCCACATGTTACAGAATGTTATTTGAGAATATGTTATCTATTATACTAATACACTATTATATCATTGACCAAAACGTTTTTATGCATACATAAACCTACTCACAGCCAAAAAACCCAAAAAGGGGTAGCCAGAGCTGTTAGAACATTTGGAAGTTGATAGGGGACAAGATGATAGAATAAAATATCATTGGTGATGTCATCTCCAACCGCATCGCCTAAAACCACTTAAAAAGTCCCATACTCTTAGTCACCTCTTACGACACCGAGAGTAGAGAAAAATAGTGACTTTCTAAGCCGGCACTACACGGCAATGTTTTCTAACTAGTCTTAAACCCTAAGCATTTTCAAAACATTACCAGAGTTCCAAAAAAACAGGCATTAGTGCACGATGTAACCAATAAATCGTTTCAACACCACAGTTAGTAGAATAACCCACCCAGCGAATGTAAGTAGTTAATGGACTCTGTAATGTGTAATGGATTGTTATGAAACACAAATTTTGCAGCTCGCATTAGCCGATAATGATTAAATTTCAGTACAACACAATAGTGGCGGGCGTATAGGCTGCGGTCCGCGGTATGGTCTCCTGCAACGCAATTTAATGCTATACCCACTAAATCTGCTTGAATTCTAACAAATTTGTTACTCTATCGGTATTTTTGGAGTTTGGTTAGAGTAGCCTTTAGCGAGTGTCGGTTAGGAATGGCTTTAGCCAATTTATACCATGGAAGATGTAGAACAGGGGCGTCATAAGTGTGAAGAATGAAAGAGCATGGATTAAAAAATAAAACATAACGAAGCTCACGAGACCATATTTGTATAAAGTGGCAATAGATTGTCTCTGCCGATTCCAATAGGAACTAATGGCGTGAATAAATGTATGTCTTTTATATGTTGAGTGTTTCAATAGGTCAGCGTATTGAGTTTTTCAGAGATGCTAAGACGATGTGGTGGGAAAGCCATAACCAATGATTCTTTACTTAACCATCATCTCTATCTTCCTTGGTTTCTGGGAGTTCATTCTGAACACTTAATACCCCTTTTTGAGTTTATGGCCTTGAGGGATAGATATAAAGAGATAGTGCCTTAAATGCATGTGCTAGCATTATAAAGCTAGTTTACACTTGTTGAAGAGATTTTTGCCAAAACGTATTCACTTCATATTCAATTCAAACTAATTGGAGAAGTCCACAATAAAAGTTTAATTTTCTTAATAAAAATGCTTGTGGAAGCAGAAATATTGAATTTTAAGTGCTATTTGAATCAACGTAATATTCGTTCATATAATTACTTTTTTTCCACGATTTTATACCTTAATTTTAAAGGTGAAAACCTCGAATTATAAAATAACTTATGATAAAGATTATTATTTATTATACACAACTTAAGAATTAAAGAGTGTATATTTCTGTTAAACTTAAACCGGTGTACATACATCATACATATACTCACGGCTATAAATCCCTTAACGGGGTAGCCAGAGCTTTGGAATGAAAAATTCCTCAGCCACTTTTGGAAGTTGATTGGGGAAAAGATGGTAATAATGAATGTTTTTGGTGACGGGTCTCCAACCACATCGCCCAAAAATCACTTAATAAGCCCCTATGCCCTTAGTCGCCTCTTACGATCACCCAAGGGTAGAAATGGGGTAGTGTTATTCTAAGCCGACGACACGGCTACGACACTACACACACAGTGTATATATCATAGACCTAATTAAAGTATACATGGAATACTTATGATGCCGGTCTTTTTTCTAACCTAAATTATATTTATAGCCTAAATACGTAATCTTGTATGTGTTTACAAAAACTTTTTCATGAAAGATCCGTCCAAAGCATTATTTCATTCATTACTTGAATGTGGGTTCGCACGAAATCAGTTCGGGCCATTGGCTCGGGTCTAATAATCTAAGGCCGTTTATACCGCCGAGACTATCTTAAGAATATTCAGGGTAAGGTTGATAAAAGTCCACTAGTTTCGGAGCTTTTCCTCAATAAAGCGACAGAGGGAGGTTTTTTGAACAATTACTACGAAGTACTCATATACCCTGGTGTGATTTGGTTTCTTCTTTTTTAAGAAGTTATACTTTTTACTGTTTGAGCTTAAAGAAGAAATAAAGCTCGAAATTGCATGAACTAAATATTTCCCGCGGTTAAAAACGCAACTTAGTTACGTTTTAAGGATTTTGCACAATATGGATGACCCAGTTGCCTTTATTTAAAAAATATATGTTTTTTACTTATGAAAGTAATTCCTATTTCTTAGGTCCAGCTACCCCATTTTGGGATTTATAGCCGTGAGTATATGTATCTAAGAACTTAGTATCGGCAAAATTAATTAAGGCTTTAAGATCAATTCAGAAGTATCAATACCTCTGCCATATACTGTGTGAACGTTTGAATGTAGTTGAGTTATTTTGTAACAAGTGAAAAAAAAACTTCTTTTTTACTTATGATGCAGTATGATTTGGGTAATACAAATGTTATTTAAGTAATATACATAGCAAGTGACACGATACGATGTGAATCATGTATGAAATGTAGCAAACATAGTAACCGTCTGAAAAGTATGGCCGCTAAAACAAAACCTAAATCGGCACTATGCCATGCTTTTTTTTTTTTTTTTACACACTCCATTACCGGGAAAGCGTAGTATAGCAAAGTGCGTACCGAAGTTTTAGGAATTAAATTTTTATTTTGTAATGGTTATTGGATTATTTTCTAAAACACTTTCATTTTTATTACTTTTCTGGTGTATCATTCTCGATTTTATTAATTGTTGAGTAACAATTTTATTTCAGTTTTTGTTGTCTGATATTAAATTTTATTCTTTTGTATTTTTTCGTATATTTTAAAGAAAAAATCAATGATTTGATTTTGTTAAAAGTAAATAATTCCTTTTTTTATAGTATTTTAAAATTAAACTGTCTATCTAGTATATTAATATTTGTACGAAGAGCACTGCATTTAACTATATTTCCCTCAAGTGATGGCATGAGTATTTTATCTTTAGTACGACACTTCATATATATTGGGCCAGCTCATTTTTTCTTTAGGTCATTAGATTAATTATTATCGTGAAATTATCTCCATATAATAGTAAAAAAACGATAAAATGAGGGGATTTTAATTTTCTTGTGGTGTTTTTAGTTATCAGAGCAAAAAACTCAAAGAATAAGTATCAAAATTATGTATCTATTAACTGAAAAATAAATTTTATGCTAGCTAAATTCGGAAGTTCGGTAAATTAATGATTCGCATGCATGTCTGAAAATGTTTAACAACTGTTATCCTGCTTTCTTCTCATCTTGGTTCTTGATTGAAAATTGAAATCTCGTCTGGGGTAGTAGAGGCAAGGTATCAGAAAGAAAATAATAATAGTAAATAATACAGTGGTAATAAAAGAAGCTCCGAAACCCTGGCTGACTGACAATGTGAGGTTCATGATGCGTCTCCGTAATGAAGCACAACGAAAAGTTAAAATTCTGAAAACGGATTCAAGTATGAAAGAACTTAAGCATCAAGTTATAAAAAGTCTAATGTCGAGCCAGTCCCTGTACTGGTTTCTACGCTGATATATGGTAGTGAATGTTGGTCATGGCAAAAGAGGCATGAAAGTAGAGTGAATGCAGTGGAAATGAGATCCCTCAGAAGTATATGTAATGTGAGGTTGTGTGACAGATTGAGAAATAGTGTAATTCGTGAACGTTTAGGTGTGAAATATGACGTAGTGTGCATGATAGAGAAAGGAATGTTAAGGTGGTTTGGGCACATAGAAGATGGCAGACAGTAAATTGCTGAAAGAGATCTATAGAGCCAACGTGGAAGGTGATGTGAGTAGAGGACGAGCACGGAGGACACACCTGGACAAAATAGAGTGTGTGCTCAAAAAGGCCGGCGTCCGAAGTATGCAGAATAAAAGAGCATGTATGAGAAGAATGATGAATTTAACAGAAGCAAGACAGATTTGCCTGGATCGTACAAAGTGGCGATTTATAGTCTCTGCCTACCACAATGGGAACAATGGGCGTGAGTATAAGTTAGTAAGTATAATCCAAAAAAATATTCAGTAAGGTTATGGTAAACTTTCTGTCGCTGGTCCTATGTATTTCATAATAAACATTTTATGCTTTGTTATCCAAAAGACAGCAAACAAATTTAGCGAAATAAACTACTCAATTTTATTTCATTTACTGAACAAATTTCTGATTACGAACACAAACCACATATCTTTAAACACCCCTAAGTGTCAAACGTTTTCAAGAATAACTACCTAATTTGAATCGGTTCCTAACAAGAGCATTCATGTAACACGTTAGAGATGTGACGCCTTAGTTAAATGATCTTTAGTCGAAGTTTGTTCTCGCAGTAAGCACTATATTCAGAAGGGGAGGTCACGACTTTATCTCAGTTTCCGCTTGGGTACCTCTCACTGGCGATACTGCGAAAATAGTAGCACAATAAAACAGGGCTTGCCAACTATATCGGCCCCGGAGCCCACTCCTTATCGGAAAACTGTTAGGGTGATTCATTGCGCTTCTGTATTTACTTACCTAGGTCAAACGGTCGACTTGCAGCAATGGTCGTGAGCACCTGTAGTTTTCTTATATTTTTTAGAGTACAAATGTGTTAGACATTAAATATTCATTTGTGGGACCGATACGTTTGATTCAGAAAGTGTTTATTTTATAAGATTTGAATGATGATGTTTTGAAAGGTTTATTTTACATTTTTATGGGTTTAAAGTTTTACCATGTTCATCTTTCTGTAAAATGGTTTAGTAAGCCTTGAGGTCAAGCACTGGCTACTCCTTAATTTAAGACTTGTAGCCTATAGAATAGAATTTAAAAACTCTTCATATTTATATTTAAACATCTTTATTGAGGGAAAACATCGTGAGGAAACCCACATGGCTGAGTTGTACTTAGTGATGTGACAGTGTATTCGTACAAAACGGCGATAGGCCTGCCCCCTATCACATGAGTACACTGTCTAAGCAAAACGTGGGTACCTTCTCTGGAAACTAGATGGCGCTTGCCATGTGAGTTCAGGAGTATTGGTACCTCTGCCAACCCCTTCGGGGATAAACGGCGTGAACGTTTTATGTTATGTTATGTTTATCTTTATTGGAATTTTACAAAGGTACATTAGAACATGTGGAACGAATACAGCTGCATTAGTTATGAAACTGTGTCGCAGCTGTGAAAGCCGTCTTCCATTTACAAGGGTTAGTATCATATTGGCACTATATATTCCACTTAAAAATTACAGTGGTTGTCTTAAATTATTTTATTAAACAGAAATGTTTACATAAATACAGTATTAGAATAAAAGTGCAATTGGAGCTCTAATCACTAAAGGCTTCTAGCCAAACTTTGAATGCTAACGACAACCAATTGTAGTCATGTTACGTGGATGTCCAACAACATTCACATTAATAATATAGCTTACTAAAACATCAAACTTAGGGACGGAAATATGACACAAATACCGATACCTCCTTATAAAAATATGCTTATTTTCATTTGTTTGACTATTCAGTAAAGGGAACATGATGTATTCATGGTTTTTTACCGTGTATTTTTGTAAGACGTTTGTTAGCGTAATGCCAACAAGACGGTAGAAGTGAAAAGGGTTCAATTGTTGAAGTAACAAGGGTTAACACGAGCGCACGTTTCGTTCTACTTGTGTAGTACAGGAAAGTTTTCGTGAGCTGAAAGATTATGGATGTCCATCTTAATTTGAACTGTCTGATTGGCTAATTGACTAGTTTCCACGAAATATCTAAGAATAGAAGCGTTACACAAGTGTTACATAAATCACTCTTTCCCTTGTTTAAGGTTTGAGAAAAGAAACAATAGGCTATTTGACTGTAATAAAAATATACATTTCTTTTATTTCATTAGTCTTGATATTTCTTTTTGGACCAATATGTAATAATGCGAGTCAAAAATATTGCATTATTTCACTAAAATCCGTCTTCTAAAATAAGTATTTTTGATGCAACTGTCACGTGACTAAAAACGACCGTGATTGGCTATTTCTATAATGACGTAGATCGCTCATAAACTGACTGTGTATCGCTTCGCTCATTGGTGTTTAATGCGGAATTGACGTCATTTGTGCTACAGCCGCCATATTACTTAAAGTCGCGTTTTCGCGGCACATTTGAATATTGCATTTTCTTTTTAAATTTTTTAATAAAATAGCTAAAATGAAGAAAGAAAAATATTTTTTAGGGCTCCTTATAAACAAATTAACAGCGTAAGATAGTTTTCAAAAATTAGTCAAATAGCCTATTGAGGGAATATGTTGGTCTATTTTGTGTCAGCATTGTCGGAAAATGAAATATAAGTAAAAATATAAGAAAATCAACGCCCGAAGATTTTAAATGAGATTGAAAATAGAAATAGCGTATTAGATTGTAATATCCTATATATTTTAAAAGTTTTCTCTCTCTAATGAGAGATCAGCGCGTCTCTTTTTTCATTTCTTTTCACTAGCTATATATATATATATATATATATATGTCACAGGAAAATCGTCAAACTCGTTAACTTATAAGTTTCCTAGGAAACTTGTAAGTTGACGGAAATAGATCAAACAGCATGCGAATTTACATCTTACCTGGTAGGTTTTAGGAAACTTGTAAAATAACGAGCTCACCTCAGGAAAATTGTAAGTGGGGATCATTTTTGACAAGTTTCCGAGTTTAAAATTCTGTATTTTAGGAACCTTACAAGTTTCCTGAATCCCGCTAGGAAAGTTGTCAATGCAGAACTGATTGATAGCGCGAAAAGAGGGATGTTAGTCAATGCGGATTGGCTGGCGGCGGTCACGTGACGTGACGTATTCGCGCGTCTTGTCAACTCGACAATCAAAACTAATATTTTCCTTGCTTTACTAATGCTGATCTATGAATTTGCTATTATTTGATGTGACTGACATAAAATTAAAATGTTTTAAGAGTATTTATTAAATATAAATTGTTTGAGTATATATCGTTATACTTTATAGTTATATAGTATGAATACCTTCTAGATATTTTTTTAAAAACCGTTTTAATACCAATACATACATACCTATACTCACGGCAATAAATCCCTAAAAAGGGTGGCCTGAACGTCGGAATAAGAAATTTCTACTTTTGGAAGTTAAATGGGAAAATATTGTAATGTAAACATTCTTGGTGATAGGTCTCCAACCCTTCAAAGCTTCATTTACATTCATCGATCTTGCATACATAGAAAGAAAATAAAGCTATTATTAATAAGTTTCCGAGTTATGAATTTATAAATTAAGAAATTTGTAAGCTTCCTTATGGGTGTTAGTGACATTGTTAATAGAACCAGTTACTTATGATGATTGGTTATGAAGTGAGTTGAGTAAAAAAAAAGCATGAATTTAAAGTAATGTCATTTTTTTGATATTTTCAAATATAAATGTGGAACTGGACTAAGAAGGGTTTCCTAGCCGTTAATATTACATAATAATAAACGAAAACTATGAATAATTGATTACTTTAGCGGATTTTTACAATAGTTTCCGTTTGTTAATCAACCAACCTTCTGACTTGCTTTTCACTCACTGGTATCATAGCGAATTAGAAGGTGGCGCTGGGTATGCAGCCACTTCACCCAACAATCACTTAAAAAGCCTTTGGTTTCCTCTTACGATAACCGCGGGACCAAATACTATGAATGCAGTAAATTTCTAAGATTTTAAAATCTTACAAGCATCGGTAAAAAATAGCACTAACATATTTCTGGCGGTAACCTATAACAATGGATGTCATTGGAGGTGACTAAGGGTTTTGGTTTTTTTTTGTGTTGTTTTGGCGATGCGGTTGGAGACATTTCGCCAAGAATGTTTACATTACAATATTTTCCCATTTAACTTCCAAAAGTAGAAATTTCTTATTTCGACGTTCAGGCCACCCTTTTTAGGGATTCGTGAGTATAGGTATGTATGTATTGGTATTCAAACGCTTTTTAAAAAAATATCTAGAAGGTATTCATACTATATAACTATAAAGTATGACGATATATACTCAAACAATTTATATTTAATAAATACTCTTAAAACATTTTAATTTTATGTCAGTCACATCAAATAATAGCAAATTCATAGATCAGCATTAGTAAAGCAAGGAAAATATAAGTTTTGATTGTCGAGTTGACAAGACGCGCGAATACGTCACGTCACGTGACCGCCGCCAGCCAATCCGCATTGACTAACATCCCTCTTTTCGCGCCATCAATCAGTCAGTTCTGCATTGACAACTTTCCTAGCGGGATTCAGGAAACTTGTAAAGTTCCTAAAATACAGAATTTTAAACTGGGAAACTTGTCAAAAATGATCCCCACTTACAATTTTCCTGAGGTGAGTTCGTTATTTTACAAGTTTCCTAAAACCTATCAGGTAAGATATAAATTCGCATGCTGTTTGACGGATTTCCGTCAACTTACAAGTTTCCTAGGAAACTTATAAGTTAACGAGTTTGACGATTTTCCTGCGACATATATATTATTTGAATTTCTAAATGTTTACCTATATGGTGTAAACTCAGGGTGGCATATTCCTGTCTCGAAAATTGTTTTTTTCTGTCAATGAGTGTCGGACTCCGAATGAATTAAGGATACCTCCTACACCTTTATCACAGAATAAGGGACACCATGAAATTGAAATACTCAGTGTTGTTCGTGTATTTTATCTTCCTTAAAAACCTGATAAATAAACTGAACACGCGACTCTAGGAAAAACATGCAAAATCAATTAACACTTCTCACATTATCCTCTTTCTATGAGACCAAAACTTTTCAAATTCATCGTGTTCAGGCTTAGAATGTCACTACCCCTTTCTACCTACGGGTTTCATAAGAGGCGACTAACGTTATGGGCCTTTCTTAAGTGATTTTTGGAGACCCATCACCAACGATACTTTAGTTCTACCATGTTGTCCCCTATCAACTTCCAAATGTGACTGAGGAGTTTCTAGCTCTGAAGCTCTGGCTGCCCCTTTTTGGGATTTACGGCCGTGAGTATATGTATGTATGTACGTTTCTAAAAACTGCCAAGACGTCAGAGTGTTAAAAAATGTACATTAATATTGAGTTCCAATTTATTAAACATGAAGAAACTTTGCAAAAAGGATAAATTTAAAATACATACTTAATTAAATTCATCGATTCCAAGAAATATTAGTTACAGAAGTGAGGCGAAGTGCATTCCTTGGTGCAGCTATTTCTCCATCCAATATGGAAAACTTTAAGAAGTTGGCCCGAGACGGCGGCAAAATCGAATAGGAAACGATTTATTGCTTAAACTTTTCTATAACAACCCAAATGAGACGTCTACTTGGATGGAAAAGGTAAGGATTATATTTACATATGTAGTGAAGTAATAACTATAATATTTGTGATTCTAATTTACCTTCGAGTTCGAATAAAACATATATTTTACTATAACATACTAGCTTTATACCCGTGACTTAGCCCGCATTGCCATTTTTCTAAATTCAAGTTACCGAAACACTACCTACATATATTTTGGGCTGTAAATCTCAAAAAATAATATTTAATTTAATTAAGTATGTATTTTAAATTTGCTGTGTAGTGTCGGCTTAGAATAACACTACCCCATTTCTACCCGTGGGTGATCGAAAGAGGCGACTAAGGGTATAGGGGCTTTTTAAGTGATTTTTAGGCGATGTGATTGCAGAACCGTCACCAAAAACATTTATTATTACCATCTTTTCCCCAATCAACTTCCAAAAGTGGCTGAGGAATTTCTCATTCCAAGCTCTGGCTACCCCGTTAAGGGATTTATAGCCGTGAGTATATGTATGTATATATGTATGTAAATCTCCAAAAAAGTGTAGCCAGAGCATCGGAAAGAATAATTTTGGAAGTTGTGAGGGGAAAAGATGCTTTTTTATAATGCCTAAACTAATGGTATAGTAATCTGACGAAAATTTTAAACGTTTCCTCACACACATGGGATTGTTAGTAGAGGACGGCCTAAAAACGTTCTTATAAAGGCGGGGGTCCGAAATGAAAAGAATAAAAGAGCATGTACGAGAAGAATAATGAATGTAAGGGAAGCAAGAGAGGTTTGTCAAGATTATACTAAGTGGCGATCGATAGTCTCTGTCTACCCCAATGGAAATAATAAGCGTGAGTGTAAGTAAGTAAGTAAGTCTCCTCACTTAACTTCCAAAAGTGACTTTTGGGATTTATGGCCGTACGTATACGTATGTTTTAAAAGTCATACACACATATATAAACTCACGCCGGTAGTTCCCATTAGGATAGACACAGACTCATATATAGGATAAATAACGTTTTTTTACAATTAATAAGAAAATGGGTTAAGTTTTTTTCGATTTACTTACATCAATAATTAGTCATTATAATCACAGTCAATTATGTCCAATCGAGGGGCAAAAACTACCCTGAATAAATCGATTAGGACTGTAACGAGTGAACTGTTTGAATATAGGTTTATTACTAACTTTAGACTCAACACTAACTAACATAATATAATAGCAAGAGGGGGAGAAGGGGCACTCACACTACAATACACTACAAGGACAGTGTCTAGCACACATTATACATACATACATAAACTCACGGCTATAAATCCCTAGAAGGGGTAGCCAGAGCTAAGGAATTAGCAATTCCTCAGCCACTTTTGGAGAGATGTGTGGGGAAAAGATGGTAAAATAAAGGTTGTTGGTGATGGTGATACCGTTAGTCGCCTCTTACGTACACCCACCGGAAGAAATGGGGTAGTGCTATTCTAAGCCGACACTACACAGCAAATTATTATCATGACCTAAAAATACATTCAACCGATTCCCATTTAATGAGCGTTTCAATCAATTTGGACATTTTGGACTCATTCTAATCCGATAAAGAATGGGCTTAAAAGGCAGGCTCCCCAACCATGAAGCACAAAAGGCATTTATGGATAGATGATGATAGATGAAGGCATTTAAGATGTTTAATAGCGAAGAGCTCAAGTGTTTTGCCAAGATTTCAAACACTGGCGTACAAAAGTCTCCGCCTACCCTAATGAGAACTAATGACACAAGTACATAATTGTGCGTTCTTTCAATAAACCAAAAACAGTATCAAAAATGAACCATCAATACAAGCCGTATCGAAATGACTACATAGGAATAGAAAAATTCCATTAAGTCCCAGTTGTAGCGCCACCAAAACGGATAAGCAAACAGACAGGCAAATAGGACAAGTGCTGGAATCCGGTCCTGATTTCCAGCTCTATTTTCCAGCTGTATTTTCTTGCGACGCCTGCCTGGTAAAGTGCCTCCTTTGTGTCCGGAATGGGGTCTAGGAGATGTTTTTGATGCGCGCAAGATGCTTTTTTCGTTTTTGAAAACTGCGTTGATGTAAAGATAGCTGGGAGTTTCACTTTAGTTTGAGATTTTAAAATATGGGAGCAAATTATTTCACGTTTTTTCTTGGGATGCGAAATAAAATTAAGGCCTTTTGAGTGTGTTGTATTCGACCAGTTATTATCTCGTTTCCAGGAAAATTAAGAAAAAGTTTTCTAATACAATATCTAATGTGTTTTATTATATTTGCATCTAATAGAATATTTAATCTGTTTTTTATATTTGAATTTATTAAGACGTTACAGGACATCATCGAACGGTACTGACTGCTGAAATATTGAATGACGTCCTTTAGAAAAATAAAATATGCAATAACGCTACTGAAATAGTATTACATGCATTTGCATACACAATCATGCAAATTTATATGATACAAAGTTTACTCATAATAACTAATTCCTAGAGCTTCAAATTGAGGGATTTATCTGGCATTCACAAAACGTGATAAATAATCATGTAAACAGAATGTTTAAGTAACGAATACAAAACATATCAAATATCTCTATACCTAAATATAAAAAAATGAGCTAGTTATTCTATAAGATCTAATAATCATTAAACGTAATCTATTTAAACAATATACATACATACATACATATTCTCACGCCGTTAGTTCCCATTGGGGTAGGCAGAGACTATCGATCGCCACTTTGTACGATCCTGGCAAACCTCTCTAGCTTCATTCACATCCATCAATCTTTTCATACATGCTCTGTTATTCTTCGTACTTCGGACACCTGCCTTTTTGAGCACATTTTCTATTTGATCTAAATGTGTCCTCCGAGGTCGTCCTCTACTAACATTAGCTTCCACATTGGCTCTTTATATAATTCGCTTTGTAGAGTCGGCTTAGAATAGCACTAACCTAATCATCCTGCCCTGTGGTTGCATACGAGTTCTTGCTGGGTGATGTGACTGGAGACTCATTAATAACCAACCTTTATTTTGCATTGTCTTCCAAACGTAAAAGCCAAAAACAGCTGAAAATTTTTCAATTGAGCACTTAGCTACCTTTTCTTAGGATTTCTATCCGTGAGTATGGGTAAGCAGTATACCAAACTTAGGAACTCATTCGCCTATTTATCGAATGTACATACATACATACATACATATACTCACGGCTCTAAATCCCTAGAAGGGGTAGCCAGAGCCAAGGAATAAGAAAATTCTCAGCCACTTTTGGAAACTTGTGTGGGGAAAAGATGGTAAAATAAAGGTTGTTGGTGATGGGTCTCCAACCGCATCGCCCAAAAATCCCTTAAAAGCCCCCAATACCGTTAGTCGCCTCTTACGTACACCCACCGGAAGAAATGGGGTAGTGCTATTCTAAGCCGGCACTACACAGCATCTATTCTAAGCCGGCACTACACAGCATCATCGAATGTGTTCAACAATTTCCTGTTGCAGTTCGTTCTTATTTAGATATCTTCAATGATAGCTTGGCGGCCACGAAACAATCATTGTCAATTTATTATAGTGCTCCATAATGTTGCGTCGAGCTTTGATGAAAAAAAAACATCTTTTGTTCTTTGATATAAATCTCATTTGTGTTTTAGTTCTTGTGTCTGTACTGCACTGATTTTAGTTACGTATGAGATAAAATATTATATATGTAAATATCGATCATGAATTTGAATCAAATAGAGTACAATAAAAAGTCATACATACATACATACATATACTCACGGCTATAAATCCCTTAACGGGGTAGCCAGAGCTTTGGAATGATAAATTCCTCAGCCACTTTTGGAAGTTGATTGGGGAAAAGATGATAATAATAAACGTTTTTGGTGACGGGTCTCCAACCACATCGCCCAAAAATCACTTAAAAAGCCCCTATACCCTTAGTCGCCTCTTACGATCACCCACGGGTAGAAATGGGGTAGTGTTATTCTAAGCCGACAATACACGGCTAATACTACTACTAAAAAGTCATTATTGTTGTATGTCACTGTGTTTTGCGGATCAATAAAAAAAGTGTCAGATTAATTGAATTCAATTAGTTTTTACTATTTAACAGTTGCAGTTCTGTATATCCATCAACCCAAACCATAGTCGTGAATATATTTATGTATTGACGTTAGTTAGATGGTGCAGGCGAATTACGGTTCACTGTGATTGCATTAGTGTTACTGAGCCTCGGGCGAGCTCTCCCTGTCGACTAATTTAGCTCGTGGACTCTACATACTTCCTATATGTTTTCTCTATTAGCTTCATAGAGTTTGGCAACCTGTGATTAAGCTGGTATTTTCAGGGCTTATTTGTATCGATTTTTATTTTGGTATTGTAAATATGATGATGGAAAGATTGATGCATGGAATTGGAGCTCGAGAGGTTTGCAAGGATCAATCAGGCTCTGCTTGCTTCCATGGGAACTTATATAGAATAGAATAAAATAACACTTTATTGCACATCAAACACAAATTTACAAAAATAATAATATGATCAAACAGTTTACAGTGAGGTACAATTGGCGGTCTTATCGCTAAAAGCGATCCCTTCCAGACAACCTTTGGAAGGTGAGGCGAGGTACAATTGGCGGTCTTATCGCTAAAAGCGATCTCTTCCAGACAACCTTTGGAAGGTGAGATTGGTAAATTAATTATTTGGGTAGATGCACAAAACAAGGCCAAAAAAACATAATAATCTATTAAACTTACTTAAAACTTAACTTAATTTAATTATATATAATGTAGGAAAAAAAATGTGAAAGAGATTTACATTGCCAATTGGCCACAAATATGTTAAAAGACGGCTTTGGATGACGTTAAAGACAGGGTTTAAAGTAAATTTCATAAAATGACACGTATGAAAAGCTTGGTGAATAAATCTTTAAGTTAACAAAAAAAAATATATTTAGTGTGTATGAAAAGATTGATGGATGTAAACGAAGCTAGAGAGGTTTGCCAGGACCGTACAAAGTGGCGATCAATAGTCTCTGCTTACCCCAATGGGAAATAATGGTGAGTATATGTATGTATATATGCATATTTTTAGTCTCTGCAAACACCTATTAAAACTGACGTCTAAGGATAATTGGTTAAAATATTAGACTAGAATTTGGGATTGAGTTGCCTAAGCTTGTGATACCTATTTAAAAAAATAAGAATAGATGTAGTTATTGACAGAAGGGCAAGCACGAGCGCTATTTTATCGACACGATAACGGTTAGAATAAGATGGCAGTATACGATACTAAGTAAGTGCGTAAGAGATGGCTGCTTTATCCCACGCGATAACTAGTTTAAACACCGCTCGTACTAGCTGGGATGAAGAAATTTACTTGTTGAATCAGAAGCAGAAGCAATAACAGTTTTTAAATATATATATGAAGGATACAAAATATCTGTTTATTTCTTAAAATATAACTTTTTCAGCAGTATTATAGAAGGCGTTTATTCAAATAGGGGTAGGTAGTGACTATTACTATTATTGATCACTTTGTACATACATACCTAATTTACCTCGCTTGCATTTGTCTACCTCCTCAGATACATTATTTTATGCTTCGAGATTTATTTAAAATAACTTTGCTGAATTCAAATAAAACATTTCTATTTAAGTAAGACTGCTTCGAAAACGAATCTAGATTAATATTTGTTGATAAGACTCTCATCTTATGACAGTAAACTGTATAGTAAGACAATTTCATGATTATTCAGTTCCGAGATGGTCATGAAAACTGTATGATGGAGATTGAACGGATTGTGATCCTTAGGGTGCCTTTCTACCAGAGATGTGCTATATAGCTATGCTAAGATTGCGTTAGATATCGACTAATTATATTCCTTGCTGCACGTAGAATATACATAGCAAGGAATATGATCGGTGGATATCATACGCATCCTAAGGGTGCCTTTCCACCAGAGATGTGCTATGCAGCTATGCTGCGAAGATGAACAAGCTACGCTACCAAACTATGTGACACTTTCGACCAATTCTTAGCGTTGTAGCTGTGCGAGAAGACGCGCTACGAAGATGAGCCTCCGCAAGGTAGCTGTGCAAGAAAGTTGCGCATCTCAAGCTATGCTATGATGGATAGTACGCATTCATAGCACACATCCTTCCATATAAAAACATATCTTAGTTGAATCCGTTTCCACCGGTGCTATGCTATGCATACATACTTACATACATATACTCACGGCTATAGATCCCTAGAAGGAGTAGCCAGAACTAAGAAATCAGAAATTCCTCAGCCACTTTTGGCAAATAGAGTAAGGAAAATTTGGTTAAATAAAGGTTTTTGGTGATGGGTCTCCAAACGCATCGCCCAATGATCCCTTAAAAGCCCCAATACCGTTAGTCGCCTCTTACGTACACCCACCAGAAGAAATGGGGTAGCGCTGTTCTAAGCCAGCACTACACACTGCTATGCACACCAAAGAATACGATTGGTGGATATCAATCGCATCCGTAGCATAGCTGCATAGCACATCTCTGGTGAAAAGGCAACCGACAGTAATGAAAGCGTTTGGATTTTATGCTTTCAGATACCCTAAATAATAAAGGTTTCTACTAAAATGTACTGCACGTAAACTGTTATTGGATGGTACGAGTATGTAGATTATTTAAACTGAAAACTCTACGAATAATTGTGGAGCATGTTAGAAATATTTAGTTTGGGATCTGGTCTAGATTTAAGTTTGAATATTGTTTTGATGTTTTTTTCAAATGATGCTTATTTAGATGTTTTATGTTTATTATGTTAGTATTTATAAAATTACTTTTTATTAAAATTTGAGATTTAGGGCGATACAGTTGGAGACCCATCACCAAGAACCTTTATTTCACCATCTATTCTCCATTCAACTTTCCAAAAGTGAATATATCAAAAATTACGTTGAAAATTCCGAATTTTTCACCAGATGATTCCGAGATTTGGTTCGCTTTATTGGAAGGTCAGTTCCGTAATTAAGACATAATAGATATACTGGCCAGTAAACCCTGCTGTGAACCAACTTTTATAAGTTTGTATCTATGCTTATCTCGAAAATCATTAACCTACCGCGATGTAAAAATATGAGTAAGACGCTGCTATGTGCGAGTGAGTCCGCAGTAGTGTGCGCTGTAACATAACTCCCACAATCTCAATAAATAAATAGGAAAAACCACTACATTTTAAAACAGTAAACCAAAAGGCATATCCATTGCTATCCGTTTGTCAAACAACGGTTTGAAGATTTGTCTTGTTTACTCCGCGCACATTTCCCGGTTCCGAATACGCGGGGAATGTCTGTAGTGTACTTGTTTGCAAATTGGCTTTTCTGAAGACGCTTTGGAGGACAAAAGTCTCGACTGACATCTAGGAGATGCTGTTATGTTGTTTAGTCTCCCGTTCATATATGTAAAGGTATCCTTTGAGAAGTTACAGCGAATTGCTGTTTATGTGCAGGTTTTTTTGTCAGGCGTAGATCATTATAATAAGGTGTTTTTAGCTGTATTAACTTAGAAAAGCACTAACCTATGTTACCATTAATAACCCTCTTTATTTGCCCATTTACCTTCAAAAAGTGAGTGAGGATTTTTTGATTCTGAAACTATAACATACATACATACATATACTCACGCCATTAGTTCCCATTGGGGTAGGCAGACTATTGATCGCCACTTGGTACGATCCTGACAAACCTCTCTAGCTTCGTTTACATCCATCAATCTTTTCATACATGCTCTTTTATTCTTCATACTTCGGACGCCAGCCGTTTTGAGCACACTCTCAATTTGGTCCAAGTGTGTTCTCCGTGGTCGTCCTCTACTTACATTACCATCCACACTAGCTCTATTGATCCCTTTTACCAATTTTCTATCATCCATCCTCTCTATGTGCCCAAACCATCTCAACATTCCTTTTTCTATCGTTCCTACAATATCATCTTTCACACCACAGTTTTCACGAATAACACTGTTTCTCACTCGGTCATTATGTGCCCAAAACTATAACTCGCCCTTTTAGGTTTTATAGCAATAAGTTTATGTATTTATGTGCATTGTGTATGACTTTTGAGATGATTTTAATTTGACAGGGCACTATTTTCTTCTGTTTCATGTGTATTTGCAGTAAAGCTATCTTTTTGTAAGTCTAGTTACATTTCTCTTCCCACTCTACTGTGGAAATATGTAAGGGCGGCCTCTTCGCTGACGATGATGATGAAGTTATTGGTTATGCTTCCATTTTATAATATTTATTAATTAGAACGAATAATAATACCTCCTTGTTAAATAAATATTCATTTTGGAGTGTACTAAAATATCACATTAAATCCAAAATTAATAACTTGTCAAATAATAAAATAGTTATTTTATAAACGTTATTTTTGTAACATGCTTAAACGATTAACATACATACATACATTTACTCACGGCTATAGATCCCTAGAAGGGGTAGCCAGAGCTTAGGAATTAGAAATTCCTCAGCCACTTTTGGAAAGTTGTGTGGGGAAAAGATGGTAAAGTAAAGGTTGTTGGTGATGGGTCTCCAACCGCATCGCCCAAAAATCCCTTAAAAGCCCCCAATACCGTTAGTCGCCTCTTACGTACACCCACTGGAAGAAATGGGGTAGTGCTATTCTAAGTCGACACTACACAGCAAAACTTTTAAAGTAAGCTAAAACAATAAAAAATAATTATAACTTAAATCCAGACCATATCCCAAACTAAATATTTCTAACATGGTCCACAATTATTCATAGAACTTTCAGATCAAATAAACTACATACTCGTACCATCAAATAACAGTTTACGTGCAGCAGAATTTCGTAGTAACCTTTATTATTTAGGGTATCTAAAAGCATAAAATTCAAACGCTTTCATTACCTAAGGATCCCAATGCTCCGTTCAATCTCCATCATATAGTTTTCATGACCATCTCGGAACTGAATAATCATGAAATTGTCTTACTATACAGTTTACTGTCATGAGATGAGAGTCTTATCAACAAATATTAATCTCGATTCGTTTTCGAAACAGTCTTACTTAAATAGAAATGTTTTATTTGAATTAAGCAAAGTTATTTTAAAATAAATCTTGACGAATTTAATGATATATCTGAGAAGATTCGCAAATGATAGGGAAGAGTATTGTATCGTACTAAGTTCTTAAAAGGGAATAAACGCCTTCTTTAAATGAAATACTACTTTAAAAGTTTTGTTCTAAGAAATAATATGACTTTTTTTTTGTCACAAATATTTTCGTAAACGAATTACTTTTGCTCCCAATTAATCATACTAGCTAAAAGCAGGTAAATTACAACAAATCAATAAATACAACTATTTTTAGAGTTTTCATCTAAAGCCATCGATAACACAATAAAACATAGCAATTTAGTCAAACTCATAAACAAAACAATTAATAAACTAAAACCCTAAAAATAAAATCCGCTGCGTACTTAAGACAAACCGCTCTCAAATAAGAAAAAGCTGAGAAAGAAAATAACATTTTATTATCCTTTCGTCTCTTGTCCAAGTTTGTTTGTACACCGCAAGACTATTCTAAAGCAAAAAAAACTTATAAAACTACCACCTAGCCAGGGAAACTAAACTTGCAGATGTAAGCAAAAACTTTGTACGCAGAGGTCTAAGCAGGGCGTGACTACTGACTAACTTTACGTGGCCTTAGTTCACCTAACTTGCTTCAACAGTCTTCATTCTGAGCTGCAACTAACTTGTGATGTTCTTCCATCCTTTTTTACCTTACAGCAAATTTAAGAGAGCGATTGAGACAAAAGTTTTTAACGTTGAATATCAAAGTTTATTGCAGCTTAAGTTAGACTATTTTGTCCTGTTTAAGGGGCTATCGTGGCGAGTCCAACACTGTTTGTTACTTCAACCGTAAACCTAGGAGGGCACTTCGATTTATGCTTAGCTTTTCTAACAATACCTTTCTGATTTTGAGTCTAAATTGAAAGTTTTAATGTGAAATTAAGTTAGAGCTATGCAAGTAGATTTATATGGGAACAACTACAATGTTTAGAACTGTAATTTAACTAAACTCGTATTAACGAGATCCATTATTTTTCATCTTAACTTAAACTCAAATCTTCACGCCGTATATCTCCAAAGGGTTTGGTTGAGGTATTAATATTTCAAAACCACACGTGACATTGTCGCTTTGGTTTCAGAGTAACCCACGTGTTGCTTGGATTGTGTACTGACGTGATAGGGGGCAGGCCTATCGTCATTTTGTACGAATACATTGTCACATGACTCAGTACAACTCAGCCCTGTAGGTTTCCTCACGATGTTTCCCCCACTGTTAACAACCATGATAAATTAACCATACAAATGACTTTATAAAAGACAAATTGGTGTAACCCGGGATTTGAACCCACGCTGTCGTTGAAACATAAATACCAATACTTACTGTATTAGTTCCTATGTGGGTAGCCAGAGAGTCACCATACCACGTTGTACAATAAAGGCAAACGTCTGGCAGTTGTTAAACTGCATTCCTATCTAGCCTTCATGCCCCTTTATTCTTCACACTTCGGACACCTGCTCGTTTTAGCACATTCTTTATGCAATCTTAATTTATTCTTCGACGTTTACCTTTACTAGAATTAGTATTAATTTTGGCTGCATCGTCTTAAATATATTTTCCCAAAAATATTAACAGTGGTAATTTTTATAACATTATTGAACTAATGGCGTGACTATATGTATGTATATTTACATTTTATGAGGAAATATAATAGACCCTATATTTTATATAAATATTCTGTTACTATTTTTGTTTTAGTAAAACTCATATCACTTGATCCAAGTATCTACAAATAATGATGCGGTCAAACAGACATAATGTAACTTACATGGCAGAATCATAATGGGTGAATAAACGTAACGTGGCAAAAGACATACAGGTCTCCAAAATTAATAATTGGCATAGAAATCTTCGTCACTATTCGGCAACGAGCACTATCTCCCGAGCGTCGGGAGAGGATATGTATATAGAGTGGTTAAGTGCATGTCATAATTTATCAGTAACGGAATTTGATTCGATGATTGTATGTCGATTTTCGTGATATTTGAGAAGTCCAAAATGCGAGGATATCCACACGGTTGCGAATATGCTATAACTTTGTTGGATTGATTTACTTCGAAAATTGTATAGTACTTTTAAAACCTTGTCCTTGATTATTGAACCATCGTGCAAAATTTGGCTGTGATCGGATCAACCGTTTAGGAGGAGTTCTGTGACAAGCCTAATACAAAAGTAAATGGATAATGTTACAATTAAATTCACATTTGAAAACAAACCCAAGAAGGGTGTATGATAGCAGCTCTATATACTACCACACAGAGAGAACACGTGCGGTCACCAAAAAATATGTATCGATTGACATTGACAGACCCTTGACTGCCCGGCAACAGCAACCACCCGCCCGAATTGTTTTCGTTTGAGAACACATGATATTGACTCGTATTACTTTAAAGCTAGCAGTACACATTGGGCCAACATTGGGCCAGTGTCTGGCCGTTTAAATTGTGAAGCATTTACACATTGGCGAGATGCCCAGTCTGCATTGGCGTTTCAACAAAGATGGACGTGGAAACGGTCGCAGCAGCGGGAGTCTATCTAATATCATTTAATTATTTCCTACATGTTGAACATTTATTAAAAATATAATTAATAATGGGTTCTCATTATTAATAATAGGTTCACTTTGATAACATTCAATAAATTTTAATGTTGTTTTAATAGTTGTATAGTGCCAGCTTAGAATAGCACTACCCAATTTATTCCGGCGGGTGTACGTAAGAGGCGACTAACGGTATTGGGGCTTTTAAGCGATTGTTGGGCGATGCGGTTGGAGATCCATCAACAACAACCTTTATTTCACCATCTTTTCCCCACGAAAATTCCAAAAGTGGCTGAGGAATTTTTAATTCCATAGCTCTGTCTACCCCTTCAAGGGAAGTATTGCCGTGAGTATATGTATGTATGTATGTAAATTTTAATGTCTCGTCGCTTTTCCACGCCATCGAAGCCGCCGTCTTTAATAAAAAGGCTCACGCGCTGCACTACCGTATTCACTGACAGTTGACATCGAACTGAATAAGCCGCCAACGTGTGAACGCTGTTGGCGGGACGCGCCAACATCCTTTGATGTGTGGTAAAAAACCGACACCGCTCCGGATAGCTGGCCAACATTGGCCACCAATCACCAACACCACCAATGTAGCGCCAAGTAGCCCTCTACACGCTGGCCCAATGCTTGGCCCAATGATTGGCCCAATGTGTACTGCTAGCTTAAAGCTAGCAGTACACATTGGGCCAATCATTGGGCCAACATTGGGCCAGTGTCTGGCCGTTTAATTTGTGAAGCATTTACACATTGGTGAGGTGCCCAGTCTGCATTGGCGTTTCAACAAAGATGGACGTGGAAACGGTCGCAGCCGCGGCAGTCTATCTAATATCATTTGATTATTTCCTAGATGTTGAAATTTTTTTAAAAATATAATTAATAATGGGTTCTTATTATTAATAATAGGTTCACTTTGATAACATTCAATAAATTTTAATGTTGTTTTAATAGCTGTATAGTGCCAGCTTAGAATAGCACTACCCCATTTCTTCCGATGGGTGTACGTAAGAAGCAAGTAACGGTATTGGGGCTTTTAAGCGATTGTCGGGCGATGCGGTTGGAGATCCATCAACAACAACCTTTATTTCACCATCTTTTCCCCACGAAAATTCCAAAAGTGGCTGAGGAATTTTTTGTTCCCTAGCTCTGTCTACCCCTTCAAGGGATGTATAGCCGTGAGTATATGTATGTATGTATGTAAATTTTAATGTCTCGTCGCTTATCCGCGCCATCGAAGCAGCCATCTTTAATAAAAAGTTCACGCGCTGCACTACCGCATCCACTGACAGTTGACATCGAACTGAATAAGCCGCCAACGTGTGAACACTGTTGGCGGGACGCGCCAAGATCCTTTGATGTGTGGTAAAAAACCGACACCGCTCCGGATACCTGGCCAACGTTGGCGACCAATCACCAACACCACCAATGTAGCGCCAAGTAGCCCTCTACACGCTGGCCCAATGCTTGGCCCAATGCTTGGCCCAATGATTGGCCCAATGTGTACTGCTAGCTTAAGACAAGTTGTATTATGCAAGTGCATCGTTTAGGGCGCTTACGATTCAATTATTCGGGTTTTTCCGGAATACGAGCATTACCGAAGATCTGCATGCGCATAATTAATTTCGGAGTACTGTAAATAGAGCCAATGGGCATGGTCTTGTTAGTAGAGGACTCCGCGTAAGACATTTGAAAACCATATCGAAAAAGTTCTTACGAAGGCGAAATTCCGTAGTGAATAGAATAAAAGCGCACGTATGAGAAGATAGATGACTGCAGCAGAATATATTTTATATATAGCCTCTGCCCCAAACGGGAAGAATGGGCTTGAGTATAAGTTAGAAAGTAAGAATTATAAGGATCTCTTGTTGACTTCAAAACCATAAAATAATAATTGCAGTATATACATAACCTATTTCTTCTTCCTATTCGTTTCGCTCTTGTCAGAGCGGTCGTGGTCTTCATGAGGGAGGGTATCCTGTGCTATCATGATGACTCTCTTGGGAAGTTAGTGCAGTGGTTTCCCCTTGCCTTCTGCACCAGTCATTTTAGAGGTTATTTAGGCCTCAAGGTCGCTGTAGCCTCTTCCAGCGAGTTGACCCGCCGCCGGGTGTGTGGATATAACCTATTTACGATTGTTTTAACTTTGATGATGTTATTTTAATTGTATTTTTACTGAATAATAAATGTTTCGGTTTTCTTGATGAATAATAAACGGCACCAATAATAATGAATATATTCATGAGGACCCTTGCCTTATCAGAATAACATTTTTACTTGTAATATAAAATCCTTTTTTATATTCCATCGAGCGTTTATTTAATTAATTTTATGCGTTTGTTTTAACATAAAATAACATAGCTGAAAATACAAAACCCAGTATTGCATTTAGTTTTGAAACTACCAAAGTGAAAATCTTAAGATAAACAATAACTTTAGGCTTTGAAAGTTACCAATATTTTTTAATAAATGAGCTTTGTTTTTTGTCATTTTCTTTTTGTGTCTGTTGAACACATATATTTTTATATCGTTATATTTTTATGTGTGTATGAATCAATGGGTAGTTTTCTTTAAGGGGGCTGCAATAAAACTAACTTTTTATTAAATTTTGTAATACTCGTAGGTAATTCTACCCGTGGGTGATCGTAAAAGACGACTAAGAAAGGTATAGGGGCTTTTTAAGTGATTTTTGGGTGATGCATCTAGAGACCCTACACCAAAAACATTTACTTTACAATCTTATTTCCACTCAACTTATAAAAGTGGCTGAGGATTTTATTACTTCGAAGCTCTGACTTTCCGTTTAGGGATTTTTATCCAAGAGTAGATGTATGTATGAATGTTTAAAACAAATCATTTTTAGTTGTACTTAGATGAACATTAACGAATATTTTAATTAAATTTGTAATTTTCGATACACCAAAGCATGAGATGTTTGCACGTGTATACAGGGTGTACTCTAGCTGAGTGCATGTTGAACGTTAATAGTTTGGAACACGAAGAAAGTTGGACGTGTTCGTTGTTTTGCACCCCCTTTGTAGTCATGCTGAAATAATTAATTTGCTTATTAATTAAGTTTGGTACTGATTGGTGTCGTTAGAGCTTATTGAGCTATACCAAAAACTGAGTTATCCTCAAAGTTTACACGTTCAATACGTACCATCAACAATAATTGCCAGATTAGCTTGATTATTTAGTTATGCTGTGTAATGTCGGGTAAGAATAGCACTACCCTATTTCTTCTCGTGAATGTTCATAAGAGGCGACTAAGGGTATGGGGATTACTTAAGTGGTTTTTAGGTGGTGTGGGTGAGAGAGGAGACCCATCACCAATGATACTTTATTTTTACCATATTGTCCCCTGTGAACTTCCAAATGTGGCTGAGGAGTTTCTAGCTCCGAAGCTCTGGCTACCTATTTTTGAGATTTATGGCTCATATATATTTATGCATGCAGGTATTTAGTTATTTTATGCCGTGTAGTGCCGGCTTAGAATGTCGCTACCCCTTTCTAGTGTGTCGTAAGAGGCGACTAAGGGTATTGGGGCTTTTTATTGGATTTTTGGGCGATGCGGTTGGAGACCCATCACCAAAAACCTTTATTTTTACCATCTTTTCCCCACTCAACTTCCAAAAGTGGCTGAGGGAGGGAGGAGGGAGGTTCCCCCTTCTAGGGAAATATAGCCGTGAGTATATGTATGTATGTATGTACTAAGTTAAATAAAAGTGTTTTCATGTATAGTATCCTCACAACTTTTATAAAAGAGTAGCTATCGTTCTGATATCTATAGCAGTTTAGCATCTATAAGTTGTGAAAATAAGAAAATAGAAGATGAATTTCCAACCTCATCGTTCAGTTTCAAAGCCAATATATCTTAGTGGACTCTTCGCTTGCCAACAGGAATGAATGACAGCAGGATTATAATTTCATCATCTTCATTTTAAAAGCAATCTTTTCAATATATTTTTATTTGACTTATTATAAAGGTTATATAATAAAGTTATATAATGTAATTAAACGATGTAAACCAAATAAGCGAAGCCAAATTGATATATAAAATTTAATTGTCGAACAAAAGTGTCATTTATTGTTCATTTATTAAAGACAATAATTAGCTTTTGAAATTGCCAGATAAAAAGAAATTTTTTTCTAAAAGAATAAATTTTAAAGCATAGATATTTCGATATATATATAATATATATTATAATGTGCAATCGTGAAAATCTTAGAAAATACTATATATAATTGCTGTTTAGTGTCGGCTTAGAATAACACTACCCCATTTCTGCCCGTGGGTGGACCCATCCCAAAAACCCCTTATTTTACTTCTATCTTTTCCTCACTCAACTTCCAAAAGTGGCTGAGGAATTATTATTCTGAAGCTCTGACTACCCCTTTTGAGGTTTATAGCTATGAGTTTATGTATATATATTTCATTATAAGGTAACAAATAGATCATATTTAGAAACCAAATCATAATATAATCAGACATGTACAACAAAAGTTTTGTTAAAAATGGACGTGTCGTTTCTATCACCACAAAAACCCGTTATATCTATTTAAAGTTTTATAACACTTAGAAACTGTTTTAAGTACTATTCTAGAATTGTTAAGTAAGTTACGCACTTAACATCTCAATAAGTTGACCACTCTAGCTGCGTTCGGAAATACACTTGCGTTAGAGTAATTATTCTTAGGCGAAGTAAAGTATGGTAGTATGTTTAATGTTGAAATTAGTCATGTCATCATGTGACAATGTAACGTGGTGTTTAGAAGTATTAGTACCTCCGCCAACCCCTTCGGGGATACATGGCGCGAACGTTTGAGTTTGAGTACATTAATGTTCTCATGTATTTTATGAACGCAGCTAATTAAATCTAAATAAAATAAAAAACTTACGTCACCGAACCGTAACCGATACTAAAAACGTAATTATATTTCTCTCTTTTGCTCAATAACTTACGGACGGTCATTGTTTTTGGCACAAATTAATAAAAGTATGGGGACTCACCTAGAAAATCAGATTATATTCTTTTTTTGGAAGACGCATTGAAGCGCCAGTCTAGCAGCTCAGTGGGAAAAAAATCTTAACTATAGTTATTCATCAGGGTTATAAACGGTCCTGGAAACATTTTATGACAACCGAAATACGGACTTGTACTTAGTATTTCGACACTGTAGCCGTACAAAGTGGCAATAGGTATACCCCTGATCACCCCAACACCAGTTGCTGAAAATTATGCTTAATGTTCAATATTACAAGTACCTCTGCCATTCCTTCTGGGATATACGATGTGAAAGTTGAGGCGAATTGTTTAATTATTCTTCAAATGTATTGTCTACACAGAAGGGTTGAAATCTGAAGATCAGGAAATTTAAAAGAATCATACAAAACAATATACAGCTCCCTGCAAATTCAATCGATTTATCATCAATTCATCGAAGTATATAGTTTTTTTGAATTACATTTTTGTCGTAGAGTGATGAATTTGCTGTGTAGTCGTGAGTCTTGAATGAATCTATACAAAATACATACATACATGCATATACTCACGGCTATAAATCCCTAGAAGGGGTAGCCAGAGCTAGGGAATTAGAAATTCCTCAGCCACTTTTGGACGTTGCGTGGGGAAAAGATGGTAAAATAAAGGTTGTTAGTGATGGGTCTCCAACCGCATCGCCCAAAAATCCCTTAAAGGCCCCAATACCGTTAGTCGCCTCTTACGTACACCCACCGGAAGAAAAGGGGTAGTGCTATTCCAAGCCGACACTACACAGCAATCTCTATAATAATATAATCTATACAAAATAATTGAACTTTATATGTGTAACAAAACAATGTACAATTTATTTTTGGTAAAAAATAACCTAATTTGTTATTTTAAATATCCAGGGGTTAGTTACCGAACGTTTCGTACAAGGGCCCACTTTGCAAACAGTTTGAGTACTAGTGATGATTGGTTCAATCTGTACTTGACCGAGTTAAAAGCCTTTTAGTTTGTTCCCCGACGCAGTATAGCCTCACCCCACTTTCTAGGACTTTGCTCTAAAGACTTGATTGCGATAAGATAGGAACTTTAAGTAGGTACTTAGTTAATTAACGAGCTTAGCAAATTGAGTGTCAAATTTGATGTTCCGAGATATGACAGGGTTTTCATTATGTTCTAGACGTTCTAGACATCCTTGTTTTATATGAAAGTGTTTTAGTAAAAGTGACATTAGAAAATTTTACTTAGGGTTCGAGACCAAGAATTTAACAGTTTTATTCGTGGAATGAAGAAAAGTAAAAAACATGATTATACCGTGTAGTGCCGGCTCAGAATAGCACTACCCGTTTCTACCCACGGGTGTCGTAAGAGGCGACTAAGGGTATTGGGGCTTTTTAATGGATCATTGGGCGATGTGGTTAGAGACCCATCACCAACAACCTTTATTTTACCATCTTTTCCCCATTTAAGTTCCAAAAGTGGCTGAGGAATTTCCCATTCCTACGCTCTGGCTACCCCTTCTTGGGATTTATAGCCGTGAGTATATGTATGTAGGTATGTATGATTATGCGTGTTGTTAGTCCAACACCAAGCCAATGATGATAATTAGCGAAATTATTTGGTAATGTGATCATTTTTACACTTTTGGAACTCTCGCGGTTTGTAGACATTATATATAATAATCGGAATTAATCAACGCAATATATTTTTAAAATCACTTAAGTGATATGTTTCCCCGCAGTTTTAGCACACCTAGTCACATTTATAATATTCAACACATTTCACTAGAAACTTTCAAATAAGTATTATGTACATCCTGGCATTAAAAAAACAACAACAACATATTGCCGTGTAGTGCCGGCTTAGAATATCACTACCCTTTTCTACCCGAGCGTGTCGTATGAGGCGACTAAGGGTGTGGGGCTTTTTAAGTGGGTTTTGGGCGATGCGGTTGGAGACCTATCACCAACGATACTTTATTTTTTCCATCTTCTCCCCTATTAACTTCCAAATGCGGCTGAGGAGTTTCTAGCTCTGAAGCTCTGGCTACCCCTTTTTGGGATTTACGGCCGTGAATATATGTATGTATGTAAAAAAACAAGTATTATGATAATAAAACACATTGTTCCACGTTCCGTCGCTCGCATTCTAAATTAATCAGTATCAAATTCAGCGCGGCCTATAAATTGGTAAGGCAGTGAACCATGTTATTGATTTCATCAATCAGCCGCTGAAAACTTAGCTCTGCAAACTGGAAGAGTAATCCCTACTCTAAAGTCGGGCGCAGTCAACAACTTATTATTAATAAGAGCCAAGTTTATTACGCCTTCTTTGCCGTCACCGGTCTCCGTGATTTATGTGCCATTTAACTTTTATGGTAGTGCTAAGTGGCGCCGCGAGCTCATCTTGGACGGTGTCAACTGAAAAGTTAAACAAATTACGGTTCTTTCGGTTGTCGGGCAAAACGGTCCTGAGTTCGTAATTGAGATACACGAAACGGTTGCAATGTCGGATGCCCGTTGACAAATGAAAGGGCTCAGTGACACCAAGGGATTTGTTGGGCAATGATGAACGCCCGGAGTTGATGCGGTTTTCCCGTTTTCTTTTGTTGGCGTGGGAAATTAAACACGTGTTTTTTTAATAGGGGTATGCAGATAATATGTCAAGACTCGGTTTTGTTGAGGGGTATATTTTTTGGATTAAAATTTTATTCGTATGTCAAGCTTCTTACAAAACATTTAATTGTAAAAAAAAATTAGTATCTAAAAAAAGTTAAAGAAAATGTCCGAAATATTCAATAGAAATACAGAGAGTGGGAGAAAGATTAGTCGAGAAAAACAATATTTACTTTACTGTACTTTATTTTCAACAATGTATTACAGCGTTGTCGCGTTAGAATAGATATCTAAAGTATAGCAATGAACTGATTGTTATAAATGTCCAAGTGTTTACTTAATTTATTCACAGCTTAAGATTATTTGTGGTGTGACTATTATCTATACTATAATAAGACTGTCACGAGGTCAAAACTGTACATTGAAGAAAAAAAAATAAAAACCGGTGGAATATGTTTTATTTTCGATACTGAAGCCAAATTTGCTATTTTTGAAAAAAATGACTGTCTGTCTGTCTGTCTGTCTGTATGTCCGTTCATCACGTTAATTCTACCGGACTGATCTTGATCAAATTTGGCATGAATGTAGGTTATACACCTGGCCAACATATAGGATATAATTTATCCCGGATTTCGCAAGGGTTCCCACAGGAACATAAAAAAACATAACTTTTATATGGTTCCCCATATTTACACGATTAATTTTTTCATCGACCGACTTTATTGGACTCTTTTTGGAAAAAATAAGGGTTTCATCCATTTTCATCAAAATAATTGTCCATTTAATTGTTTGTCAATAGTATGACTACTAGATATATAGGATATCACAAATTTGAGACTTACACAAATGTCTGCGTGGCGTAGCGGTATACCGTTTGGTAAACACTAAGTACGAAAGAAGTCAGTGTAGGGGGCAGCACCGGGCCGCCAAACTGCTATCCATACTTACTCAAGATATTTTCATTTTTGAACATAGAAACTTGGTTACAAAATGGTTCAAAATGTTTCTTATCTATACTTATAATAAATCTGTAGAGAGGTGAATTCTGTACATGAAATATATTTTCAAAATAACTATCAGGTGGTGATTAGGGATCGATACTGATGCCAAAAATGCAATCAGTAAAATTTTTGTCTGTCTGTCTGTCTGTCTGTCTGTCGGTTTGTATGTTCCTTATGGAAACAAAAACTACTCGACGGATTTTAACGAAACTTGGTACAATTATTCTTCATACTCCTGCGCAGATTTTTGTATACTTTCCAGCAGAGAAGTAAAGGGGAATTTTGGGAAATTTTGGGAAAACGGAGAGTTAATCCATTTTTTAAGCTTCCGTCGCGTGTGCAGCCTTAATGGTTAAACTTACATAGAAATAATGTGTGGCGGAAATATTCTTCATTAAATTATCTAAAAAAAAACCTCAACAGTTTATGTCTATCTTTTACGGTTGACTCACAATAACACGTGTAATTCCTGATAGCTTAGCAGTTCGGAACATCCTGATTATATTTGTTTACTCTTACGTTTGTAAACCTCTCACTCATCCCTAATTTAAAAAAGGTAACATTATTACCTATTCAATAAAAAAAGAATCATAGAAATCGGAAGACAAACACCGAAATTATTTATAAATAAGCCATCGCGCCCGTGATCGAAACCAAATCTTTACTAATTTACAAATAACATACTAGATGGCGCCAGTAGTTGCATCCTACATAACGTAATAATTTATTTTTTAGATTGTTATAAATACTTCATGGAGTTTTATTCCAAAATTTGCTATTAAACGGAAATACTGAACCGTTCATTAAAGCGCATTCAAAATCACCAAACTACACTGTTAAGCGAGTGCTATGAATTTAATAAATTGAAAACATTACACTGAATTTCACAATGCTTGAGCAGTGACTGAAAAAAGAAACCTCAGATATTTAAAAAAACAACGCTACCCGTGCGAAGCTGGGACGATCCACTAGTTAACAATTAAAAAGGTTTTTTGGAACATCCCCTAAGAGATTGAAATATATTATACAGATTTTTGATCTATAAATACAATGTATCTAGAAATTTGAATCTTGATGCGATGGACTGATATAACAACTACAAAAAGGAATGTATGAAATTCATCCATCAATCAATCATGAGTATATACTAACGGCTATAAATCCCAAAAAAGGGTAGCCACAGCTCCAGAGATAGTAATTCTTTATCCACTTTTGGAAGTTGAATGGGGTCCGTCCAACCGTCCAACTACATCGCCCAATAATCACTTAAAAAGTCTCAATGTTCTTTATATCTATTACAACGCCCACGGGAATATAAATACAAAAAACAGAAGTTAGTGTAGTTAGATAGTGTTTTGGTATTTTGGATGTAAACTGGATGCAAAAAATGTAGTCCACGCGGACGTAGTCGCGGGCAAAAAGCTAGTATATATGTCGCAGCCAACTGGATAAATCAGTCAGCTGACAAAGCAGCTAGCCGCTTAATTAAACGCCGGCTCCTAGTAAAGGGCTAAACTTCAGTAAGCCATTTAGTTGAACACAACGTCCAACCACTTGGCTGAACGTTATATCGCCGTCTGGTTATTTAGGGTGACTATGAGATTTTATGCAGCATGAAAATAAAACCAAATAACTTTAAATAATAACTTGTATTAAATTAAAAAAATAATGCAAAGAGTGTGCTACAAAATTATGGGTAGGTATTTAAATAGGCATCTAAAAATAAATACGCATCATACTTTAAAAAAAACTCGGGTACTTATTATGGCAGCAATACTTTAATTTATTTATTTAATACAATGTTAACAATTAAATGGCACAGAGCTTTGGCACACTAGCTCGCAATCGCAATACATGTAACTTCATTATTATCATTTAAGCTTTCAGTTTCATTCTGTATGATTTTCAAACTAAATGGCTCTGATTCAGAATATAGGCCAGGGTTTGTTTCAACTTGAATGACAACAGATACAATGTGTATTAATAGGCTAGGCCCTAGGTAAAATACGCATCATGGGATTAAATACTCTTCATTCCCAACCACCATATCATCATACTTGTGCGTCCAATAATATTACATTGTTTGATTATAATTCATGGTCACCTTAGCTTTTTGTATATAATTTATAACCTCCAAAATTTTCCAAATAGTCGCCAAAACTGCTATCATCTGCTAGGGCTGGTGTATTTATTGAAATTTCCATGATTGAACACTTTTAAACAGTTATTCTATTAATTTTAACAGAAAAATAATGTAAAATGAAACTTGAAAAAATCAATTACTAAATTCAAATCACCCGCCTGACTTAACGTCAGCCCAAACCAACGGGCTGAGCTGTTTAATGAGTTGGCTGATTTAACCAGTTGGCTGCGACATATATATATATATATATATATATATATATATATATATTTTGGTACATTAACTGTAAATATTTTGGAAAATGGGTTTTGATAGCTAGCATAATTTTCTCCGCACAAGCTCGGAACTATGTTTTGTATTTGCTATGCTATGTATGCTTTACATTCAAAACATTTTTATGTAATACATACTTAATAAGTGAAGCCGTTACTAATTAATTAAGAACACTGTTATTCAAGAAATACATCATTATGAAAATCGTCCGAATGTTGAATAGATATTTAGCAAAGTTTTGGATTCCACACAAGCATAATATATATATAAATAGGTAAGGTTTAAAAAATCTACACACAACAACACGCTTTTGATAGTCTTCTAACTAAAAAGTGAAAAATAATTGCGAATATAAACTGAAGGTTATGCGAGGGTTGCTCAATGGACGAAAAAAATGGCACACAGCGCCATGTTTTCCAATTTTTTTAAATTATAACAAGACGCACGGCAGTGCGTCAAGCCAAGCCAAGTTGATTTTACTGACTATATCAGATTTTAGTTGGTTCAGTACTAACTTATTGGTACTGAACCAACTGATATTATTTAGTCCCGGCGACCCTAATCAGGTTAATGGGATGAACCTATGAAATTATTATATCGTCACTGATTCTGGATAAGTGTATGGGAGTCATGTTAGAGCGCACACTACTGCGGACTCACTCGCACATAGCAGCGTCTCACTCATATTCCTACATCGCGGAGTGTAAATGTTTTTCGAGTTAAGCATAGATACAAATTATAAGTTGGTACACAGCAGGGTGTACTGGCCAGTATATCTTTGCTGTTTCCACAGTGGTGACCCCTCGATAAGAACACACGCTTCCTTCTAATACATTTCTCGATCTACCCGCAACTTCTATTCCTCGCTTACCTCACCACACCATTCATTCAGCAGAGCATCTATAGGCATGCAATCACCGGCCTCACTGCTCACACTGAATTTGGTAATTGGTAATAGGTATCTCCTAGCTTTGATATCGTCGTATCGACTAGGAGGGGAGTACTGTGGGAGTCATTTTAGAGCGCACACTACTGCGGACTCACTCGCACATAGCAGCGTCTCACTCATATTCCTACATCGCGGAGTGTAAATGTTTTTCGAGTTAAGCATAGATACAAATTATAAGTTGGTACACAGCAGGGTGTACTGGCCAGTACATCTTTGCTGTTTCAATTCACACATACAATCCCGGTGAAGCTAATATAAGAAATACGGGTTAATTTAAGATGACGCCCCAATTTCATTATTTTGAATACTAAAGATGGAAGATTTTCGTTTTCATTATACTCAATTTATAGTTGAAACATAGTGGAGGATGTTTGCGGATATTTTCAAGCTCTTTATTTCGTTTTAAAATGTGAAATTGGTGATACCTACAGTAATAATTTGATGGCGCTATACGAGGGGCATGCCAAAAGAAACTATATACTCAAAAATTGTAAAATTTATTCTTTATTACAAGTATCGATCTTTTCAAAGTATTTACCCTGAGCACGTAAACACTTTTCCATACGTCTGAACCGATTGGAAAATACCTGTGACCACTCTTCCTTAGATACCTCAGATATCTCGAAATTATAGGCAACCAGCGCATCTTCATTGTTTTCAAATCTCTTCCCCTTGAGTTTTTCTTTGATTTTTGGAAGCAAGTAAAAATTACAAAACGCTAGGTCAGGGGAATATGGCGGGTTCTCCCTCACCCGCCATATTCCCCATATTCCTGCTCTAGCTCTACATATGTAATTCGTCGGTTTTCGCGGATAAGTTTTTCGACTGCATGAACGGTTTCTTGCGTGACCGCGGTTGGCGGCCGTCCTGACCTCGCTTCATCTTCGAGACATCCCCGTCCTCTTTTAAATTCAGCATACCAATTGAATACTATTGCTTGGGAACAAGCAGACTCACCAAAAGTAGAAACCAAAAGTTCAAAACATTCTTGAGGCTTAGGCTTTACACTTTTTTTAAAGTCATAATAAATCATATCGCGAAAACACGTCGACTGAGCGCCATTGTTATTTATTATTTATTTATTATAAAAACACAATAATGCTTAACAGCTATGGCCAACACGCAATTATTGTTAGGAAGTACAAAAAATATATACAAAATAGAATTTAACATTCACAACAAATATAACTAACTTAATTAACAGTTAAAAAAAATCTTAGTTCGAAAGCCTATTACAATGTCAATGATTACATTAATGATGAAGTGGCTTGGTGTCATCAGGGCTCTGTGCAGGATGTTTCCGGGCTAACACCAAAATTGTAATGGACGTTAAAAAAAGATGTGTGTTGACGAGTTTCTTACGGGTTCTTCTCTCAACAAAACACCTTCCGAATCCAAAGTAAACTTAGTATTAAGTTAAAATTTGACGTTCAAAAAACAAAGATTTATCTTTTTATTTTGAAATAAATGATTATTTTATTTTATTTTTTTATTTTTAAAATTAAAATTTCACATTTACAACAAATATAATTAAAATTACACAAAATCAAACAATAATAAAATACAACAAACTTTTAAAAATAAACAGAATTAAAATTTAAATAAATTGAGATCATATTAAACAATAAAAAATAACATACTTATATCTAGGAACTTTGTTGCAAGTGAATTCCCGCCAGATTCTCGGAAAAATGATGCTCATTCAAATAAAAAATAAATAAAAGAAGAGTGTTCTATATTCAAATATGTCAATAAAAAACCAGCCTATAAGATAGTGTATAGCTTGCCAGTGTCAATTAAATGAGAAAAGAGTATCTAGTTTCTTTTGGCATGCCCCTCGTATACGCTGAATGGTTATGAAGCAGCATCTCCATATGTGGTATACTAGTGCGGCTTGGAAAGTTTTAGCGACTTCTACCGTCGACAGTAGCTGGGACTGACTATTTTTCGCACCCTCCTCTGGAGCTCAAAAAGATTTTCTAAAGAAGTATGTTTTCTTTAGAAAAGGTTCTGGTAATCGAGCATGCACAGATTTGGATCTGTGTCGAATCGATTTCATGAATAAATACCGAAAATTTTAAACATCGGATCTCGCGGTTTTAAGCATAACGTTTTGTTCTACCTACTACAACAAGGAAAAATCACTACCATACATAATAGAGCCTATAACTAAGCAACATATTTTTGTTCTTAAATGTTCAATATTTTAATTGTAAAAGTCGTCTCCTTCAAAAACAAAGTCAATGCAGGAGCTTCGAAATATTAAAACAGCTCATAATTCATGTGAACTCATTGCAAACAAAGTGCGCAATTCGTATGAGCGAATGGTTAAAAAGCGCCTCTTGTTTGAAGAACAGAGGCGTCGGATGTTTCAAGCTGCCGTCGAGCTGGCTGCACCCATTGTGCTGGCAGCTGTAGGAAATGTATGATCTTTGACACGTTTCTATCTTCTAATGTGGGAAGGTGTTTTCAATTTAAAAGGTCAGTTGTCGTTCTTATTTATAAAGACAGATTAGATTTGATGTAGGTATAAAATACTAGTTGACCGTTCCAACTACGCACTTTTAATAACTTAGATGTATTCAATCAATACTTGCATACTTTAAAATTAAGCGTGATGATATGTTATGGCCTATATATTTCCTGAATAATCACAAAAAGAGGTAGAAACAAGGTTAAAGAATAAGAAATACCTCAACCGCTTTTGGAACTTGACTGGAGAAAATTTTGTAAAACAAAGGTTTTTCGTGATTGGTCTCCGGTCTGATTTCAACCACATTGCCAAAATATTTATAGATGTATGTATATATTTAGAAACCCAAGCCAATATTAACTAGTTTTTAAAACTATTTCCTATATGAATGACAGCTCAGTGCTTGCTTATCGTGCAGACGACACGGTTCAAATCCCGGGTCAGGCCTTCACCAATTTGTCTTTTCTAAAGTCGTATGTGTAGATAATTTATCATGGTTGTTAACGGTGAGGAAAAACATCGTGAGGAAACCCACATGGCTAAGTTGTACGTTGTCATGTGACACTGTATTCGTTCAAAACGGCGATAGGCCTGCCCCCTATCACGTGAGTACACTGTAGGTACTACTAAACACCAGGTTACTAGTCAAGGTAAAATATTATTTTTCCATTAATAAAGCACAAAATTTACATCATAAAGAAAAATTATTGAAAGGTAGAACAAAAGACAAAAAAAGATAAATTAAATGCACAATAATTTGCAAGTGGTTATTAAACCAGAAAAATTACTTGAAGATATAAAAGAGTATGCATCAGAATATAAAAAATTTTAGGCCATAATCAATAGTCTGTGCTTACCCCAATTTAAATTAATAACGCAAGTATAGTTAAGGAAATAGACACTATATACCCTACCTTTTTTTTCGAGGATGTGACAACATTTTGAGAAGCTTTAACTATAGAAAAACCGCCTATATCGCTGTCATTTTAACTAGTAAACATAAACAGAAGGAAACGCTAGTTACTGCAATTTCTTGTACTTAGTTAATAGATACAAGATATTCCACGTATCTCTGTGCATTACTTAATTGGAAAGCAGTAGAGCTGTGCTGTAAAGGGCTCTCTAGATTTTCGCCTGAAGGGGCACCAAAGCGTTTGTCATACAAAGGAGGCTCATTTTTAATTTGTAAATGGAAACTTGGACCCATTAGCTTAGATTTGAACATGCAACTCGCTTTGTTATCACTTATCAGGTACAAGTTGCCGAGGGTCATTAATATTAATTAGCTATATTTATTATAGTGTTGTGGAGGTAATTTATTAGCAGTGTTTGTTTAGTATATGTTTCTGTTGGTGATATATTAAAAACATAGTTAAGCTATACTGCAATTTAGTAAACAGGTAGGTTCTCCCTGAATTTGTTTTTTGTCTGCTATTATCTTTCTAAATTGAATATCTGTGTCGTGTTGGTCTTAAGCATTAAACTGCGCTCTAATTAAGAAACCATTTACTTCTTTCTATTGGCTTCAATGGGAAAATAGTTTTTCGGTGATTATTTCTCAATGGTAGATTGCATGCTTTTGGCGGCAATGAAAAAAATATTACCACTTAAATAAGGAACTATACTCAATTTAAAAAATGTATAAAAGATTTAAAAAAAAATCCTGCTTGGCAGATCTCTCAACCGTCTCTATATTTATTAAATTCATAAATCTTGTCACGCTTAATCTTATATTCTTATGGAAAACTTGTTTTGTTAAAAAAGTAAGTTAAATTAAGAGTTAAAGCGTAAACTGCATGCAACCGCCAAAATCCAAAAGTGCAATAACCCCACGTAATATGAGTTTACAACACTTTACACTTGCAACAATGACTACATGCCAAAACGTACCACAAAAGATTTTGTTGTTCCAAAACTAATTAGAAACTCAAGCTCGCTCTCCGAACCCGAACTTACCTGCAATTTAATTTTGTTTATTTTAAAACGTGTTAAAATTATAGCCATGCTCGTAGCCCACGAACAAAAGAATGAGTAACGACTTTATAAAACAAGTTGGAAATTTTGTTAAAGGGAATTTATGCCGACCCACTACAAGGCCGGAATTGTTGCGATATGATTTGTGAGTCCCGGATACAATTGAAGTACTTTCATGGTGAAGTACATTCGCATAAACAGGGTCTTTTAGATGTAGTTCTTTCAGTCTTATAAAAGCGAAAGTATTTCTTCTTGGGTGATAAAATGAAGAACAGATTACACGACAATGTTATGCCCGTTTTCCGTAGGCGGCATCGCGAAGCAGTGAGTGTAAAAATCAAAATAAATTGTTTATGAAATGGTAAGTGAGAGTGTACATTTCAGTCGTTTAAATTACGACTTTGTCATAAGAACCGTTCATATTTTCTCTAATGAGTGTACAATCTACCCATTTCTACCCACGGGTGTCGTAAAGGCGATTAAGGGTATGGGGCTGTTTTCATTGGTTTTTGGGCGATGCTGTTCGATACCTAACATAAAAGATACTTTATTTCTATTATCTTGTCCTCCATCAACTTCCAAATATAGCAGCGGTTGTTCTCTGCATATCTGCTCCAATGTTCTTGCTACCCCTTCTTGGGATTGATGGCCGTGAGTATATGTATGTATGCATGTCATAAGAACCTGGCATATTTCCTCTAACGAGTGTACAATCAAACAAGGCATTATTTTATTAAATTAATGATGCTACATATGAGTAAAATAAATTTAACATATTTGATGGCAATTAAAATAAGCTGGTTTTTAATTAATTAGTTCAGAATTTGTTAAAATAGTGGCCTCATAAATGTTAAAATGGCAAAAATACAATACTTTCAATCTCCTGAAAAGAGGTCTGTATGAAACGGTTTGATAATTAATTGTGTGTAATATGTCCGTATGCATGTATTAATATTAATTAAGTAAACAGTTCTTACACACTAATCAATCAAGGAAAGAAAGTTGGTCCCGTGACATTCCCATAAACATCCACATTAGGTTTCATGCACAACAAAGTCTTATTGAGTTCTTACGCACTTTTATCAAAGAAAAAAAAAATCGTATACTCGTAAGTATACATTCATTTGGAATATATTTTATTTTTTAATAACAATGTTTGCCGTGTAGTGCCGGCTTACAATGTCGCTACCCCTTTCTACCCACGGGTGTCGTAAGAGGCGACTAAGGGTATTGGGGCTTTTTATTGGATTTTTGGGCGATGCGGTTGGAGACCCATCACCAAAAACCTTTATTCTTACCATCTTTTCGCCACTCAACTTCCAAAAGTGGCTGAGGAATTTATAATTAAATTCCGTGAGTATATGTATGTATGTATGTATGTAATAACAATGTAGAGAAAATATTTCGTATTCTTAATGCTTCGTGGTTCTAAAATTACAACAATTAAAACGTTTCAACATAAAACTTAGTGTAGAGTTAATGCTGTGAAAGCGAAGTTTCCAGAACTTTATGTAATTTATGGGAATGCGACAAAGTGAAAAATAGTATAAGACAGCCTTGAAAAATGTTTCAAGACTACAAACAAGGTAGTTTCTCAAACAAAGCGTGTACCAAACACGTACATACATGCATTTACTAATGGCTGTAAATCCCATAAAGGGGTAGACAGAGCTAGGGAATTAGAAATTCCTTAGCCACTTTTGAAAATTGCGGGTCCCCAACATTAATTAAAAAACAGATTACAGAATTGTGTACTGTCCAAGCAAATCGTGGATTACTCTGAACACCAGGTAACAATGTCACATGATGATCAGAGGTATTAATACCTCTGCTAACCCTTTTACGCGTGGACGTTTGAGATTGAACCACTATTTTTATAAAACTCAACCAAATACCAACTCAACGATTTATTAAGTAAATTAAAATAACTTCCAAGGTTAAGAAAGAAACATTCATATTAATCATATTAATGATTGCCCTGAACAGAACTTGATCCCAGGACCTCCGGGACCAGAAGCAACTCATCCACAGACTAAGCCACGGACATCATTTAATCTTCCATTAATTTCATAACTACGAGTTTCACTATTCGCAAGAGTTTATTTCTTATTACTCCGATTGCGCTTCTTATATTTTATCTCTGTTTCATTAAGTTCAGAAAAATGTAGCTTAAAATTATTACCTTAGCCAGGAACCGACCCGTGTCTTAATTTCTCGACGAAAAAACTCTTTCCTTTTATTGCTACGAACTACACGGGCTTTTAATTTATTCGTTAAATTTGTCTCATCGCCGTTTTTTCAGCTACACCAACAAAAGAATGAGAAATGGCTCATGAAGCAAAAGTTGTACGGCACCTAAAAAGTTTTTCAGGAAATTCCGTAACTTCTACGCGTCTTACTTTAGTATTACGATTAAAAACAAATCGCGTTTTATGACTTCCATTAACTCATAATTTTATATCTTTGGAAGATAATGAAATTACTTCATGAAGTTTATGGTCATGGAGAATTTTATGAGAGGGAACAGATTCGAAAATATGTAATCGAAAACACTTTTTTTGGGTATTTATTAAGTTTGATCAAAATAGTCAGTCGCTCCGTTTTCGTTATAGTAAAATTAAAAAAATATAATTATAATTTACGTGCTTAATTAGATATTTTTTATGTCAATATTAGGTCAGGTTTTAAAAGCACCATGACTGTATTTCTTAATACTTGTAGTTTCTATAGTAACTGAACTCAGGCTCCAAAGTTCACGCTATATATCCCCGAAATGGTTGGCAGAGGTACTAATACTTTAGACATCACGTAACATTGTTACCTTGTTTTCAGAGTACCCACTATTTGCTTGGACAGTTATATACGTTTTGCTATAATAAATGTAGGTTTTTGTTTACATATGTATCGTCAACGTTCTATATTCGAATTTGCCGCAAAATAATATACGGCAAATGTTAAATCGCTCTCTCAACCAATCTGAAACGCCAGATGCAAAGAGCACGCTAGTGAGAGGTTACTATTGGCTACTGCGATGAGTACAATGGCTGCTTTCCGTGCGTGTGCAGCAATTCAAATTGCCGGCGAGAAAATTAAATATATTCTCAAGATCTTTTCATTTCTTTTGGTACTATTTGTTACGATAGTATCCGTGCAAGAGTGTGTTAACCCAAACGTGTGTGTGTTGCTGAATATAACGTTTCCAGCTGGGTTAACTGCCGCGTGGTGTGAAGAATATCTATCGTCTGCCGCCAATATCCTCTCGTACTGTGGAAAAGCCTCCTCCTGCTGGTGAGTAATTTGCTTATTGGAATTTGTGTGTGGAAGTGTGTGATGTACAAAAAAAATCTATCACGACTGGAGTTTGATTCCCAAGAGCGTAGTTTCAGAGAAAATAACAACTTTTGTTATGATCACGAAACGGAAATAAATTATTTCTATGTTTAACAATAGTACTTGTTGATAATGACAAAACTAGGTTTGACACATATTATCGAAGCTGAACCTCAATATGCGATTTTTGTGAGGAAATTTTTCACCGCATGGTCTTTATCTTATAAATAACCTAACCAATATACATAATAACCCAACTATTTGATTGCGAAAGCAGCTCAGCTATGGTTTGGTAATAAAAGGTTTTTCCTACGAGTTTTAAAATAATACAAATTAAATACCGATGGCAACAATAATCATCAAAATACAACCTAAAAAGTAGTAAACTTAAAGATTAGCTATGTAGTATCGGCTTAGAATAGCACAACCCCATTTCTCCGGTGGGTGAACATAATGGGCGCGTCGGGGCTTTTTACGGATTTTTGGGCGATGCGGTTGGAGACCTATCACCAACAACCTTTATTTTACCTTTTTTTCCCCACTTACCTTTCCAAAAGTGGCTAAGGAGTTTCTAATTTGTTGGCTCTAGCTACCCCTTCTAGGAATTGTTAGTCGTGAGTATATGTGTGTATGTTATCTTAAAGAAAATGCATTTTCTTTAAAGAAGTACCTTTGCCAACCCCGTCGGGGACATAAGGCGTGAACGTATGATTTTGTATTATGAATACTAAATGAATACATTAAGTATCAGCAATGTGGTAGAAAATGCACCTTCAATAATCTTTGTTTCATAATCTTATTCCTTTCTGATTCTATACGGCTGAGCTAGTGCATATTACGCTAGAAAGGCAGAATGTATTAAGTGCCATTTCATAAAATGTCCACCAGAGCAATTTAAAGTTTATTTTTTTTGAAAAAAAATCATATTTCTGTAACTATGGCAGATATTGCTTTGAAAATGAAAACAGTTATAATTGAAAAGATTTTCCATGTATTCCTGTAAAAATAAGAGTTCTACATCTTCTATTTACAAAAATAAGGGACATAATACATACGCATCTAAAATCTCGGTCAGGTAAAATTGGCTGAAGCGACATCATATTTTTCGATTATTCCCATGCCAAATAGGTTTAACGACCAATTAGATGTGACCACCAGAGGGGCAAAATGTTTTAATTATTTTACGTTACTTTAAATATTCCATAAGAACGAAATAAACAGACTGTACAGAACAAATGTATCGGAGTAGAATGTCTTATGACGTGAATGAACTGGTATTTGGACATAATATTTAAATTTTATTAATATATCAATATACTTATTTTTAGTAATGGTTTTATTGCAATATCAAAATTATTCATTATAACAATCATATTTTAAGCTTGAATCTTTTTTGGTCGTATTCCTGATTAGATACATTCTTGTTTTGTCACATTTAAAAACGTTACAGAAATACGACGCATAAACATTATTATTAAGTATAGTTTTCATTTTTCAGTCTTCATTCAGTTTTTTTTGACCATAAGATCGTATAAAATATCAGGTTTTCTTATCAGTATTAATCAATAAACTTAAGTGGGTACTTATCCCCAAAAAAACAGTCCTGTTACTTAGGGTAAAAAAAAACAAATCACATTAAAAATAGAAGCATCTAGAAAGCTTCATCATCAACATTATCTTCAATATCAGTATCTTGCAAAGTCTATTTAGCATTGCAAGGTTGTAGGCTAAAGTATTCTTCATTGTATCTCCGTGGGACGGCGAATGTCTTCATTAAATCTCCATGTTTTTATTTTGGGTGTTTTTGTTTGCTGTGTAGTGTCGGCTTTGAATAGCACTACCCCATTTCTTCCGGTGGGTGTACGTAAGAGGCGACTAACGGTATGGGGCTTTTAAGGAATTTTTGGGCGACGCGGTTGGAGACCCATCACCAACAACCTTTATCTCACCATCTTTTCCCCACTGAACTTTCCAAACGTGGCTGAGGAATTTCTAATTCCTTAGCTCTGGCTACCCCATCTAGGGATTCATAGCCGTGAGTATATGTATGTATGTATGTTTTTGTTTTGGGATAGGGAGTCTGTTATTGTATAAGTTATCTTCAAGTCGTCTGTTTCTACTGATAACTTCTTCTTTTTCTGCAAAAGCAGAGTCGCTCATGCCTTTTTTTATTACAATGCTTGACATGTTCTCTTTAAAAGTAAATATTCGGACCTTACTGATTTTACCAGCAAGATTGTTTGTGAAATATTTATCAGCTATAGAGTCCCAAGCCTGGAAATGACTGTAAGATAGTACTTCTGCATTGTATGATTTGGGATTCTTTCTCGCCAGCTCAAATACTGTTGCCCATTTTGTGAAGGCGCAAAGACCATCATGTTTACTACGCTTCTTTCGATTTCAGCATGAACACTGTCAGGTATAGAGAGAGAGAGGTACAGGTATAGAAGTATGACCCGGAAGCAGAAAATTCATTCGTATTGTTTTAATATATTTACATGCCTGCACCGCTGTGTGAACCGCTGCAAAAACAATTTTGTTGCGATTTTGCCCACCGCAAATAAACCGTAAATTCTTTACCGTCTGCCGTTCATCAACCATTTTAATATATTTTGTGAGGATAGTCGCAATTTCATTACCACATCGTTTCCCATTAGCTTCTCCCCACGTGTAACAATATACTTCTTGTGTTTGGCTTTTGTATATGGTCAGATTATAACCTGAATATTTACGAGAGCAAGTAAGTAACTTTTAGACATTTTGTTATAAGTACGATGCTTTAGGCCTGTAAATGATGAGCATTTGTAATAATTGATAGGTACCGAATAATTATAATACCAACGAAGAAATCAAGTTCTGTACCTACGTTCTCACACTGCGCAGACGGGCCAAGTGGCACACCAACACACGCCCTCTCCCGATGAAGCCCCGCGGGTGGCTGAAGCGACAGTCAGTCTTTCAACCACTCCTATTTATAATATTAGCGTTTTTGAGCAATAAAGCTTACGTATTATAGTCTAACGACCATATTATGGTTTGTTAAGGTTCTTTTGAATTGTTTCATGTCGCAAATATAAATTATTTACAGATCACAAAAACAGCTTAAGTGCAAATTGTTGACAAAAAAGTGAAGAAAGCCGACCGGCAAAATAGTTTATGTGCCAGTGAGCTTAAAATACAAACAAGTAAAACGTATTAACTCACAAAATGTGCTTGTTGAAATAAAGTCATTTTGGTTTATATCAATAATTATTGTTTATAACACAAGCAGGTAAAAATGCTTAACTGAGTAAAGATTAAAAATCAATACTTGATAAAAATGAATTAACGCAAAGTCTTTAACTATTTCAGGAAGGGTAAATTGTTTTATATTCCTTTCTTAACGTAATGTATGTTTGAACTTACAAACCATATAAAAGGGTGGTTGTTAATACAAAAAAAAGTATAATTATTTCCAAAATCACCAACGTATTAAGCGCCAAAGAAGTGCTCAGATCAAAACGAGACCCACACCATTCGAAAGAGAAAAATCAGGCGATTCTAACGATGTATATAACTCAATTTCACCAAAAGTGGCGCTTAATACATTCTGCCTTTCTAGCGTCGATATATATTCTATAGGACTGGCATTTAAAAAAAAACCGTGAGTATATGTTCATACATACATACATACATATACTCACGGCTATAAATCCCATGGTGGTGAAATAAAGGTTTTTGGTGATGGGTCTCCAACCGCATCGCCCAAAAATCCCTTAAAAGCCCTAATACCGTTAGTCGCCTCTTACGTACACCCACCGGAAGAAAAGGAGTAGTGCTTTTCTAAGCCGACACTACACAGCAAGTATGTTCATATGCAATTTAAACTGAATAATCACACTGAGATAGTAGTGCCGTGTAATGCCGGCATAGAATGTCACTACCCCTTTCTACCTAAGGGTGTCGTAACAGGCGACTAACGGAATGCGTTTTTGGTAAGAGGTTTTTGGGCGATGCGATAGGAGACCTTATTTCTTCTATACTGATACCTTTTATTTCTGAAGCTCTGGCTACTCCTTTTTGGGCTTTATCGCCGTGGGTGTATGTATCTATCTTAGCAGGGTGTAAAAATAATCCTGTCCGACTACTTAGAAAGAATGCAAACATATTGAAGGTTCAGTTCGGGATAATCCTGTGTCAATTACATATTGAAGAGGGTTAGAGCGACAAAGTGAATGGCCTTAGCAGCGGTCGGCTGACTCGGCAATTTTTATCACTAACAGTAATAATCCTTCCGAGTTCACTAGTACATGAGAGTGCTGGAGAAATAAATCGACAGATTTCAGAAGTTTCGGTGTGCAGGTGTGAGTGTTACAAAAATAGGTTATAAGAACTCATTTTGTAATAATAGTGTCGAGTCTACAATAAAATCAATAACTATAGTTACTTAAGAGGTTTTTATTTAACTTGTTGATTGTAATTTTAATACTAACGTAAAAATAAAAAAAATAAAGCGATGATTTTAAGTACCGATAGTATAATTATCATGTTATTAGTAGTTCATGGCATTACATTATCCATTATTTGTCCTAATCGCCACCTCCCTTTAACGTTAAGTAAAATTTATACTGTAAGTTATTTGTGACATTAAAAAACAGAGAGCTATTCTTTTTGTTTCGAAAAATAAATGATATTATGTTTACTTTTTTCTCTAGGACCAGAAGTGGTAAAGAAATGATTAATTCAGTTTTTCTACCTTCATAAGTTTTGAGATTACCGTTGTTATTTTGAACAACATACATACAAAATAGACTGGAACAGCGTCTAAAATACCGCACATTTTTAACATTCTGCGACGCTCGCAATAAAATTTGAAGCGAGCCGCTTCCATATAAATTAATCTTCTTTTTATTTGGTTGAGTGATATTTTTCACTAACTTTATTACGGCTTTGCATCTTGAATTTTGGATAAAGATAAGCAAAAGTAAGATTAAAAAAAATACACTGGTAAACATGTTTATTGTTCTTGTTTGACTAAACTGAAATTCAAAACGTTCACTCCATGTATCTCCGAAGGGGTTGGCAGGGGTACTAATACTTCTGAACATCACGTGAAATTATCACCTGGTGTCCAGAGTAGGTACCCACGTTTCATTTGACTAAAATAATTTAAATCTATTTCCGTGAGATTCTAATCCAGTATTGCCGTGTAGTGCCGGCTTAGAATGTCGCTACCCCTTTCTACCCACGGGTGTCTTAAGAGGCGACTTAGGGTATTGGGGCTTTTTAGTGGATTTTTGGGCGATGCGGTTGGAGACCCATCACCAAAAACCTTTATTTTACCATCTTTTCCCCACTCAACTTCCAAAAGTGGCTGAGGAATTTCTAATTCCTTAGCTCTGGCTACCCCTTCTAGGAAATTATAGCCGTGAGTATATGTATGTCTAATCCAGTGGCCTCAACATTCAATTCCACGAAGCTAGAGAGGTTTGTCAGTATCGTACAAAGTAGCGATCCATAATGTCTGCCTATCCTAATGGGAAATAATGGCGTGAGTATATATATGTATGTATGTACCTGATCTCCTAGTTATTTTAATTATATGCTATAATGATGAACAACAAAAGATTATTAGCAGTCACTCACTACATAACATTATTATGTAGCACCTGGAGTTCTGATGATAAATTTTTGCCTTTACAATATAACGTTATGATACAGGACAAACATTACTAGTCAGTAATTAAGGAAATTTGCTGTGTAGTGTCGGCTTAGAATAGCACTACCCCATTTCTTCCGATGGGTGTACGTAAGAGGCGACTAACAGTATTGGGGCTTTTAAGGGTTTTTTGGGCGATGCGGTTGGAGACCCATCACCAACAACCTTTATTTTACCATCATTTCCCCTCATTTCCCCACTCAACATTCCAAAAGTGGCTGAGGAAATTTTTAATACCTTAGCTCTGGCTACCCCTTTTAGGGATTTGTAGCCGTAAGTATATGTATGCATGTATGTATGTATGTAACTAAGGAAAGATACAAGCTCATTCATTCACTCATAATTATCTATTTCGAGATATTTCTTGTGCAACATAAAAGTTGGTTGCCCGATACCAGTCTTTGTACAAGCAGGACTAAGACCTCTTTCTGTTGGCACAAAAATCTTTTATTAGGTACTTGAAGACGGTCATAAAACTGTAACGTAGTTTATGGTGCTTTCTTAACTTTTCTGTTACGTTTTTTAAAAAGCTATGTGATGTTGTATTCAAATAACTCAAACCCATTTCGCGTGAGTGTTGTAGCAGGCGACTTAGGTATTTACTTGGCGATAGGCCGGCCACTCTCCAAGCAAAACTTGGGTACTCTGAACACAGGGTGAAAATGTCGCGTGATGTTCAGAAGTGTTAGTACCTCTGCCAACCCCTTCAGGGATATACGGCGTGAACGTTTGAGTTTTTTTGAGTAAGAAATAAAAAACGAATTCGCTGTCATTGGCCAACAAAGTTCTGCCTAGTCCGTTCCGAATTGATAGCTGATATCTAGATAGCAATAACATAAAAATCCTTAGCACAAACCAATTTGAAGATAATATAATATTGTTGTTATACACCGGAACTACGCACTTCAATTTATTAACACTCACGCTAATACATGAAAAAAAAACCTAATACATAATTTTTACCATAGTCAATCCTTCAAAACTAAAGTTTTGAAGTACATTCTTTTTTTTTCTTTTTTCAAGGATTGTGCTTTAACCGTTACATCTTAAAAGCCTGAATGCATACATACGTTTACTCACGGCTATAAATTGAACTGTGAACTGAACTTGTACTTTTGGAAGTTGAGTGGGGAAAAGTTTATTTTATTATAACATAATTTTTGGCAATGGGTAACCTCATCGCCCAAAAAAAATAACTTGACAAGCCTATATCCCATAAAAATATATATATACCCTTAGTCATCTCTTGCGATCACCTACGGGTAGAAATGGGGTTGTGCTATTCTAAGCCGCAGGACACAGCTTAAAGCAAGCAAAAAATAAACCTTCAACCAGTGAAATAATAATACACAAAGTTAGTAAAAAAATTGTTCTTAAAAATTCATTTGTGCTCATTTTATAACTATTAATACCCATTCGCATTTATTGAAACTTTACTCTTGATTTAATTTTAAGTGAAAATAATTTTCATACTCCTTTCTACCCTGCCCCTTTACAATTTTGTACTCGAAACTTTATAAACCATGTAAGACTGAGAACTGCATACTCACAAGCAGCTAAATATATATATTTTGTACCCAGCTAATAAAAATAATAATATTACCAGCCCATCTTTGCAATGAGTTATCAATGAATTATAAAATATGGGAATAGCACCCACAGGTAGCCATTTATTGATTCTATATTTGTTTCTTACAATATCTTATTGCAATAAAAATTCACATATCTAGTGGAATAAAGTTATTGATAGACATAACAAGTGTACATTTATAATATTACTTTGTGTAAAACAATTGTAAAAAATCCATTTCAATAGGTAATAATATATTACACTCATATAATGTATTAATCATTCTATTTCAGACTAACTTCCACGTAATGATAATTGAGCGTATTGTAAATAACAACGTAACGTATTTCCAACCAGTTTTATCTAGATCAGAACTATTTTACCAAAGCAATGATTAAAATTAATTAGTAAGGTTCGACCGTCTTCTAAACAGTTTTCAGTTTTAATTGGTATGTTTATAGTTTTTTTTTACTCTTCTATACCTCAACACATTTTTCTACTCAATATTTTTTAAACATATTGCATTTTTTATACAATAATCAAAAGCAGCATATCTTACCAATATGACACCTATGAATCATACGATATAGGCAAAAAACACCTACAAGAATCCATTGATTGATACTATAATTTGTTTGTGACAATGTCTCATACAGTAGAAACTGCAATACATATTGTTCTAACATTATTATCATCAAACTCATACACATATAAAAATAACAAGTGTAGATTTATTATGTTTCTTTGTGCACAACTATTGTATTAAATCTATTACAGTAGGTAACAATATATTACACAAAAATATAATTTATTAATCATTCTATTTCAGGCTAACTTCCACGTAATGATAATTGAGCGTACTGTAAATAACAACGTAACGTATTTCCAACCAGTTTTATCTAGATCAGAACTATTTTACCAAATCAACGATTAAAATTAATTAGTAAGGTTCGACCGTCTTCTAAACAGTTTTCAGTTTTAATTGGTATGTTGACGAACTAATAGGATAGCGGCCGGCGGCGGCGGCTGATCGAGTGGTTTCCACTCATTTCCCCTGAAATTTCCCGCACTAAGTCGGTATTCGGCATGAAATTCCAGTTAATCGGCGAAGCCACGACTACAGATTAGCTCGAGCACGAAATTCTCATAAACATTTCGGGTCATCGATAAGAGATCCCGGCCCCGCGAACCGAACCGTCATTTGATTAAAATGCTTTATTTAAACTTTACTTTAACACACTTTTACACCAAAGTGTTAATCCCTAATACATCTTAATGTTTACGTAAATCGTTATCTGTATTTGAATGTTCATCTTTCGCAAATTAAAACGATTTGAGTGCCTTTTAAGTTGTGAAATTTACTTAGGGACTAATTTGCCCGTACCTGGCGTGGGCGGACAAGGTAGGTTTTTGCCGCCCTACGATTCTGTAGTAAGGAAGCCGTCAGTACGCATTCCGCGCGACACAGGCATACCCGCGGTATCGCTGCCTTTGAACACTCCGCTCACGTAATACTACGAATACTTTTCACAGACTACGAAACGCGAGGTGTGTTAACAAACTCTTGTAATTACCTCCTATTTATTTGACAAGGGTCGATGATACTGTTTAAGCAAATGTAGCTATTTAGTTCTGGCAGATATTCACGATGACGAGTAACAATTTGAAGGTTCGACTTCGGCTGGCGTAATTGTTTGTTGATTAGTTAATTGTTTACTTTACGATTTCATCAACTGGCGAAGTTTAAATGGAACATGATTGAAGTTCGATTTTATGTTACCTTTAAAATGGACCTTAGTGAGTAAACAAACTATTTTTTTGAACTCGACAGTTTCATTAAGTGTCTTCATACTTACAACGTTTTGTACTTTGCGACAAATTTCACTATTAAGTTCTCACGAAAGATAAGAAATTGTGAAGTGAAAATTATGAAATATTCGGTTATATTATTGCGAGAAATTTATTAAATATCAATTAGTGCATCAAGGTATAAAATTAAGAAAAATACAATTATAAATAATATTCTTGACTTACATAAATTTATGTATTGATTAAATTATTCAATAAATTTCACTGAAATTAATAATTATAAACAAACTTTTAAAGTGTAAAACAAATTTGAGAACAATATGAACATTGAATAATTTGAACGTTTTTGTTCATGAAAACTTTATGTGGAGATTATTACAATTAAATAAATACCCGGGGGCTCATACCCGGGGCTTGCGGGTTCGTTCCCCGCCGGTGTCGAAATTTTTCTTTTCTTGATTTATCCTTATATTTTAGTAAATATTGAATACGCTGAAAACAAAATATGCTCGCTTGTACTTTATCTAAAACAAAATTGATACTTTTAATTTTAAGACTATTTCTTTAACATAATACCAAGCATTAATTATTTTCAAAATTTATGAAACGCACAATGAATAATGAATAAAGAATCATGAATATAAAAGCAGAAAATTTTGCTCTAAAAATACTAACCGAGATCGATGTAATAAATGCATCCAGAAATAATTTCATAATTACATTTAATGGTACTGGTTGACTCTAAGTATATTTGTTTACAGCAGTTATTTTTACTTCAATTCCAAAAGTTTTTATTTTTTTATGATACATGTGTTGAATTTAATAATTATTTATGATACATGTGTTTTTATAAGGACAATATATAAAATAAAATATAAAATATGCTGTGTAGTGTCGGCTTAGAATAGCACTACCCCATTTCTTCCGGTGGGTGTACGTAAGAGGCGACTAACGGTATTGAGGCTTTTAAGGGATTTTTGGGCGATGCGGTTGGAGACCCATCACCAACAACCTTTACTTTTACCATCTTTTCCGCACTGACATTTTCAAAAGTGGCTGAGGAATTTCTAATTCCTTAGCTCTAGCTACCCCATCTAGGGATTTACAGCCGTGAGTATATGTATGTATCTATGTATGTGTTGAATTTATAATATTCATAATCATAAAAACATAATTGAGCCTTATCTATATAAAACAATATTTTCTTATTGTTTCAACTAATATGCCCGAAAGTGTGGCAGAAGTGTTAAGTTAAGTAAAGTTGTGAGTACAGACGATTCCGGAAGACGTTTCTTGTCACATGACAAAGTAAAACTTACCATGTGGGTTTCCTCACGAGGTTTTCACTCAGCGTTAATAACCATGATCATCATGACGTGACTTTTAGAAAAGAAAAAAATGTGTAGGCCCGACGCGGGATTAAAACCCTCATCGTCAGCGCGATAGGCGGTATTTTACCCACAGAGCTATCAAGGTATATACGTTCACAAACCTTTTCTTTCACCCTTAGATTATTAAAAAAAAATAAAAAAAAAATTAAACTATTTATTTTAAAGGTTTTTAACATTTATAATTATAATACAAAGGGGTATTAATCTATACTTATAAACTAGATTGTGGCCCCTAGGGAGTCTAATATAAGATTTTACAATATTTACTGGACTAAAATGTAATAAATTAATCAACAAAAATAATTAAAAATATCTTATTTATTTAGAGGTGCAGGGCGACTACTACTATTACTAGAGGAGGCGATGCAGCGCCATTATATATCTACTTTCATCTGCACATAGTGTCTGCTTAGAATAGTAATACCCCACTTAATATGGCAAAGGGTATTCCAGCTTTTAAAATGGTTGTTGGCGATGCAGTTGGAGACCAATAACCTTTATTTCACAATCCTTTCCCCACTAAACTCAAAAACGTGGATAAAGTATTTCTTATTTTGTAGCTCTGGCTACCTCTTTTTAGGTTTTTGAACACAATAATCACTGCCTTTGTCAATCTCATAGTTTAAAGTTGTTTTTGGCCGATGCGGTTTGTGACCCATCTCCAAAAACATAATACATTACTTTACAATCTGTTCCTCTTTCTTTTCCGAAGCTCTTGTTATTCCTTCTAGGGATTTATGGCCGTGTGTAAATGTATGTTGTATGCATATTGAAAGCAACTAAACCCATCTTAGAGTCTTTACTTTACTAGTGATCTCCCTAAAACTTGGTAAAAATTTACTGCTCATTACTTATGCTGCCTTATTTTAAAGTGAGAGCAATTTAAAAAGAAAGGGTACTTATTGAAAAACTTGTTTTTGAACTAAGCAAAGTTCAAAAGTTCATTTAGTCCAAAGACTTCTTAAAATAGATTCAGTACTAATTAGTGTTGTATATATGATTAATCACTGCCATATACATAGGTTAAACCAGGGTTACTTGGCCTTTAAAGGTTACCTGAAGATTAAATCAAATACATCAGTTCAGCATTCGCGATAGCTCAGTGAGTAGGACACCGCTTATCGTGTAGTCAGACAGTTCACGTCGTAAAAATTATATTTATTTTATTTAGTCTCATGTATTGTGAGACCTCCATTATGACTGTATATAACCTTTAAGCAGTTTGAGTTTGAGTATTGACTCTATCAACCGATTCATCATTGTATGTAATTTTAAATAGCTAATCTTTAAGAGTGAAAAAATGTCAAAAATCATTTTTGTCATTTTTTTACTCTTACTTAAAATTTTGCTGACGTTAAAAATTAAACTTAACAATATCGTAATATATATTGTACTTGAATAAATAGTACCTAATCTGCAGCAGGTTTTATTATTTCATCAGTTAGCCTTCTTCATAGTTAACAAGAGTGTTTTCACTTTATTTACTTTTCAATTTTAATAAATTGCCTACTAAATTGTTTCCGGTTAAATAAAAGCTTTATTACTCCCTCCGGTACAATTACAGGTATTGTTGGTTGTAACAGTATTCATTTGGAGCTTAATAAGTAAAGTCAAAGGAGTCAAAACGTAAATTTATAAGTTTTACTTACCATAGGTAGGAGAACAAGTAAATACCTTGAGTGTGTTCCCAAAGGTTCCTAATGGGGTAGGCAGAAACTATAGATCGCCTCTCTGGCTTCGTTTAAATCCATCAATCTTTTCGTACATGCTCTTTTATTCTTCATACTGTGTACACCTGCCTTTTTGAGCACATTTTCTATTTGATCCAAATGTGTCCTCCGAGGTCTACCTCTAATAACATTACCTTAATAATTTGTATAATTATAAAATGTACCTATAAACTAAAAGGCAATAAAAAAATCTCACTAGTTTTTCAAAAATAACTAGGAACAAGATGGAAATATAAAGTGTTCTTTTGGATTTTGAACAACCTACCCCACATTTTATAATCACTAAAACCTTATGACCTGACATTGGAAAATACTATTAAATACGATTTATATACATCAAATCATTAATAAACTTCCGGTAAGTTTCATAAAATGTTAAGTTCCTTCCAAATTAAATTGGCCGGGAAGTGCCGGCTTAGAATGTCACTACCCCTTTATACCCACGGGTATCGCAAGAGGGGACTAAGGGTATGGGGCTTTTTTAAGTGGTTTTTGGGCGATGCCGATGGAGACCCATCACCAACGATACTTTATTTCTATCATATTGTCCCCTTTCAACTTCCAAATGTGACTGAGGAACTTCCAGCTCTGAAGTATAAGTAAGTATCTATGTATTAGGGAAATATGATTTTTATTATTACAACCGTGATAGCCCAGTGGGTAGAACACTCGATTATCGTGCAAACGACTAGTGTTCAAATCCTGGGTCGGGCCTACACCAATTTGTATTTTCTAAAGACATATGTGTGGTTAATTTATCATGGTTGTTAACGGTGAGGGAAAACATCGTGAGGAAACCCACATACGCTAATCAAATAATAACATAAATCGAATCAAAAATTAAGTATTGACATAACAAATGGAGCACAATGACAAATCATTGCTTTTAAAATAACGAGTCAGTAAGTTATTAGAATTTGTTCCAAATATTGAAAGTGTTAAAAATCATTAATCAAAATGGCTTCCACTGTGGAATATAACAAAATTTTCAATGTTGACAAAACTCCGGTCATTTGGTATGGCTTCGATATCAGTTCATTTATTACTTTACTCAAGTCAATACAAACGCACTTATTGTAATTATTCGTGACTTGTTTTAGTAGTGAATAGTAATTAATAACATGCGATGTTGGACATATACCTAACTCAATATTTTTGACATCATCTTACATTATTAAACATACATACATATACTCACGGCTATAAATCCCTAGAAGGGGTAGCCAGAGCTAAATAATTAGAAACTCCTCAGCCACTTTTGGAAATGTGAGTAGGGAAAAGATGGTATAAATAAAGGTTGATAGTGATGGGTCTCCAACCGCATCGCCCAAAAATCCCTCAAAAGCCCCAATACCGTTAGTCGCCTCTTACGTACACCCAGCGGAAGAAATGGAGTAGTGCTATTCTAAGCCGACACTACACAGCAACTACAATTATTAAACTCTTTGTAAATGTTCTTATACACAGGGTAACAATCCCATAAAAGAGTAGCTATAGTAAATGACCCCTAGCCTGCATTGAGATTTAAAAAAATACAGTTACTTTCTGAAGATAATTTATATTTTGTGTCCAGTTATTTTATCCAACAATTATTTAAAAATTGCAAATAACCCTCCCTATTTGCCTTGTAAGACGCTCATAAAGATTATTTCGAGCTGCTCAACAATTTTAAAACGATTTGTAAAAAATATAACCTGATATTTGTCATAATATTGGTACTTATAGCCAGATATTTTCATAATGGTAACTTACCTCACAGGCATTCAAACCAAATAACATACACAATACATAAATATACTTAAGCTATAAGTTCCCATGGGGTGACAGAGACTATCGATCGCCACTTAGTACGATCCTGGCAAACCAGTCTACTACAATAGCCATTAACCAATAAAATAATATATAATGGCGACAAAAATCGAAACAGCTCAGAGACACATCGCCATCATAAACTTTATTATCATCCCACAACGCTCTCGTGACGGCTTGTTGACTTCCCTTTGATGAAGAATTTGCTACTTGAAAGCTTTTGTTATATTTTTCTTGGAGAATTCCAGCTAAAATAAACATAAAGTGCCTTTATCGTGAACTGCATCAAGAGTTTTGCAGAAAAATTGTTTCATCTTTTTCTCGAGGCGCGCACTTTTTAGATTTCATTTTTAGTGTTTTACTATCTTATTTTTCGTTTGAATCGTGAAATGAATAGCCATTTTTGCTTAGTCAGTATTTACTCTTGATTTAATTTGTTATAAAGGACTTTTAGTTTTTTGAATTACATATATACATACAAATTCTCTCGGCTATAAATCCCTAGAAGAGGTAGCCAGAGCATAGGAATTAGAAATTTCTCAGCAGCTTTTGGAAGTTAAACGGGGAAAATATCTCTCCAACCACATCGCCCAAAAATCCTTTAAAAAATCCCAATAAACTTACTCGCCTCTAACGTACACCCACAGGAAGAAACGGGGTAGTGCTAGTCTAAGCCGACACTACACAACACTACAATTACAAGATTTAACTTACTTGTACATCTGAAGAATTTACTTCAAATAAGTTGTGTTAATGTTTGTAGATCCGACATACACGGATGGTAATAAAAAGATCGGTTATTTTGGTTTCATTCAAACCATATAATCTAATCAATCGTGTTCTTTGACATCAAAGTTAGATTATTTTATTGAGAAAAAGAATCGATTAATCATCAATGCTTCAAAAACTTACAGAAAAAACTTCTGCTGCAAAACGTTAACAAAGTTTCCCGTCCGATTTTAACACACGAAATTTCTCAGCTAAACTGTATAGTAACCTTACTTTACCAATTTTAATTTCTGCTCTTAAAACCGGGGCCAGTTTAACGGAATACATAGTGGCTTGTACTCTGTTTCAGGTGTGGAGTGTCGCTGTACCGTTGCCAAAAGAGTTCTGAATAATTCATAGGATATTTAGCAGCGGCCGAGCGGCGGCGGTGGCGGCTGTGCGTTTTACATCCTTGGATGCACTGGACTCATTATGGCGAGGATTATTCTAACATCTTTAAAGTTTCAAGCAATTTAATTATAATAATCTAAAACTAGCAAACCAAATCTTTTTTGACAAAATGACTGTGTAACAAAGAATCAAAATTACGATCAATAGAATTTTTCGCTGAAAAGCTTTCGGTGTCGCTTAATTTTACAAGACTTAAAAGTAAAGTCACGTTTCAAGGGCGTTAATGCAAATACTTGTTTAAAATATGAATAGCCAAACTTTTACTTATTAATTTTCTTTCGTATTTAAGTTTTTTTTTGTGGTGATACAAATTCAATAGATTCAAAAAACTTCATTAAATAAAAATACATTTAAATTTAAAACAAAATTACGATGAAAATGAAAATTCATGTTGAATCTAGTTTTAGTCGGAGGACGAAGAAAATGTGATAGTGTTAAAAATATTTGCATAATTTGACTATACAATGAGCATACAAAATACGTACTGAATGCCATACATATTAAAATACGGGTTTTATTCAGAGAGAGTGTCATTAGTGATGTAAATATGCGAGTCGTGATGCTTCGATTGCTGCTCGTAGCCTGTGCCACTGCTCTTGTCAACGCCACTGGAGAATGGACTGAAGATGCTGAGGACTTAGGTATGTACTCTTAGTTTGTATATGTTCTTGAAGATATAGAAATCTATTATTAAACATAACTTAGAATTTATATTCTTATACTATAACTTGTAGATTGTATTATTTACAGCAATCGGTATTGTATTTGATTTGACTCTTTGTCTCTGCCTACCCCAATGGAAACTAACGGCGTGAGAATATGTATGGATATATGTAGGTATGTATCTGATAAGTAGCTTAGAAATATAGATTTATTAAATAGTTTTATAATACATACATACATACACTCACGGCTATAGATCCCTAGAAGGGGTAGCCAGAGCTAAGGAATAAAAAAATTCCTCAGCCACTTTTGGAAATTTCAGTGGGGAAAAGATGGTAAAAAAAAAGTTTTTGGTGATGGGTCTCCAACCGCTTCGCCCAAAAATCCTTTAAAAGCCCCAATACCGTTAGTCGCCTCTTACGTACACCCACCGCAGAAATGGGGTTGTGATATTCTAAGCCGACACCACATAGCTAATCTTTAAGATTACTACGCTTGTACGTAATAATGTACGGTTATAATATGTAAACAATTTAAGCCCCAGCGATTTTCCTGTGTACAGTCGTTCTAGAATAACACTACCTTATTTCTTCTTCCGGATGTCGTACGAGGTGACAAAGGGTATTTGGTTTTTTTAGGTGATCGATTAGTGACTGCACATCCATTTCCGCTCCGAGAATTCTTTATTTAAAATAATATTTTTTTCATTAAATTGATAAATAATACCTATTTATGCGGCTCTGGCTACCCTTTTATGTGATTTCTTAACATGAGAGTAGGTGGGTAGGTAACTCTTTTGATTCTCTTTGATACAAACATTGAATGACAGTAATATTTGTGTTCGAACGTTATCAGATCGTATGGCTTGATTTCCTCATGAAAATAAAGCATACATTGCACATCGAAATATTACGATTAAAAATCCCTAGAAGTAGAAGTCAAACCTTCAGAAATGGAAAATTCTCAAAAGAATGCATTCATCAGCCAGTCTTGGAAATTAAGTGGGGAAAAGATAATAAAATAAATGTTGTTGGTAATGGATCTTAAACCGTATCGCCCAAAAATCAATTAAAAAAAACAATACCCTTAGTCGCCGCTTTACCTTTTTAACTCCTATCGTCGGAGGTCCGAAAATATTTCACATACCATTAAAATAATAATAATTCGTCTTCATAAAAAAAAATAAGTTCCGCTTGGGTGGGTCGGGGGGCAAAAGCTAGGTCACATTTAGCTAGGTTCGGTTAGATAAGGTTATGTATAAAGCGAGCGAGCGAAGCGCAGCGGAGCGAGCACCTTTAATGCATTATCTGTATTTTAAATCTGTATTGAAATCGTTTCTCAAAGTCACTGTAAACCGACATATTTATAACATTTTCATAGTTTAATTCACTCAAAACTTCACAATTTAACAGCCCACTCGCCATTGTTGTTGTTATGTCACGATCGTAGCACTACGATTGTTAAGAATCGGAACTAAAGACTTCCAAAGTGGCGGCTAATCTCTCGCTTTTATACATTATGGCTAGCCGTATTGAATGACATATGGCGCCGAATGCAAACCGGCGGGTTTATATCAAGCCGCATTCAATTCGGCTAATGCTTGAACCACCGCATTACAAAACGGCTAGCCGTAATGTAAAACGGCGGATTATACAATCCGCCTGCGACATAGGCATGACCTAGTATTTGAACCCACACCACATCGTCGTCTGCACAATAAACGGTGTTCTACCCACTAAAAATATAAACTAAAAGTATAAAATATAAACTAAATAAAAGTATAAACTGAATCATTCACTACCTATTAATTATGAAATTGCCATTTATTTAATATTAGTTTTTATTTTGTGTATTTTTTTACACAACTCATCTTATTATTCGTGCCGCACAAACCCAACGGTTCACAACGGCAAAGCCCCTGGTTTCGACTTTTTGGTGGATGTTCTTACATAGGAGTTATGGTAAGAACTTACAAAAGCGTAAGCCCATAAAAACTTGCTTGTGGAAAACCAATGTACTTAGAAAATTTACTCACCGTTGATTTAGAAAACCAACAATTACTACGTATTTTTTTACATACATACATACATACATATACTCACGGCTGTAAATCCCTAGAAGGGGTAGCCAGAGCTAAGGAATTAGAAATTCCTCAGCCACTTTTGGAAATGATAGTGGGGAAAAGATGGTAAAATTAAAGGTTGTTGGTGATGGGTCTCCAACCGCATCGCCCAAAAATCCCTTAAAAGCCCCAATACCGTTAGTCGCCTCTTGCGTACACCCACCGGAAGAAATGGGGTAGTGCTATTCTAAGCCGACACTACACAGCTAATTTAATAATTTTTTTAAACAAATATATTACTATTTATATAACTAGGTTGTTAAACATTTAAAAACAAAACATTTGCTTGAAACAGCAATCGAGATAGATTTCCATACCTGCTAGTTGAGAAGACTTTGAGTCCTCAACATTTGATGTCGCTTTAAAACACTCATGTGACTTTATAAATGTCACAATGGTCTAGATCCGATTCAGGACTTGAACTTAAACCTCTTTGAAGGAAGCCAGTGATTTTCTGACATGATTAGGGCATGTTTTTAGACAGGTAAACACTTGCTTTAGGTAAGACAGGTAAACGAATGTTCTTATAAAATAAACTAATCGTAGATTTATGCACAGCGTCATTTTTTTAAGACACATAACTTATCTAACACAAAAACGTTTTTTTCGCAAAGAACCTGATTACTTGAAGTAGGTTGTTAAACAATTTAAAACATTACATAACCCGCAATTCTTTTAAGAACAAAACAAGGAATTCCAACATTTTTTTGAAGCAATGATCGAGATAGCACTGCCTCATAAATTTCCATACCTGCTAGTTGAGAGATAGACTTTGAGTCCTCAATAATTTATGTCACTTTAAACCACTCGTGTGACTTTATTAATGTCACAATGGTCTAGATCCGATTCAGGATTTGAACCTACGGCCCTTTGAAGGAAGCCAGTGCTTTTCTAACATGATTAGGGCATGTTTTTAGACAGGTGCCTTAGGTAAAACGGGTAAACGAATGTTCTTATAAAATAAACTAATCGTAGATTTATGCACAGTGTCATTTTTTTAAGACACATAACTTATCTAACACAAAAACGTTTTTTTTGCAAAGAACCTGAGTACTTGAAGTAGGTTGTTAAACAACTTAAAACATAACATAACCCGTAATTCTTTTAAAAAAAAAACAAGGAATTCCATCATTTTTTGAAGCAGTTATCGAGATAGCACTGCCTCTTAAATTTCCATACCTGCTAGTTGAGAGATAGACTTTAAGTCCTCAACAACTTATGTCACTTTAAACCACTCGTGTGACTTTATTAATGTCACAATGGTCTAGATCCGATTCAGGATTTGAACCCACACCTCTTTGAAGGAAGCCAGTGATTTTTTTACATGATCAGCGCATGTTTTTAGATAGGTAAACTCTTGCCTTAGGTAAGACAGGTAAACGAATGATCTTATGAAGTTGACTAATCGTAGATTTATACACAGTGTCATTTTTTAAGACACATGCCAAAAAATACGTTTTTTTTCGCAGAGTTCTTGATTACTTTACAAAACTAGGTTGTCAAACAATTTAAAACATTACATAACCCGCAATTCCTTTAAGAACAAAACCGGGAATTCCGACATTTTCTTGAAGCAGCAATCAAGATAGCACTGCCTCTTAAATTTCCATACCTGCTAGTTGAGAGATAGACTTTGAGTCCTCAACAATTGATGTTGCTGGCAAGCTGCCAAACAATTTCTTTGTCTTGTCACCGTTGTCGAGAGTTTCAAGTGCAGATATTTCTATTATTGAAAGAACTTGAGAAACCAATGTTAAGTTTTCTACGCTTTTTGGGCTCTATTGGTTTCATTATTTTATATGTTTTTTTGTCAGTTAATAAAATGTTTTCCACCATTTATGCAGCAGAAGTGCTTCGTTTGAAGGGAACTGTTTTATAGGTTTAGAACTGAGGTGATCCTCCTGCCAATCAAACAAACCCTTTGTTTAATCCGTTATACGTGGAATTTCGCAAAAATATGTAATCTGTAGTTTTTTTTTATACATATAATATCTTTCCTATTGTTAATTGTTATGAACGAACAATGAACATAAACATATATAACATTAACATAAACGTTTACGATGTTTTCCCTCGAAGGTGTCGGCAGAGGTACCAATACTACTGAACATCACGTGACAGTGCCACCTAGTGTCCAAAGTAGGTACCCACATTTGCTTAGGCAGTGTACTCACGTGATAGGGGGCAGGCCTACCGCCATATTGTACGAATACACTGTCACATGGCTAAGTACAACTCGGCCATGTGGGTTTCCTCACGATGTGTTCTCTCACCGTTAACAACCATGATAAATGAACCACACACATGAATTTAGATAAGACAAATTGGTGTAGGCCCGACCCGGAATTTTAAATCACGACTGTCTGTTTACCCATTGGACTATCACGTCGTTTGAATAATGAACTGGTGACAATATATTTTAGAGTAAGTTTTAACTGGTAACGATTAACGAGAGTCCTGCGGTATGGAAGATAAATATACTATACATAAGGATTACATACATTATAACCACTGTGTGTCTTAAGTAGAATACCCAAAGGTTAGAAATATTTAAATTGGAAGGAAAAGGATTATTTACTTATAATGATGATGACTTATAACAATCACCCTATTAATCGAATACATTCATAATATTTTCTCCTTTTCTATATTATATATTTTGGCTGCCTCTTGGTGGGCTTTATGATCGTGAGCATAAATAGCTAGGTAATGATCCGGCACAATCTAGGGGGGCCTTAACGGTCCTTCGTTTTTCTGCACTTACCCAGAAAATTCAAGGGGTAAGAGAAACATGTTTAGAAATCAATCATCAAACACCAACCGATACACCCAAACCGTGAATCGAGAGCATTGAAAAGACAAAGTTGAAATTGAAATAGTTTCCATGTGCATTGTTGCAACAGATAGACATAGAACTCAGTTTTAAAGTTATTTGTGAACACTAAAGTGACATAATAAAAAGCGCTCAGTGACGTTTCCAGCACTGTCACATGAAGGAGTGCTCTTGACGAGACAGAGTAATTGTTTGGCGAAGAGCCAAAAGGCGCTCGCGACGAGCACAACGTTGTCAGTATTGGGCCGCGAATGCTGCCACTGCACCCAATGGGTATGGAAATACATCCTGATTTATAAACACGGGAAAGCGCTTTTTAAACTGCTTTCCTATCCTTATTACATACGTGAGCGAAAGAGGGATAGCAAGAGTTGAGACCGTTCTAACACATTTCCGTCCAAATCGAATTGGCACGGCTGAATATGACAGGTTGAAACTCTCAGCCTTTTGGCCGCACCCCGCACTGAATTTGAAACCGATACTTTCTGGAGAAAAGAGGTGACTTTAGCTAATGGAATTGAAAATAGTGCCGATCGTTGACAGCTCACCAATATCAGAAATATTAATGGAGTTTCAATACAAAAGGCACACAACTGTTTATTCCGCCTTACTTTATTTCCAATCGGGACATTTTGCCAATTCTTTGTTACTGTGACTTTTGAGTTAAATCTTGTTTTAGCATAATCGGTTCTCTTACTCAACAATTTATTTTACAAATAAATATTTTTATTATCTGATATATGTATCGCCTTAATTTTTAATTGCTTAAAGTTGTTGATATTTGTCTATCATGTCCTATTAAAATATATTGTTTATACATTTTCATTTATGAATCTTTTACATAAAATTTATAATGTATAATTTATCGGTTTGCATAATACTACTCAACTCTCAATGAAACATTTTCAAGTTGCTAGGAAAAACTTGAGGAAATGAAACTAACATTTTTCGTATCACATAATCCTTTAAGAATGGGTCGTCGCTTAGAATTTAATCAGATTAAGCGTTAAGAAAGATGAAACTATATCTTTTCCGGGTTCTTAACAACTTTCTACTTTTTTAATTGTCTATGTAGTATCGGTTAAACTAATTGAAAAGGTTTTTGTGAAGTTATTCCCTCAGTTAACAAAAAAAAAGTTAAAATCTAAGTAACTATTTGTATGTTATGTTTAATTTTGTAATTATTCTTTGTAATAAAAAAGAGTATTTTAAATATTGATAGGACCATGAAACAATTGATTATTTTAAATTACGTGACTTTTTATTTTGCCTGTTATGGCGTGTACGAAAAAAATGAGTATAGTTATTTTCATGTCGATTTGAGAATAAAAAACAGAATACGTCTTTAAGCTTAATTTTGCAGTAATAATAAGTATATTGATGTATGGCATTCAAAATGAAATAGTTATTTTTGTCAGAAACACAGTACGTGTTTTATTTTATTATGACGAAGACGCCATGATTATTAACAATAAAAAAAAACTCTTCAAAACGTAATTGACACAACCTGCTATTTTTAGAGAAATAAGGGGTGGGAAGGTTTTTTTTTCCAAATTGATGAAATGACAAATGACTAAAAAATTTTTATTACTTCTCTTTTTGAATGCGATTACAGTGGTCTCATCTTTTGCATTGCATGCACCTCAGGTTAAGCATATGCATATTTGCAAAAACACAGACTCTGTAATAAAATATCTTTAGCAGTTAAAAACTAACAAAATATGATTAACCGTATTCAATTTAAAAGTAAGCAAAATCAGAGCTGATGAATGAATTGGGTTATCAAATATTTTTATGAACAATATTTCAGATTTAGTTTTCATACTATTTGCCCAACAAATAAAGCCTTTGATGTTCCATTTCAGTGAGCCAATCAAATAACTTTTGTTTAAGTTTCAAAATATCAATGGTATAAAGTTGCTTGATTAATAATATGATGATTATTCAATTTGTTGTCATGCGAAATTGTTTATTGAAACATTGATAAACATACAGTTTTACTTCAAATCACAAAATTGGTTTTCTAAAAAAATTTTGCGCGAATAATCAGATTATATTATTAAAAATTGTGATGTGATTTCTTAAAACTGTAAAACTTTACAAACTGAGGGATAGAAATAAATTCTTAAACAAAAATATTTCTATACGGAACTAAAAAAAGTACTAACTATTCAAAATGATTGATAGACTAAATTAAGATAAATTTTTTTTATAGACAGAACATGTCTAATCTCATCGAAGAAAAGTTTAGAATAAAAATGGTTGCTAACCCGTTTTGTACATTGGATAGATTTTACAGTTTGAAACGACAACTTTAGCCCAAGTCTTGCTATGAATGAAAACTGACAAGATAAAAACACCCACATAACGATCTCTTACAGTTATGACATTTTAAAGTGAGAGCCCAAAATTTCTTGCTATATTTTATATACTATAGTTCTTCGTAGCTAGTATGAGCGACCTTTTAACTAGATATCACGTGGTTTGAAATAGCTATCTCTTTTGCACTTACTTAGTATCGTATACTGTCATCTTTTTTTAACCGATATCGTGACGATCGAATAGTGCTCTTACTAGGCCTCCAGGACACTTAATATAGACACAGTTTCAGTATTACAGCGGCGATGATAAAGCGTTTTTCCTGTTTCAAAATTTTTACAAGTTTGTTTTATACATGATAGAGGTTTCAAATTGTTACTCACTCAACCGTATCGAGTTTCACGAGTAGTTTTCATTTAAAATGAAGCCGAGAACCTCTCGAATTTGGACAGTGTGGCTCGCGGTGTTTTGTGCAGATGGAATTAAAATAATTTTAGTTTCAGTGAATTATTCATTATTCTTCACTTGAAAACTCTGTTGATATCATGTTACTGGATTTTGTATCGTATGTTTCGTGATTAATTATTATTGTTGCATGTTCCGGAATTATGACTTGCATAAAATCGTTTCATAAACATACAATAAGCAAATATACGAGGAAGATAGTACCTGGATGGGATACGGTTCGTCTTTATAAAGTGAACTCAGCTCCAAACAAGACTTTTACGTGGAAGAACTGATTACTTATCCTGTTCTATTTCTTTATAAATAAGTTACAATGAACTTTTTACGAAGTTTTCATGTAAAGATATACGAAAAAGAAAAATATTTTTATTGAAATCATCATATGATGTTTACTACGACCAGTCCTGCATTGCACTCATCTATAGGCTCCCCTCGAAATACACGCACACCAAGGTTTAATTCGTGGGTAGCATACCCATACTACGTCGTTATAAATAGCCATTAGCTATAAATCCCTAAAAGGGGTAGCCAGAGCTTAGAAATTAGAAATTCCTCAGCTACTCTTGGAAGTTGAGTGGGGGAAAAGATGGTAGAATAAAGATAGTTGGTGATGGGTCTCCAACCCCATCGCCCAAGTACTTCTTTAAAAGCCCCAAAACCCTCAACCCCATCCCTCCCAACCAAGTTACCCCTAACAAACACCCACGGGTAGACATGGGGTAGTGTTATTCTAAGCCAACACTACATAGCAATTTATTGTAAAAAAAACCTCTTAAATCATTCCATTGAGTGTCTTATGAGACGACAAACAATAAAGCACCAACCACGAACTTAAATTTCAGTAGTATCTAACGCTATCTTCCCAAAAGTGGCTTGACGCGTCGATTTGTACGTGAAAAGAGCTCAAAAATGGATTTGGAAATTAGCTAAATTCAACTTCATCACAGCTTATGTTGTCTCCACTTGATTAAGTCACCTTGGAAAGGGTCGCCCTAACAGCTCAGTTCAAGCCAGCAGACAACTACTAGATTCCGTAGATTATATTAATTAATGGGTTGATGTTCTTGTACAACATACAAAACCTAGTATGGACGAGTTGATCTAATCGTTAAAAAACAAAGGAAATTTACTCATACGTCATCAACAAAGAAAACAAATACATCATAAGGGTTGCAATCTGATATAATTCGTATAACATACAAAAATCGTTAACGGAAGTGCGATTCTGTAAAATTGTTGAAAATTACTATACAAAATTGGAACTATTACAATTCAAGAAGCTTAGGTTGATTGGCTGGCTTAGTATCAAACAAACAGATACACGTTCTTGTACATAATCGAACTGTTCTTGTACTGAGGGCCAAATAGAATGCGGTGGAAAGTCTAATCCTGGGTACCTAGGTGGTTTTGGGCCATTGTCCAACCAGCAGGTAAAATCAGGGGTTAACATTTCTAATTAAAAATCCAGATATTATGAAATACAAAATTGACTTCAAGAAAACGTTTAAACTCTGAAATCGTGGGTACTGTGAACACCAGCTGACAATGCCATGTGGTGTTCAGGAGTATTAATACCTCTACCAACCCCTTTGGGGATAAACGGTGTGAACTTTTGAGTTTATGTTTGAGGAACTGAACTCTAAAAATCTGTGACAGGAGAGAAATTCTGTAAAATAGTTCAAATATTCTGATCCAAATTCAGAACAAAAGATCAAGTAAGCTTTTGTAGAATTGGCCAGCTGTGTGTTAGCAAACGAACAGATACACGTATTTGTACAGAATTAGACGGCTAGGACGCTATGTGACCTGCGGGCAAGAGAGAATGCGGTGACGTTTGAAAAACGTTGCGGTGTCGGTGGACCGGGCGGGGCCGACCCGTTTTGTCACACGTCACCTGAACGGAGCGTCGATTTAAATTCCAACTTTGTTTCGCTTTGTTTTCCGATTGCTCTCTTCCTGAAATTGGGATGGGAAGGGAAGTTTATTTTATATTTTGATAACTTCTACGTTTATTAATGAAAAACATTTTCGCTGATGAGTGAATTTAATGACGCTTTTGTGACATACATACATTGGTGTAGCCAAATGAGTGTTAGAGGTTTTGTCAAATGAATTTGAGGACATTACGGAAAAGTGTTTCCATTTCTTTACTAACACATTACCGGTTTTTTAAACTCCTTGAAAAGCCTATTTTTTACAATAATTATTGTCAGGCTTCAAATATTATTTTTAATACATTTGAGCTCAAAACTATATTTCTGATCGTATACAATTGAGGTTGTTTTGGTATCACATATTTTTTGTTTCTTATGGTTACGATGGACTTTCGAACACTTATGAAAACTTAATTACTTCGATGTCGGCCTTTGCTTTTATTAGCGAATATTAAGTGACTCATTAGAATGAATACAATACAAGATTTTTGAAAGCCAAACGATTATGAAACGTTTTCACATTTCAAAAGTTTAAAACGACATACGTAATAAAAAGTTTCTTACATTCGTTACGAGCGCTCGTGCAGTTGAGAAATATTACTTATCTTTGCAAATACACAGTTAGTATACAAATTTATCACCGATGTGACAGATAGAATAACAATTTTCTACTGCACACATTTTTGAATAAACTTCTGCATATTCATTTATTTTACTTAATTTTCAGTTTTTCATTTACACATGAGCTTCATTTTAAACTTTATAGTACGTAACTCAACTCAATCACAGGCTCACAATGAAAACCAGTTTTGATTTTATGGATACACATACAGAAATCAGAAAATAATATTGGGCAGAAAATACTGTCAATACCTTTGTAAGGAGTCAAAGCTGCGGATAGGTAATGATACTGGAAGCTTATTTGATTTAAAATTTATCATCGAATCCAATTAAGTCATGAAAAATAACCCAACAATTTCAAAGTTTATTTGAACCCTCGCCGCAGATTGAAATAATATTTAATATGTGCAGGTAATATTTACTTTGGCCCGTTTAATTAATGCAACACCAACAGACCGCAACCTATTATTATACCTCTCTTCTGTAAGACTTTAAACATGATATTGCTACTGTTAGTCATATGGCTTATTTTTGACGTTCCGTTATCATTTAAAATAATTGACATGCTACGTTTGAACCTTGAATTTGATATTCCTTTGTTACATTTGATAATGCGCCTTTGAAAAGCAGCCGCTCGGATGTACACTAGGTGGGTCGATTTAGGCAAAAAAAAATTTTTTTACGATTTTTAAATATAATTAGTAGTTTTAAATAACGTTTCACGATTTTGATTTGATTATACTTTATAGCCCTCTACCTGCGATTGAAATTTCAGATTTTTGGATTTTTCACTCATTAGTTACCTAAGGGCTAAATCTTAATTAACCAAGTAAAATTTAATAAAAAACTCTGTTTTTCTCTATAAGATACATGTTTTAATAATAAATTCAAAGAAAAATCTATACTAATTAAGTTTAAAGGACAAAAAAAGGTTAATCATGAGGTACAAATTGGTAAATTAACACTTATATTCAGATTTAGAATCGAAAGATGGCATCAGGCATCGAGACTCAAGTTTGGTGCGAATTATCCCATCTCGTGATTTTTCTCCTGCTACAGTGATTGAGGCTTCGGTCACCAGCTTTACGCATCGCTCAACCGCTTGAGTGTGGCAGGTAAAGTTGGGAAATTTCATCAGAATATTGGATTTGTTTGTCAGTTCATGATGTACTCCACAAGTGTCTGTAAATTTTGCGATGGTTCAGTGGTCCCAATGTAAAGGCGTAATATGCGGTTCGCTGTTGTAAGCCAGCGAGAATGAGATATTTTGCCGGGCTGCCTGTTTGCAAGTTCGTCGCTGCAAACACCCGATGATACTGCTTGGCTTATTTCGTACATATATTTTTGATCAGTGCTTAAAGACTACTTACTTTACTACGTACTTTACTTTTATCAATCGATTCTTTTCAGACACTAAACCAACATTTTGCAATACTGCAGTCGCAATTGCAGCAGCGGATCGGTTGGAAACTCCATATCTATCGCAGATACTTACAAGTTTAGGAAGTCGTAATGTATTATAGGATTTTTCGCACTCGGTGGTGGATGTTGATGCTATAGGATCCCTTTCAAAGGCTAATTCTGATACAGTTACATTGCATTGATCATCATTTTCCTCTCGTTTCTTTGGTCCATCATAAAAGAACGCTCGATAAGGGGCACTTTTTGGTCCTTAGGGCATTTGCAGGATTCAAAAGTCAAGCACTTACACGATGAAACATCGAAAAGTCTTGTCATCGATGTTTCTCGGAATATGCGAACTTTTTCTGTGTATGTCTCAGTTCTTTTTTGTTTCGGATATCGAATTAACTTTAAGTACTCATCATAATACTTCTTTATAAGGTCCTTGATGCGTTTGGAGCTCACAATCGGAATTGAAGCCGAAGCCCAGATCTTTTCGATGCCGCGACAAACTACCTCGTGAACTTCGGTAACGGGCGGCTGTTTGCCGGAGTTTGGTTCTTGCAAGTCATATCTCACATATAAAATATACTTTATAATGTCACTTACAGTAGGTAAAACACTTTCTGAAAGTTCAGATGGCACTATTGTACCTACTTAGAAAGTCAATTGTATTATGATTAATAAATAATGATAAAACCATCACTTAACAATACGAAGAAAATTAAATTATGCATTAACGATCAATTAGTCTCTCAAAAACAATAGTGGCTTGGCGGGGCAAAGTTCACGAGTGCACTGCAAATTTTTGGAAATTAGGTAAATTTCTAATCTTTCTATCTCACTCATGCATGCGTACACTAAGCGGCAACAGCTCATTACAAGCGCGACACGTATTTAATTTAAATCGGAATTACAATTGAGATGAATAGAACTTAGTTTGGTGTGGTAAAACGAAATCGGAAGTACGGACGCAAAATTCATTTTTTTGAAAACTCAAGTCTCGGTAGAGGGCTCAAACATATATGTGATATTTTTTTAATTATTTTTACTGTATTTCTGAGCACCTTATGCAACTTTTGAAACATACCCATATTTATTATATAACATTTATAAAAATCGACCCACCCTAATGTACACCGACGTGATGTCAAAAAGTGTTTTTGAGAATATTGTACCTACTTAGAAAGTCAATTGTATTATGATTAATAAATAATGATAAAACCATCACTTAACAATACGAAGAAAATTAAATTATGCATTAACGATCAATTAGTCTCTCAAAAACAATAGTGGCTTGGCGGGGCAAAGTTCACGAGTGCACTGCAAATTTTTGGAAATTAGGTAAATTTCTAATCTTTCTATCTCACTCATGCATGCGTACACTAAGCGGCAACAGCTCATTACAAGCGCGACACGTATTTAATTTAAATCGGAATTACAATTGAGATGAATAGAACTTAGTTTGGTGTGGTAAAACGAAATCGGAAGTACGGACGCAAAATTCATTTTTTTGAAAACTCAAGTCTCGGTAGAGGGCTCAAACATATATGTGATATTTTTTTAATTATTTTTACTGTATTTCTGAGCACCTTATGCAACTTTTGAAACATACCCATATTTATTATATAACATTTATAAAAATCGACCCACCCTAATGTACACCGACGTGATGTCAAAAAGTGTTTTTGAGAATATTCCAAGTATCAGCAGTTTAATTAATACATATTTATACTATTTTATCTTATTCTGCGTTACGTGAGAATTTTATTCTAAGCGTTTGATTTGCGATAAGGCAAAAATCTATGATAAAATAGTCCTTTGTTTCATACTTTTCCCCTTTTGACTCCCAAGTGCAAGTTGAGAATTTGATTCCAAATAATAATATCTGGCTACATCTTATAATTAAAATGTTTTTTGTTCATGAAAACGTCATATGGGGATTATTTCTAATAAATAAAGGAGTAATATAGGAAAGGAAAATTTCGACACCAGCGGTGATCGAACCCACGATCTCTACGTATCGGCGGTCATGGGTTCGATCCCCGCTGGTGTCGAAATATTTCTTACCTTTATTTATACATTATTGAACTGGTTACATCTTTTTGGGATTTTCAAAATAGCATAATTACATTTAAAAAATATTTTATTTCTATGCCTAAATATTGTTTCTTCTTGTATACAGTATATATAACATAACATAACATAAACATAAACGTTCACGCTGAATATCCCCGAAGGGGTTGGCAGAGGTACTAATACTTCTGAACATCACGTGATTTTGTCACCTGGTGTTCAGAGTACCCACGTTTTGCATGGACAGTGTACTCACGTGATAGGGGGCAGGCCTATCGCCGTTTTGTACGAATACACTGTCACATGACTAAGTACAACTCAGCCATGTGGGTTTCCTCACGATGTTTTCCCTCACTGTTAACAACCATGATAAATTAACCACACATATGTCTTTAGAAAAGACAAATTGGTGTAGGCCCGACCCAGGATTTGAACACTAGTCGTTTGCACGATAACCGAGTGTTCTACCCACTGGGCTATCACGGTTGCATAATTACATATAAAAACTATATTTTATTTCTATTCCTAAATATTGTTTCTTCTTGTATACAATATATATAAATACTTCATTTAATTGATGAAATCCAACAACAAATAATTTGTTATTTTTGGAGCAAAAGTAACAAACTTCCACCGAAGCTACACAAAATTATTTCATGGAATACTCAGAACGCGGAAAATTCAAAAGTCTATGTTTGAATGATTTTCCTTCGAATTCATTTGGATTGCTGTGCCGTAATGAAAATGATTTTTGCTTGTTATAATTAAAACTGTTTCAAGCAATGGAACAATTTTAAATACATATGTTTATTAGCTAAACAAAGTTGAAAGAGACATATAGTATATGCCCATGTCGATGGTAATGTTAGTAGATGAAGACTACGGACTACATTTAGATTTAATAGAGAATATGATTAAAAAGGCAGGATAACGTATGAAAGAGCATTTTTAAAACAAGTTATAAATGTAAATGAAGCTGGAGAAATTTCCTAGGATCAAGCAAAGTGGCGTTCGAAAGTGTCTGCTCACCCTAAAGAGAACTATTAGCGTGAGAATCAATACTATTAATTGTATATTGTTGGTTTTTGGTGACGCGCATGAGTACACAATGACGTGAACTACTTAGAAACGCTGACAGAGCAAGAAGTATCACATTCTACAGCAAAACGTAACAAGCCAATATACATCCCATTCGTCATCAAGACTCGCCATAAAAATCTTACATCGCGGTATCGATGTTTCTAAAATACTTAGTTTATAAATCTGTTCCAACGTAAACCAGTTTGGCCGGTCTCCAGGCTCACCACCACTTAGCGGGAGCTCTTCCCTTTTCCTCCACCACAGTCATCTATATTCCCTTTCTTACAAAAAATACACTTGCAATTACTCATTATCTGTTACAATTCAATCTTTCACGCAACTCAAACATACATTCATGTGCACACCCGAAAGAGTCTGGTTTTACCGTTTATCTTAATCATGCATTGATGACCACAATGAGTAATACCAATAAATGCACTTATATCAGTTGACTTCCCAAAGCAAATTTGGACCACACTACCACAACTACTTTTTTATCACCCAATCATATGCCTTTCCTAAATCTTTGGAGTAGCAGTACTGACTTGAGTAAACTGACTTGAGTAAAAAAGAGCATTACTAATACTTCTGAACATCATGTGACATTACCTGGTGCTCAGAGTACCCATATTTTGCTATTATAATGTTTTGTTCATGAAAACCTCATGTGGGGATGGGGATTATTACTAATATAAACATAAACACAGTTTTATTCAAGAATAATTAAAAATACTTACATAGACAATTCACAACCTAAATTAAAATATAAAACTAAATAAATACCTACTAAAGATGGAAAATTTCATGAAATTCATCGCTCTCGCAGAACGGTATCGTGCCTAAAATACTGGCAGCATTTCCTCTTTGAATGGCTATGCAAGACGAGCACGCTGTGCGGGGTCGGAAGCAGAGTTCAAAAGGTTTAATTGAATCCGTCCGCACAGTATGTCATCCCATGACCTCTGGCTAGCCAACTTTGTCGGGATAGAAGAATTGGAACCAAGCATGGAAATCCGAGCAATCTTGGCATCGCTCATTCCACTGACCTCGGCCTCACCTAAAGAGGGACTGATAATTTGATGGTATAGGGTCATAGTGGAATGCACAGACGACAAGAAAGCTGGTAAAGCAACATCGGATGTTTTGCGAATACCCAGGCCACCAAAACGAACTGGAAGGGAAGCCTGAGCCCAGCTGTTATCATCGAATTTACAATTTAGGATTTTGCTTAAAGTATCTTGTATAATGTTGTCTAAATCATTTAATGCCGAAACATGCCTCCAGATGTCGCAACACCTTAAAACATATGTAAATTTAGGAACAAACAAACAGAATTTAATAAGCGTGTAGGCCAAATGTGGATTGATAGTTTGCAGGCGTTCTGAAGATTGATTGAATTTTGAAATTTTATCTTTAACAAAACCGGGTACTCATTCCTCGTTCAAAGGGGCACCTAGAAGATGGAGCGAATCATCATTAAGGATTGTAATATTTGGGGCTATTTCATTGAATTTTTGTATTATCTGGGATTTATCTTCGTCTGTAAGGCATTTATTTATATATAATTCGCATTTGTCAAAATTTAAATCAAGGCCAATAGAAGAAAAAGTCATTTTTAAATTTTCAAGGTCTTTTAAAACTATGTTTGCATTTCCACCTAAGGTTCCATCGTCTAGGTACCACACATTGAACTTGGAGGCGAGAGATTCAATGAGTGGATGAATGGCTAGGCTGAATATTGCTGGCCCCAGGGGGTCACCTTGTTGGCAGCCGACACACGATTTTATTAAATTTTGTTTATATAATAAATTTGAGGGTTTTTTATAGCTCTGCCAAACATAATTAAAAATTGAAGGTGCTTTTTCTTTCACTTGAGCCAACAAGGCGGCCCGATCTACTGAGTTAAATGCGTTTTTCACATCCACCTTCAAAAGGACTTCGCCGGCGCCATTTGCGATGTACGTCCGAGCCGAATGGACCGCGGCTTCACAACCACCGCGTGTGCCAAATCCCAGTTGTACTGGTTCACAGTATGTTCTTAGATCTACTAGAATATATTTACAACAAATTTTTGACACGACGCGGCGAATTGTGTTACCGACAGCAATCGGTCGTATCCCTCCATCCTTTTTTTTTAAAGCGCATAGATTCGCACCATATAATAAATCCAATATATCGTCACAGACAAGGCCAGACAACATAAGGTTTACTAAGCGGGTCAACTGTCCAAGTAACGTATCCCTGTGTTCCCCGCCGGCCCCAAACAAAAGATCTTTGAGATGTTGTGGTGTGAGACCATCGAGGCCACCTGCAGACCCGTTCTTAAAGGACAGTATCGCCGTCAGCGTATCTTGTGCCGTCGCCTCGAGTGTGACGCTATATTGGTTTGGAGCATCTGGCAAGTTGATGTCCCTCCTTGAAGGCGGATGCTTAGCCTGAAGCGATAGCAGTGTTTCTGGCGTCTCTGGTGCTAAGGTATCGCTTGAAACGGTGAGGGAAAACATCGTGAGGAAACCCACATGGCTGAGTTGTACTTAGTCATGTGACAGTGTATTCGTACAAAACGGCGATAGGCCTGCCCCCTATCACGTGAGTACACTGTCCATGCAAAACGTGGGTACTCTGAACACCAGGTGACAAAGTTACGTGATGTTCAGAAGTATTAGTACCTCTGCCAACCCCTTCGGGGATATTCGGCGTGAACGTTTATGTTTATGTTATGTTTAACTGGCTTAAACGAAGCAAATGTATGACCAACAAAATTCAGAACATAAATCAACAAATAAAGGTGTAGGGACAACCTATTTTGACAATTAGTTTTTAGCGGAGTTCTTTTAAAAATATTTATTTATCATTTTATTTCTATTTTATCTATAATTTTAATTTCTATTTTATCTACAATTCTATGATTTTTGGTTAGTTCATAGATTATCGGGACATTAGTAGTGTAGCGTCGGCTTAGAATAGCACTTCACCATTTACCCCATTAGGTGACTTATGGTAATGGGGTTTTTTATGTATTTTTTGGGCGATACGATTGAAGACCCAACCCCAACAACTTTTATTTTACAATTTTTTTTTAACTCAACTTTCAAAAGTGACTAAGAAAACTCAAATCTGGCTACCTTTTCAATGAATTTCATGCCGCGTATGTACTTTTTAGATTAATTTATTTGTTTACAAGAAAAGAAATCAATTCAATATTTTTATAACTAAGAAAATGAATGTAAAAGAAATACATTTTTGCAGAGCAAATATACTTATTAAAGCAGAATATGAACTCAAAAGAGAATTAAATACAATAACATGAATGTAATTAGAATAACAAGAGGTATTTTATTATACTCGTATTGTCAAGTGAATAAAGTAGGCAGTTACTTACTTCGGTGCTCATTATAAGGTGTAACACGTAATTCGGCAGATGCTTTAAATGAAATACTTCTTAGAAATGAACCTTTATTTTCTTGAATTGTTTTGTGTTACGTTTTGGAGCCCTGAATGCCTATCGTAATCGGTTTTGCAGTGAAATTGTTCTATCATTTTCTGTGCTTTCCTCGTCAACATCAACGTCAGTCGTATTTACGATTTAAGTTTTTTTTTGTGTATGGAAGTTTAATTGTTTTGTACGAATGCACTGTCACATGCCTAAGTGTAAGTTAATCAAGTGGGTTTCGTCACTATCTTTTCCCTCACCGTTTACAACCATGATGAATTAAACTCACCATTGACTTTTAAGACACATTCACGCCGCTATGCGAGATAGGTGGGTGGTCTACCCACTGAGCTATCGTGTATGCTAAAATACCATATATTTAAATATATTTTCGATCTTATGAGAAAACATGGATATCATTTAAATATTAATATATCACAAGTATTGCCAACTATACCGTACAAATATAAATTAGTAACGGAACCAGAATTTTTGTAGCCTGAAATTTGATGAGTTATATGAAGTAGTTTTGGGTCACTGAATTCATATGCATAATTAGAATTTTAATATGAGCTCCAGTTTTTTTGGTTGATCTAAATAGAAAAGAGGATTCATATTTTGAAGAAAAACGACTAATACTTAATATAAATACTTTTACTAACTTAAATTACTATTTACATTAATTCAAGCATTGATCACAAGATTCAACAGTTGCATCGATAACATCAAGATCCTCTCACATCTCCCCCCAAAACCAACCATCCAACCCCTCTTGACATTCATAAATTGACAGGTGAAGGCACGCTGTCGGTGTTGCCAATTTACAAAAATATGACATTCGGCCATCCGACAATGTGCTACCTCCTGGTGCACGTTTTTGACACATTATCAAAACTTTATTTGTATTGATCTAAAAACATTTAAGCATAAGCAACTAATTTTCATTGAGGCGAGCATCGAGCTGTGAAAAATATGACATTCGGCACTTATACAAAAATAAATAGCATGAAAAATCAAAAATAATAATTGTACATTGCAATACTTAAACACTACAGGAATTTCTTACAAGAATATTTCAAAAATTCTAATAAATCATTATCATCAATCTTTATCCTTATTAACTGCTATTAAAAGTTAGTATTATTTACTGTTGACTATGTTTATAAGAAATATAGAATTAACATTCTGAAACTTACTTATTACGCACCTTATTCAAATACCACTTACCTATCGATTACATTCTGTAATACAAAAATCAAATGAGAGCCAACCAAATGGTATTCGTTAATTATAATCATAACATACTGTTTAAGTGTAACATAATTTAATATTCTAATAAAAATAAACTTTATTGTACACCAAAACAATTTAAGGACATATGCAGAATGAAATACAATAGACAGGAAAACAATAGGCGGGCATATCGCTAAAAGACTTATGCAATCTTATACTAATACTCTTAATGTACTTCATTAACATTTATAAGCTTAAAATTAAATTAAATTAAATTAAAACTATTCATTTACACTGTCACGGTTGCTAGAGCTATCATCAATTTCTAGAGCATTAACATATCCTGATTCTGTCAGCGGCTTATGACAGTATTGTAAGAATTGCCCTATTAGGTCTTACCCAGATACATAATCAAAATCTTTATAGCATTTTACACATCGCAATTTACATGACATAATGTACATAAATTTTTACATGTATACCCTGCAAGGGCATAGCAAAATATACTCATTTCTAAATTTATTATTACATTTTAATCAAATCTAACACTACTACACATTAAACTTGGTAACACAAAACACGATAAAGTAAAAATTAGGAAACATAATCATTTATAAAATTCTAATTTCTATTTATCAATAAAACAACCATAAAAACAATCAAATTAAATTACATTAAATTAAAATAAAATAAATTAAAATTCTGGTAATTATTTAAACTATCACATTAGATAATATTATTATCAAAATAATCCTTAGAATTATAAAAAAACAATTTTCTATTAAATACAATCTTAAAAGTTTTATAAAAGTTTTGTAGTCAGATTCTTGAGCTATGAATTTGAAAGGTGGTTGTATATTTTACAGCACATAGGGAGAGGACTTGTATAATGAATTTGTAATCTTGAAGGCGGTACTATTAATTTATTCCTTCCGGATCTTAATGGGAATCTTCGAATATAGTCAGATTGTTTTTTTTTTTTTAAATTGTGGATGCTTTCTTACTAATTTACAGCTTTCCAAAATATAAAGAGAACAAAGAGTTGAAATTTTTAGATTCTTAAAGTGTGGTCTACAGCTGTTTGGAATTTTTATGTTTGCTAAAATTCTTAGTACCGTTTTTGCAATATAAATGTTTTGTGCATCAGTACTATTACCCCAAAAGACGACGCCGTAACTTAACCTTGAATTTACATAAGCATGGTACAGTGACAAAGCGGTGCTCAAGTCAGTAGTATTTTTTTTTTATTTCCGCTAACCCGCACGCAAAACTAGTCAATTTAAATCTCATCGTACCAATATTATTATTTTTTCTAATTTAGGTTTGTATCCAGTGTTAACCCTAATAAAGTGAACTTATCGACGGAATCAATTTTTATATTTCTGTACTTAAAATCAATATTTAATGCAGTATACTTGTCCTAGCCACGATCATACATGACTTACAGAATTCTGTGCTGACTATAAATTTAAAATTGTTTGGTTAAACCGTTCTGTTAGTTTTTTTTTTTTATTCCAATTTTGTTGTTTGTGTAAAAGTTTCAACATTTTGACTATACCAGTTTATCAGACACTACCTAAAGACAGAGGAACAAACAGCGAAGTCTTAGTAGTTGGGTCCTGTTTATATGTAAGTCATACTAATACGAATATTCGTCGATGTAGGAAATAAAGAAAAGGTATGATATAGTATACACTTTGTAATTAATGTAATTAAAACTATTTTAATCCTAGTTTTAAAATGGCTATAACTTTCAAAAATTTAAAGAAAAATATATATAATTGAGGGGATTTTAGAGTAGGAAGTTTTAGATATAAAATACTAATGTTTTCTTTACTACCATCTTGACTATCATCTGTACTACCACAATTACAGGCCTATCTAAAACTATGCTTATTTGCTAAGGTATTTGAGCGAATTGTTTGAAACCAGGTCTACTCAGCTTTGAGCTCTGGTTTAGTGAGGAACAACATGTTTTTTTTTTTTTTTTTAGGAAACGATCAACAGTATCTAATCTTGTTATTACGTATGACTGTATAAGTAGCTGTATGGATGCTGGAGCTCAAGTCAATGTTTATACACAGACTATGAAAATGATTTGACTGCATTGACCAGCCTATAATGTTACGTGAGTTGAAAGCTATTGGTATATATAAAAGATGCTTTGAAAACTAAGATAGTCCTGTATGCAGTTGATATAAAAACTGCTAAGTGCATTCAGCCTCCAGCAGATGTTCGCAAACTTCAAAACGATCTTGATAGTTTTCAAAGTTATTGTGAAATCAATGGCTGAGGAATTTATGATTCCTTGGCTCTGGTCACCCCCTTCCTATTACATATTGTATGTTAGTATTATTTGGCGATCCTGCCAGGATATGTGAAATCAAAAGGTCGATTTGAATGTCTCAAAAAGTTATTTGTTTTGTGACTTTAACTCGCAATTTATCTTTATATAAACGAAAATTTAAGATAACAATAGTCTAAGACACATCCAGATAACTAGAGTTGCGAAAACAAGTGATTTAGGGTTAATACATGACAGCGAACACTTATTCGACAAGCTTACAGAACATATAGCTGTATTTTGATTGCTAGTACAGCTTCCGATTTATATAAATATTTAGTTTATTTACCAAGTTTTTTTTTTTTTTTATAAAAACCCAATATTGTACTATAATTATTTTGGTAAATATTTGTGAAAACTCCCTTGCAAAAGAGCTTTTGGAAATGTTATAACTAATATATGTTTAAAAGTAGCTTTAATTTTTCTGAAGAATGTAAATAAAATCTGAGAAATGAGCATAACAAATCTTTTAAAGTAAAATATATAACTCTTTAAAAACATAAGAAAATTCCTTGTTAAGTGAAAAACTGGTTCTATATATATTACAATGAGTAAAGGCATTTTTTTTTTTTAATATTGATGTTGATGTCTTTTTATTTGCATTTTCTCTTAAAATTGTTTGTATTTGTATTATTGTAAGGTATGTTTTCTGTGCATGTGTGAACATCTGTTATTGGCCTTGCTTTATTTATTTTATTAACTGTGTAATAGAGTAATAATGTGGCTATTAATGTTCCGAATAATATAAGTAGCCCCCTTTTTTTTTTTTTTTTAGCTGTAACACTTATGAACTAACAAAATTCTAAATAACCAAAAATCCGAACACACATGTTGATTTATTTTATGAATCTGAGTTAAATGTCTTCGAAACTAATAGATCTAAAGGTCTTATTTCATCTAATATTATTAGGCATTAAGAAACATATAGAACTTAGGCTGACCATATCTGAATGGGTTGAAATATTTAAATTAAACTAGAATTTACATAACTGTTCAGTAAAGCACAGTCTAAGACATACTCAAGCTGCAAAACACAAAAAAAATACAATTAACTAAACCAAATATTAAATGTCCATCGATTTGTCAGAGAAACGGTTATGAAATGGCGATCAAGCTGTATAATCTAGTAAAGGATGAGACAAAATTACTGACATACAATAAATATAAAACTATCATTTTTAATTATCTGTTGGACAACTGTTTCTATATAATTGATGACTTTATTAAAAATTGCAATATATGACTTAAATTTAAACTATGTTTTTCTCTCTTTTTTTTTTTTTCTTTTTTTTTTTATGACATTTTAATTTTAACAAAATTTAGAATATGTGTACATGTGTTGCCTTGATTGACTTACAAAATTTTAATAATGTTTTATTTTTTATTTATTTTTTTATTACGATAGACAATGTTAATATAGTAGTTTTAAGATATGTAAAAAAAAATTATCAATAATTTTAATGTTTAAAAGTTTGCACACCTTACTGGCAGTACATACATAGGCCTTCATTTTATATACCACCATTTATACTCATGTATTGGCAAATAAATTATTTTTATTTTTTTTTATTTATTATTTATTTAAAAGTTATACTTAGCTTCAACCAGTTCTGTGATGGTAAAATAATGATGTGCTTCTGATCCCATCTATACTACTTCAGCACAACCTCATCACTGGATGTCAACTGACGAAGACGGACCTCTCCAAGTCCTCGTTTTAGATTGTCTATGGCACCGAGAAGCCCTGGAGGCTTGCCAATTGGAATGCTAGACTTGTCTCCGGACATTGTACATTCAACCTGAAATGTTTAAAATATCCGAAACGTAAACTATTCTTCATAGATGTCATAAGCAAGTAGCAAAGTATATTAATGTATTCAGACGTTTACGTTAATAATCTTACTCAAATAAACATAAATTAAAATAAAATGAAGTTCATGATCTTTTCAACAGTGATAATAATGACGCATAATGATCCAGCAAGATAAATAGAAAAAAACGGTAATGATAATAATTAGAAAAGCAGGTAAATATAAAAACAATTCGGTAACAAGAAAACAATTCAGTCACCATTCTTAGCTAACAAATTACTTGGCAATAAAATGTACCTACAATATTTTTAGTATTAGTTACTAGTTGTTGCAATTATAGCCTTTCAAATAAAATTAGTATCGTTATGTAATTCAACTACTAGTATTTATACATTCATTTTCTTAAGTAGCTTATTATTTGAACAAGTAATCGTCAACTATAATGAATAAAATAGGTCTACAGAAATAATATATTCATATATATTCGGCGTGATTGTTCATGTTTATGTTATATTCATACACACTCTCTCTACCCGTCATTGCATTGCATTAAATAAATAAGTAGCGAGGGAAGCGTACCCATCACTAGATTGTATTAAATAAATAAGTAGCGAGGGAAACGTACCGGTCACTACATTGTATAAAATAAATAAGAAGCGAGGGAAGCGTACCCGTCACTAGATTGTATTAAATAAATAAGAAGCGAGGGAAACGTACCCATCACTAGATTATATTAAATAAATAAGTAGCGAAGGAAACGTACCAGTCACTACATTGTATAAAATAAATGAGAAGCGAGGGAAACTTACCCATCACTAGATTATATTAAATAAATAAGTAGCGAAGGAAACGTACCAGTCACTACATTGTATAAAATAAATGAGAAGCGAGGGAAACGTACCCATCACTAGATTATATTAAATAAATAAGTAGCGAAGGAAACGTACCAGTCACTACATTGTATAAAATAAATGAGAAGCGAGGGAAACGTACCCATCACTAGATTATATTAAATAAATAAGTAGCGAAGGAAACGTACCAGTCACTACATTGTATAAAATAAATGAGAAGCGAGGGAAACGTACCCATCACTAGATTATATTAAATAAATAAGTAGCGAAGGAAACGTACCAGTCACTACATTGTATAAAATAAATGAGAAGCGAGGGAAACGTACCCATCACTAGATTATATTAAATAAATAAGTAGCGAAGGAAACATACCAGTCACTACATTGTATAAAATAAATGAGAAGCGAGGGAAACGTACCCATCACTAGATTATATTAAATAAATAAGTAGCGAAGGAAACGTACCAGTCACTACATTGTATAAAATAAATGAGAAGCGAGGGAAACTTACCCATCACTAGATTATATTAAATAAATAAGTAGCGAAGGAAACGTACCAGTCACTACATTGTATAAAATAAAAGAGAAGCGAGGGAAACGTACCCATCACTAGATTATATTAAATAAATAAGTAGCGAAGGAAACGTACCAGTCACTACATTGTATAAAATAAATGAGAAGCGAGGGAAACGTACCCATCACTAGATTATATTAAATAAATAAGTAGCGAAGGAAACGTACCAGTCACTACATAGTATAAAATAAATGAGAAGCGAGGGAAACGTACCCATCACTAGATTATATTAAATAAATAAGTAGCGAAGGAAACGTACCAGTCACTACATTGTATAAAATAAATGAGAAGCGAGGGAAACGTACCCATCACTAGATTATATTAAATAAATAAGTAGCGAAGGAAACGTACCAGTCACTACATTGTATAAAATAAATGAGAAGCGAGGGAAACGTACCCATCACTAGATTATATTAAATAAATAAGTAGCGAAGGAAACGTACCAGTCACTACATTGTATAAAATAAATGAGAAGCGAGGGAAACGTACCCATCACTAGATTATATTAAATAAATAAGTAGCGAAGGAAACGTACCAGTCACTACATTGTATAAAATAAATGAGAAGCGAGGGAAACTTACCCATCACTAGATTATATTAAATAAATAAGTAGCGAAGGAAACGTACCAGTCACTACATTGTATAAAATAAAAGAGAAGCGAGGGAAACGTACCCATCACTAGATTATATTAAATAAATAAGTAGCGAAGGAAACGTACCAGTCACTACATTGTATAGAATAAATGAGAAGCGAGGGAAGCGTACCCATCACTACATTGCATTAAATAAATAGGTAGCGAGAGAAACTTACCTTTCAAATGGTTTCTCGCCACCCACTTTTTATTATTATTATTTTTTTTTTTTAATATTATAATTCTTCTATTATGTTCCCCTATATTTATGAAGCTGCTTTATTAGTTAAGAGAGAAATCTATAATTATACATCCGCTCCCCTAAGATTTCACTCTGAATGTCTGCAAAATCTCAATAAAGACAAACTATATGTACCTCATTATAATTATTAATTAGCCTCAAGCAGCAAAACTATTTTTATTATGGCTTGTAGAATTTATAATGCAAATTCTATAAATATAAAATTGTTATGTTTTAATAAATTAAAAAAAAATAAAAGAAATGCTTGAATGGCTATTAGGATATTGTTTTTATTATATTTTATTTGAATATGGTTTTAGCTGTGAGATTGACATTTTAAACTTAGGGTGACATGTAATTAGTTAAGTCATTCTTTATTTTTGTCTTTATTATAATTTAAAATCATATTCCTATATTAATAAAATGTAAAGACTTATGTTGTAAGCTTGGAAGAACAAAATGTGTAGGGAACAATAACTTATATGCTGCAACCACCTTGTAACCCACATTTACAGCGAATAAATGACTACATTGATTAATAATTCACTTAGTATTAATATATTCAATGCATAAGAAATAGAAGAATTCCAAATTTGAATTGTAGTCTAAAAATGTGTAAAAATTAAAGTGGTATTATTCATATATATTACTGATATACTCCTTTAATCTTATAATTACAATTAATTGCATCTTCATCCACCAATGCATTTAACCAAAATAAATATGGTGGATAAAGAATTTGAAATAGTTCCAAATAAGAACAAAAGTTTAATTACTTATTTGATTTGTGTTGTTAACAAATACGTAGTGTACTTATAATTTAATTTGTCATAGTGACGCCACAATTTAAACAGAAGTTCTTAAGTCAACTCATCGTTACTTTAGGGATCAGCTTAACCCACTCGTACGTCTACTATTTACTGAGACACTACACAGGAAAGTTACTACAGATGATTGCTCCAAAACTAATATCCCAGAAAATACCAGGGAGTGTCCTAGCCAAGCGCTTCGGAACCATTCCGTACACAGCTGTACAATATTACGCTCAAATATTGGTTTCTTCAAAACAATGACTATTATAATATCATTGAAATACTTTGTTCGAGCATCGATTTGCTATATTTATAGATCATAAAATGTTAAATGGCGTTACTACAACATTGTGGAAAAGAAAAATAAATGAATGTACATACTTGAATGGACGTGAATATATCACCGCTTCTGAAGTTTGAAGAAAAACGACTAATACTTAATATAAATACTTTTACTAACTTAAATTACTATTTACATTAATTCAAGCATTGATCACAAGATTCAACAGTTGCATCGATAACATCAAGATCCTCTCACATCTCCCCCCAAAACCAACCATCCAACCCCTCTTGACATTCATAAATTGACAGGTGAAGGCACGCTGTCGGTGTTGCCAATTTACAAAAATATGACAATATAAAAAAAATGTAACAAAATCTTATAAACTTTTCGAATATTTGTATTTATTAAAATGAAAAGGTCTATTTTTGCTACAGCATTAATCTACCATAATGACCATCAAGATCATTTGGATTGGTTTATTCTATTATATCTACTAAGCAGACATAACAATGATCTTGATGATTTAAAGTTTCCAGCCAAATCATGGGGGCTCGATACTTTAAATAAAAAATATATATTGTCCCATGATTTTAAGAACTAAAGCCATAATTTACATACCGTTTTAGGCACCTAGTACATTCTCGCGAATATCTAAAGTAACCCAAAAAAACTTTTTTACGGACTCCGGCACACTACGACTTGAGTTAATGTATATTCACCAAAAATTTTACAAAAATATTTGGTATCCTATTTAAAGTTATTCCTTAACGCAGAAATAATAAAAAAACTTATCTTTAAACACAACTTGACACACAAAAATAAGACAGAAATTTTCATTGAGTGTTAAAACAAAAATGTTCTACCCTCAAAATAACTCCGACTTTCAACAAAATATGATATAAAGCTATATGTGAAAAACAAAAGCAGTTGGACCAAAAGTTTCCTTCTAAATTTTTTATCAAGTTTATTTTTCTTATTTTTTTTAATCATCTTCTACGGTTTACATACAACATTTACGCACAATAACACAATAAGCCAAATGTTTGGAAAATTTTCTTATTTTCATTGATTATTGCTCTAAATTTACAAACTTCAAAATATTTATAATAATTTTTTACAGCCGTACTTATGTATATTTTCAAGCCAAAATATCTAATTCAATACCAAAATAATTTAATATACGCAGTTCAAGTAGTTGTATTTTTTACATTTGTGAAGGGAGGTTTCGTAATTGAAGTTATAACGGAACACGAACCACTTAACTTACGAAGATTTTCTCTGATTAACGTATTGTTTTACAAGACATTTCTATTTTCCAACACAATATTATAATAAGTAACACTTAAAAGCTGATAATAAAATGGTATACCAGGCAAGTCATTTCAATGTTCTATTTTCATTCGTTTGTTCAAACAAGGTCGTTGAAAATTTTTAACTAGAATTCTTTAAGAATTTGGTAAATGTTCTGGTAACTATGTCTGCGTTTGTAAATGAAAAAATATGTTTAGAATAGTTTTGACAGGGTTTTCGCTGTTTGATATTACAATGAAAATAAAGAGAACAAAGAAAACAAAAGAAAAAATAACTACTATACATTAAGAACAAATTTACTAATAAAATAAAGTATGAGTAAAATAGTTCCGAAAGGAAGAAACAAAAAGCTTACATCCTAACTTCAAAATAAATTACTTTTATTGTAAATACATACATACAAACACACAAGGCTATAAAGCCTAAAACGGGGTAGTACTACATAATTAAAGTCATTCGACCGCTTTTAAAAGTTAAGAGGACATGATACTGCAAAATAAAAAGTGATTGGGGATTGGCAGCCGTTCACTTAACAATAATTTAAAAAGTCCCAAAAACTGTTAGTCGCTTTATTTAGGACAACCGCGGCAAACTCCAATGCACATATTTTTTTCTTTTAATTATTCTCACAGCCCATATATGTCCCCACCAAGGGGCTCGAGCCTACCCTATATAGGGCGATTTGGCCATACTCCACCACGCTGGCCAATTGCGGGTTGGCAGACTAACGACTACTACCGTAATAGCAGCCGGGACCGACGGCTTAACGTGCCCTCCGAAGCACGGAATCATCTTAATTTTCGGATAATCAGGTGATTCAAGCCTGCAATATCCTTCCAAACTGGGTTAAATCTTACAAATTAAATTTCTAAGGTTACCACTCCTCGGGAATCGAACCCGAGACCTCCGCACTTGAAACAAAGAGCTTAACCGCTAGACCACGAAGGCAGTCTTTTAATTATAACAACAATAAATCAAGCAACATCCAAACTTGCGAAACTTGTTGATCGATCACTTTATCTCCAAGCTGAGTTCCTGAAAAGGAAAGTAAACTTACGATAGCCAGTGAGACGTTACATGATAAACGTGCCAGGTTTTCCAGGCCTTTGTGCCTCTTGTCGATAATACTGACACAATAGCCTCGCAGTCCCGTTTTTCTTTTGCGAGAAAAATGAGTGAATGGTTATAAGCTCGACTATCATGAAAGCTTTTTCAAATGCTAGTTCATTCATTTTGGTTTCAGTTTTGGAAGTTTTAATTTGGGAGTCTGAGTACATGAATGAATGAGGCTATTCATTGCGTCTGATTACCTCAGTGGAATTAGATAGTGTGAGTAAAATTAAATCGCAAAAAAACTCGACGTTACCTAGCAACTTTAACATTGATACGGTTGTATAAAATCTCAAAAGTAAATATTGTAACTTCATTCAAATCACCTTGTATTGCGACGGTTATTTAATTTGACAAGTTATTTTAATTGATGTTGAAAAAACAACTTTTCTTTTAAATCAAAATAAAAAAATATTTTGATGTGGTTTTTGTTATTTTGCTGTTTTTACCAAAGTTTTTGTCCATCGCAGAACATCAATTCATGAAGAACCAAATAAGTAGTACACTAGTTCAAATACAATCAAAGCTGTGAACGTTGTGAAAGTTAGTGTTTAACAATTTAAAGGAAAGTTGAAGACAGTTGTTTAAGTAGATAGTAAAAACCTCTCAAAGTGCCGCCAACAAAGTTGTTACTGAAAGAAGTCATTAGTGGAGTTACCGGAAGTTTTTAACCCCTCGGGCTTAATAAATATTTCGAAAGGCATACGGAAAATAATTGCCGTTCCATTTATTTATCTTCAAGAGTTAATGAAGTATTGACAGAGGAAAAGGAGGCATTGTTAATTACATCTTTTTGATATTAATTTCAAAATTGAAATAAATTTGTTGTTTGCTCATAAGCTCTGATGTTCAGGCAAATAATTTAATAAAAGAGGCATGAGGTTTACGCCCTAAATATGGTACACTTTTCAGTGTCTTATTATATGTCATTTAGTTGGTCAAAATATTTGCCTTTTTCTTTCTTTGTCTGACTTTTATTCATGTTGAAATTTAAAGACTGAAGTTGGATAGTTAGTTTAGTACTTTAATAATAAATATAAGCGAGTCAAATTAAGGTTCGATATACTTTAGTATGGTGTAGGATGTAAAATCAATACAGTCATAGAACTTTCTAAAAGTTTCTCCTTTTTTTGATTTGCAATAAAAAGTTTACTATTCTATTGTATATCATTACTATGAAGAAAATGTGTAGTACAACTAAAAGCCAATCAAGTAAAAACTCTTGGAGTCACTGCAACATAATGATTTTTCATTACCATTTGTTCTGAGTAAGGGGTAATAATAGCTAGGCAATTAAGCGCTTCCTAAATTCAAATTCTCGCAGATTTAACCGCTAATAGCCGGCGCGAAACCCCAAAAGGGCCATTTCTTATAGCCAACAATATAACTAGGGAAGGAAGGCATCACGCTGACATTACTTTGATATATGACCAGTGTCTTTTGTGTCTTTGTCGTTAATCCTGGAGTACAATGCTACCTTTTGTGAGTGACGTGTGCGTAGGGTTGCCACTAGTAAAACTAACTTTATTGCATATACGTCCAAGTGAATATAGATGACTTACAAAAGACGGGTTGTTGAAGATTGAGGAAAATATATTCATTAGTTTTTCTTTAGTATGTGATAGATAAACTAGATTATTTAAGGCCATAAGGTTCACGTAGAACGTGGGTACTTTGAAGACCAGGTGACAGAAATGTTACGCGATGTTCAGAAGTATCAATATCTTATCCACCCGTTCGGATATATATGTTGAAACGATTGAGAATGATTTCTGAACTTATCTGTAATATTCGTAACGTTTTAACTGAAACGTTTTTTGGGTGACGCACCATATGGAAATAGCTATATTTTAGAATAATAAATAAACATTTTCGCAATGGCTAATCAGTTATTTTATCATTACCGTAACCCTATTCAAGGGGATGAAAAGAAAGCTTAAGTTTGGTAGTCACCGCTTCCAACAGGAGATGTGATAACTTACCCAATTTGATTAGTTTCAACTTGTTGTGTTTTAGCGGACTTGAAATAAGCACCCTATCATGGGGGTAAATTTTAAGAGCTTACAAATAAATATAAAGATATTTATTATATACTAAAAACCAAAAAAGCAGTGTCAACATAAATTACTATTGGCGGTCTTATCACTAAAAGCAATCTCTTCCAGAAAACTTTTGGATGGTAATGTCAAGAAAATTATGGTTTACTTAAAACCATGCACAACCATGCAAAACATGGTCAAACAAGTAATTTCTGTACAAAAATATAAATATGTGTTACTTAAAACTAAATGGGAAAAATTTGTTATTTAAATCTATTAACGGTTTCGTGGCACTAAACCTTTTATTTGGTGAAAATTTAACAATTTGAATAAATAATTTAATAACCCGTTTTATTGATGTGGTAATTTCAAGTAGAATTTTAGTACGAAATTATTATATGTTAATTAAGTACAGACGGTTATTCTGATTATAAGCAGCTTTAGCATGCATGCTAACGTTTTGAACAGGTAATAAACCATTCTGAATTGCTAAATAATGACGAGAGGTTGACCATTGGTAACTTAAAATATTTTATGAGCAGATTTTGCATGAATTTTCAGTATGTTTTGTGTTAGAAACCATTTCCATTATATGGTGTGTACTTTTTGTATGGCTTGATTAGAAATGATTTGGAACTAATAAATAAACAAAAAATAAAGGAAAGAAAAATTTCGACACAGGCGGGAATCGAACCCGCGACCTCGGGTATACACCCCGACGCTCTGCCATCCCGAGGTCGCGGGTTCGATTCCCGCCTGTGTCGAAATTTTTCTTTCCTTTATTTATTAGTAATAATCCCCACATGAGGTTTTCATGAACAAAAAGATTTAAATTAAATGATTTGGAAGTCTAATCAAAAAGTTTGTCTAGGCTGAAATGGAGATTGAATAAAATTGAGAAATATATAGTTTTTCTTTGACTATGCAACTTTTTTAAAAATTTTAATCAATTTTCAATTGGTTCAAGACTCCTTGATGTGGTTTTATATCTGTCGCCAACGGTTTTTCTTGTTAGGATTTTTACCCCTTTTTACACAAGGCTAAAATTAATTTAAAAACACCCGCGAGATCCCAATTTGAGCATAAATGCATATGAAAGGTGTATTTGGGTAGGGCGGTAGAAGACTTAAAGATTTAAACAATCACACCGTATATCGCTGTATCGCCCAACAATCACTCAATAACCCTTAATCGCCTCTGTTGCTGTGTAGTATCGGCTTAGAATAGCACTACCCCATTTCTTTCCATGGGTGATCGTTAGTAGTTTTCCTCAAAATAAATAGTATGTCAACATTGCTTTGCGACTGTTTACTAAAAAATAATTTTACGAAAAACAATTCTGTTGTAAACCTTAGTTATTTTTATGCAAAATCAACTTTTATAGCTACACGTGCAGTATAAGTTTTGCATTTGTACAAAATTATTCTAATTATACTGTGACATTTGTGCCACTGAAGTAGTACATACACCGTCATAACATGAGATTACTGCAAGAAACTTTCCTTAATGTAGGTACTGAATGGCAGACACGCGATGTATTGGCGTATAAACTAGAATATTGGCGTAATATTTAATTTACGTACTGTCTGAATAGAATAGGAATAGAATTCCATCAATTACAGAAGGCGTGAATAGTTTAAAATACATACATGCATACGAATTTCTTGCCATTAGTTCCCGTTGGGGTAGGCAGAGACTATCGATCAGCACTTAATACGATCCTGGCAAACATAACATACTCGTATTCATCAATCAATTAACCATCTTTACATATTCCTTCTTCTATTTATTTTCCAACATCACCTTTACACTGCACGTTTCACAAATTACATTTGCTGCCATACGTAAGCGTTTGAACGAGCATAGCATTATGCAATATATATCGATCTTTTTTATATAAGTAAAATATTTCGGCAACAAGTTTTTATACATACACAACCGTGATATCTCAGTGGGTAGAACACCGCTTATCGTGCAGACGATGAGGGTTCAAATCCTGGATCTTTAGCGGTGAGGGAAAATATTGTGAGAAAACCCACATGGCTAAATCGTGCAGCGTGCTTAGTCATATGACAATGAAATCGTACCAAACGGCGCCGACGATAGGCCTGCCTCCTGTCACGTGAGTACACTGTCCAAGAAAACATGGGTACTCTGAACACCAGTTGTTAAAATTAAGTTGTAAATTATATTTTGTATTATGTTACTTGTTCTTCTTGTGCCTACAAATGGCGAATAAACCTTTTTCTTTCTTTCTTTCTTTCTTTCAGTTGACAATGTTACGTGATGTTCAGATGAGTTGATTGAGAGGCTCAGCGGTGCAGGTGTTGGGTGCTCAGTGGATGGGTGTTTTATTAATAACATAAGTTATGCCGACGATATGGTGCTGCTGAGCCCCTCAGTCAGCGCCCTTAGGACTTTGTTGAAGATTTGTGAGAAGTATGCCGTAGCTCATAGACTCAGGTATAACGTTGCGAAGAGTGAGCTACTAGTTTTTAAATCTGGCACTAAAACATACTCACCGCCACCAATTACTCTTCATGACTCTCCTTTACAGCAGGTGACAAAATTTAAATATCTTGGTCACTGGGTTACGGATGATTTAAAAGATGATGAGGACATGGAACGGGAGCGTAGGGCACTGGCAGTCAGGGGCAATATGCTCGCTCGCAGGTTCGCACGGTGCTCGTATGAAGTGAAAATCACTCTTTTCAAAGCATATTGCCAAACCCTGTACACATGCAGCCTGTGGACCAATTTCACCAAGAAGGCTGCCAATGCACTACGAGTCCAATATAACAATGCCTTCAGGGGGTTGCTGGGTCTGCCCTGGCGATGCAGCGCATCGGGAATGTTTGCTGCGTGGGATACCGATGGCTTTCATGCGGTGTTGAGGAAGAGGTCAGCTTCACTGTGGGAAAGAGTGCGGGGCAGTACCAGCACCCTCCTGAAGGTTATTGCTGAAAGGGTGGATTGCCATATACAGGCTTACTGGATGTCCACTCATGTACATAGTAATTATTTATTTAAGTTCTACTAACATAGATACTAAGTCTTGTTTACTAATAAATATAAATGTATGGATATTTTTAAGTCTGAAATAAATTTTTTCATTCATTCATTCATTCATTAGTACCTCTGCCAACCCTTTCGGGGTTAAGGCGTGAACGTTTGAGTTTGAGATATATTAATACTATTCATATGATGATGTAACTAACTAAACTTAACATCATCTCAAAGTAAATAAGATTAGACCGACCGAATAAACGTTTTGAAAATAATTGTATGCACATAATTATTTGCTTGGTACTTGCTTTGTAGGCGGCCGTTGCGTTGGGTGAACAAAGAGAGGCTGTGCAGGTGTTTCATTATACCGTTTTAATGGCGTCACTATCACCTTCGAGGGTAAATGAAGAGTCTTGAAAATGGGTTGAATATGATGATAATATATTGCATTATCAACATTCTAGGGATATGATGAATTGCATTAAATATTAATATGCTGAAACCTAAAGTATTAGGTATTTGACGACGTCCGTGGCTGAGTGGATAGGTGACTAGCTTCTCGGTCCGGAGGTTGCGGGTTCAATCCCCGCTGAGAGCAATATTAATGTGATGAGCATAAATGATTGTTTCTTAGTTTTGGATGTTATTTATTTGTGTATTCTACCATTTTTAATATATCGTTGAGTTAGTATCCCATACTACAAGTCTTACTTATTTACTTATAATTTAATTAATTATAATTTATTTACATTTAAATATATTTTAATTTTAAAAGAGACAATTATCTGATGTTAAGGATAAATTTTTTTATGAACCTATTGTGTCCCACTGCTGGGCAAAGGTCTCTCCCTGGATTTTCCATTCATCCCTGCTTTGGGACTGCTCTCTCCAATCTTTTCGAAATGAGTCCAGGTCATCCCGCCATCTCCTTCTTGGTCTGCCTCTGCGCCGGCGGCCGTTGCTAGGAACCCATTAGGTTACATTTTTAGCCCACCTGTCCGGCGGCATACGGCAGACATGCCCCGCCCAGTTCCACTTCGATTCGGCTGTCTTAAGCACCCACGTCGGCTATAAAACTTTGAAATTTATATTACATTTGCATTAATATAAAGCTGTGAGTTTTCTAAAGAATGCGTTTCTTAGGAGTCTTTTTCACAACAATACATCTGCTAAATCTAAAGTAGAAGTGCGTAAGTAGAATACAACTTGATACTTACAATATACTTTTCAATAAGGGAGCGTTCAAGTATTACGTAACGCAATTTTTGAAGATTTTTGACCCCCCCTCCCCCCACTGTAACGCTCCGTAACGTTTTTCTGTACCCCCCCACCCCCCTCTCTAAAGGTTACGTAACACTCAAGTCATCATTTTTACCCTGAAGTCGCAAAAAGTTGTTATAGTTTTTATCCTTCGTATAGTTTTAATTGCCTTATAATAAAACAAGAGATTTTTAATTCGCAACACCTTTGTATTTTGTTTATTTTTTTATAAATTTGAGTTTTATTTCCCTATTTTTTTATATAAAAAAAGAAATAATGTTACGTAACGTGTTGTAAGAAGGACCCCCTCCCGCCCGTGTAACGCATCGTAACGTTTTACGAGATCCCCCCGCCCCCCCAAATTGCGTTACGTAATACTTGAACGCTCTCTAAACAAAAACTAACTTTTATAGTTTATTTCCTAATTATTATTGCTAAGTAGTTTTAGTCTGACTTCATAAAATTGTATCTTGTATTCATTGGTGTCATTACGAAATTAATATAGTATTCTTTCTTTTTCAGGTATGGGTTGTTAAGGTGCACAGTAGTTTAAGTGAGTTGCTTTGAAATATAGTTTATATCTGATTATAATTTTAATAATGATTCCAATCAAACACTCATTGGTGATTATTTTTGAAGCACAACATCAAAATAAAATAGTCTTTCTTTTCAAGAACTTTTTTTCGGTTAAATTGTTTGCGTCACACGTTTTATAGAACTAATAGTTTTGGTAGACAAATAGACTCTGATTTAGAAGATGATCAAACACAAAAAGCATTGTGTTAATTAATTTATTTGGCTTAAAGTATGCATTAGTATTATTTAATATTAAGTAGGTTTTTTGCTTAAGCACCTATACATTTCTTTACACATAGCGCTAATCTCAAGCAGGGGTAGTCTAAACTGGTAGAAAGTGGATTATTGTAACAGAATTTTTGGCTACCAACCACTATGTAGTCTCTTGTCTTTTGGTTAAAGATAGGTAGGTAAGTACTACTAATAAATAAAGGAAAGAAAAATTTCGACACAGGCGGGATTCGATCCCGCGACCTCGGGTATACGCCCCCGTCGTGTCGCGGGTTCGAATCCCGCCTGTGTCGAAATTTTTCTTTCCTTTATTTATTCTTTATTTATTAGTAATAATCCCCACATGAGGTTTTCATGAACAGAAAAGATTTAAATTATGTGATAGTTAGGCGTTTTCAACATTTGCATTCTATCTGAAAAGATAGACAAGTAGCCTTCCGAATTAGTAAAAAATTCGGAGGTAGGAAACGCAAACACTACTAAAACGTGTAAAAGAAATAAAGGATAGGAGAATTTCGCGCTGGCAACCATTGACACGGTAGCTCAATTGGCAAGAGCGACGGGGGCGTATACCCGAGGTCGCGGGTTCGAATCCTGCCTGTGTCGAAATTTTTCTTTCCTTTATTTATTCTTTATTTATTAGTTATAATCCCCACATGAGGTTTTCATGAACAAAAAAGATTTAAATTTATTTTTGGCTAACACATAACTGTATGCAAAAGAAGAAAGACTTATGACATTAGGGCGTTCACACGTGTTATGCCAATAACCAATATGTGACGGAGACAATATAATGTATGATATTATTTATGAATATGGCTCAAGAAGCGTCAAAATAAACCCTTTTATGATTGAATCGTTCAGTTTTATTGATTCCGATACAATTTGCCTTGAAAATGGATCATAACATCCGCATATATTTGTATCTTAACTAGATTTTTTACTATTGCTTATGAATTTGGTATACAAGATACATTTATTATACTCCGGATGGTAGGTAATAAATACATGCCTACATATCACAGCCATGAATCTCAAAAAGGGGTAGCCAGAGCTTCAGAGCTACAAATTCATTTACCACATTTGAAAGTTGATACGGGACAATATGGTAGAAATAAAGTATCTTTGGTGATAGGTCTCCGACCGTTTCACCCAAAAATGACGATTGGGCGATGCGGTTGGAGACCCATCACCAAAAACCTTTATTTTAACGCCTTTTCGCCACTCAACTTCCAAAAGTGACTGAGGAATTTATAATTCCTTGGCTCTGGCTACCCCTTCTAGGGAATTTTATAGCTGTGAGTATATGTATGTTTTATGAGAATTTTGCATGGTTTTTAAATACACACCACCTGGTGTGTATTTAAAAACCATGTAACACCAAATACTGGTTGAACACCAGGTGACAAAGTCACGTGATGTTCAGAAGTATTAATACCTCTGCCAACCCCTTCGGGGATATTCGGCGTGAACGTTTATGTTATGTTATGTATGTATGTTTAAATACGTAACAGTACTTTATAAGCACTTTTTTAGACCTGGGGCAGAATTGACCCCATAAATACACTCTCATATTTCATATTAGGACTGTTTATACATATCCCCATCGAAAGGACTCGAGCCAACCCAGAAAAGTGTGACTTGTCCATAGGTCACGTTGGCAGTTGTCAAACTTTTATTACTACTACCACAACATCATAGTACAGGACCAAAGAGAGTTTCTTTTCTCTCCAAAGATCAGAATAATGATCAAAAAACAAATACCAGAGATAAACTTGGTACCTCAATCACCGAGCTTTGAAATGCAACTATCATTTGAAGTAATAACTACAGGGATAGATAATTTAATCTTTCATTCGAAAATATGTCAAAATTCGATTGTTATAATATAAATTAGTCATGTTACCAATGTATAAAATCATAATAAAGTCATAATTAACACAACAAAAGCTATTTTTTTCTTTTTATTACTTGGATCGTCTAGCAACAAGAAAGACAATGAAAGCCCAAAAGAAGCCTCAGAAAAAGTGGGTGAATCCAAAAAAGTTTCATTAAAGCAGAGGTACAAATGACAGGAAAATATTGCAAGTCTTCCTTATCTTGTTGAGAACAGGCCCGTGTCTACCGACTGTTCGTAGAAATCGACTGATTACCTCATTTCAGACATCTTTTGATACTTAGATGCGTAAGGTGGTTTCTATAGCGGCATTAAGACTTACCCTTTCATAAAGATAATAAATATTCTGGTGGTAAAGATGTGTTTATTATGAGAAAAATAAGCTGCGGGTACAAAATACATATATTTTATTCTACGTGGATTACGTAAATACATATATTCAAGGGTTTTCCTCGTGTAGGCTTTCTTTCAATACTATTAATTTTTAATTACAAAGTATGAGATATAAACTACGCCAATACTACCATCTTGTCCCCTATCAACTTCCAAATGTGGCTGAGAAGTTTCTAGCTCTGAAGCTATAGCTACCCCTTTTTGGGATGTATGGTCGTGAGTTTATGTATGTATATTGATTTAAAAGTTAAGAATGATTTCTTATCCAAATATCCCTTATTCTAATATCCTCATTTGCACATCATTTTCTTCATATTCCATTCACATGATAAGTCGTTTTCAAATTCAACGGTTTAAATAATTCAACCGTTTAGTTTTTAAGATCCACATTTTTATTTGGATCGAATTTTCAAATGATTTATTACATGTTTTTACAAAAAATCAGCATGCTAGAATGCGATGGAGAAAAGTAGAGTAGTACCATTTTATGTACATTAACATTATTTTCATTCTATGTAAGTTATTGATTTTTTTTTCTCCGTAAAGAAATCCAATTTAGTCCATCAAAAGTATTGATTATTACATAATTTCATACTTTTAATGAGAGCAGTTTCGCGAGTCAGACAAACCGTTCCGTTGCCAAAGGAAAGAGCGGGCCTTCGGATCATCAAGCAGATTATGTTTGTAGATAATTTGCGAAAATGTTATTTATTGCCCCGATAATAGCTGTAACGGTTACGAACCCAGATAATTCCGTCGTTTTAACGAGCGTAAAATACACGTTACCATTTTATTTTCAAGACGATAACCATGTTACTTCGGAATTGGAATATTTGTTTGCAATTTTGATGTTGTGATTCTTTTTAACTGTTCTGATTCTGCTGAAACTGTTGTCACGTAGAGGAGAGATGAAAACAGTACGGGTTTTGTAGTTTGAATATTCTTGACCTAATATTTACGAAAAACTTATATAATTAAAAGCTATTTAAAATTAAGGTCACAAAAACATCTAAGCAATGAGCTATTTTACTTTTAATATCGCAGTGTTGTCTTCCTTCAAGATTTTATTAAAGTCGTCCTAAGCGTATAGATGTCAGAATCACAAGACCTTATTATATATATTAAGATTCATATATTTATTTCCTGTAGTTATTATGATGTAGTACGAAAAATAAAAGAGAATGTATAAAAAGATATGGATGTGAACGAAACTAGAGAGGTTTGCAAGGATCGTATAAAGTCAATAGGAACTAACGGCGTTAGTATATGTATGTATGTATAATTTTATATCATTAATCGGCTCATATTATGTCCCGCTACGAAGGGATCCAGTCTACTTTCAATAAGATAATTTGCATATATAGTTTGGTCTAGTGAAGGTTGGCAAATTCTTATTGATTTTCGTCAAAATTTACATTCGACAAAACAGTTACAAATAAATTACCAAATAATTTGTACCAGACCGCACATCTTATGTAATATACAAATTGATTTATGTTTCATAAATTTACAACTTTATTTCTGTATTCAAAAAATCTGCTGAGTTATTTCATTTGCCGATAACACTGTTATCTTATAATCGACAGGGATTTACTTGGAGTTAGTTATTTCCTTTTGTCATAAAATGCCTTCACCGACACAATTACCACATTGAGTAGAAAATAGTTTATGGAGGTCATAAACGTACAATCCTTTACTAAGACGTTTCATTCATTTAGTCGTTTGTTACATGGCACCTTATTAGCTGTTTTTTTTTATTATAGCAAAGAAAAATTAAATAATTGTTATTAAAATATCTTCAATAAGTTTTTATAAAAGTAAAAAGGGGTAGTGACATCCCATTCCGTATAGTGCCGGCTTAGAATATCACTACTCTTTTCTACCCACGGGTGTCCTAAAAGGTGACAAAGGGTATGGGGTTTTTTAAGTGGTTTTGGGCTATGCGGTTGGAGAACAACGATACTTTATTTCCACCATATTCTCCTCTATCAATTTCCAAATGTGGTTGAGAAGTTTCCAGCTCTGAAGCTCTGGCTGGGGTTTCTGGGACTTATGGCCGTGACTTTGTATGAAAAAAAACATATCGGTATTCAGATAATGAACTTAAATATTGGTTACGAGTATGTAAGTGATCAACTAGTAATGTTCCAAAGTTATAAGTTATGATAAATTATGATTGTTTTCAAAATAGAAAAGAAAACTCTTTATTTCACATGAAATAATTGGCGGTCTTTTAACTAAAAGCAATCACTTTTAGACAAAATTTGGATAATAAAATCAATAAGTTGTAGATGTCAAACAATATAGTGAAAAAATTAATTTGCTCCTGTCTACCAAACTATAGGAACTATTTCCTACTTTTTAACTGTTATTATAATATAATAAGGTGGTCTTGCTTCAGCTACATTGTATGTTAATTGATTTGAAAGGCCAAAACACCCAAATAACTCCTTAAAATACCCGCAGGGGTACGGGCCTTAGTGCTATTCCAAACTTTCACAGCTTCAGAAATAATTTGCAGGAAAATCAACATTTGACATCCACATTTTGTTTCAATCGCAGTTATAGAAGAAACCGTGTTATTTCACCTTAGGTGTTCCATTTCCATAGGTGCTGTTTCAAATAAATGTGCCCAGCACGAACGGAATGGGGTCTTGTCACGATATGTTTGAATTTGTTTTGAGTATTCCATGCCGATTATGTTTTTTGTGTACTGACATTCAATACTGTATTAGAACGTATTTCATGGTTTGGTTACTGGTGCATTTTTTCGAATAGCTGTGTGTATAATAGTTTTGTACCTTCACATTTACACATATATACACATACAAATATATCCTATTAATATGATAAATGTGAAAGTTTAGGTGTTTGGATGTTTGTGTGTTTGAGGCAAAAAGGCTCCTCAAGTACATAATGTATATGAATGAAATTTGTCAGAATGCTAGATAATGACCCAAACTATAACATAGGATATTTTTATCCCAGAAAAATTTGGCCAGTAAAATATTCATGCGTGAAGAGTAGCGGAAAAAAACGCCTTAAGCTTTGTTATAAGCAAATTTGACAGTACGAAGTCTGTCGGGTCAGCCAGTACACAAATAAATATATTGGGTTAGGCAGAGAATATTGATCGCTACTTCACACTATCCTGGCAATCCTCTCTAGCTTCGTTTACATTTACATAGTATAATATAAACGCCTTTTTTCCGTCATAAATTAGTTTTCTTTGCCAAAGAATTATACTATGCTATAATTATATTATGTGCTAAATTATTTTAAATATTACGCCTCGAAAATCACTTTTTAAAAAATAAACAAATCACGATAAAAATGGACAAACCTCATTGAATCTTGATAGCGTGCATTTAAAGTCTATTTATAAATTGTGTATAAAAGATAAAAATAAAAACCATGCAAAAGTTTAAATCAAAGCAGGTAACGCTTTTATCAAATATTCTATAAATCTTTTTTGCCTTAAATTTTCTTTTGGTAGATTATTTAAAAAAATATATAAGGTATTTTTAATATTTCATTTATTGACATGAAAAACGTTTAGGATTAATTTATTTTGTAGCATTATAGTGACTGTAATTTGGCATTTAATTGTAATTTAGGTTTACCTGAAACAAAAGAAGTAAACTCTATAATCATACTTACTGGGCTAACTTTAGTATGACGTGACCAAAACTAACATTACATAACTAAATTGGAGTCGTGAACTTGACTTAGTCACCTTTCGTCGATCTTTAAGTATGACACAAATTACAGTTATAGCTTAGGTAAAGAATAATCCTTTACGTCAATCATAATACTGTTGATTTGAATATATTATGGTTGGTTATGATTTGACAACTGACGATAACGGATTGCTTCATAGTCGAGCGTTATCTCAAAGTAAAAAGATTTACGCCCGATTTCTGAATTGAGTATTCTAGCTGAGAACAACTTTAGTATCGTTCTGTCGCATTGAAATCTTAACAACTGAATGGGACACAACGATACTTAAGTCGTTCTCAGCTTGAATACTCAATTCAGAAATCGGGCGTTAGAATTATTATTCGCTTAATTATTACAAACCAACATTTACTTTACGAGTACAATAATTTCCCCATTTGACTTACAAAAGTTAATGAGGAATTTCCAATTTCGTAGCTCTGGGTGCTCTTTTTGCCGATTTACAACTATGAGTATAGATATGTATTTTCAAAAGAATTTTATTCAATGAACTAAATTTTAATTGTTAAGTTCATTCAAATATTCAACTACAATCTTCTTACTCGAGCTATTTCTTATAATAGAAACATTTTTACAATGATTTGGTTATTCATATCTGGCGACGGTCTTATTTATTTCAAATGAATATATTTTGTGGCGAACGTAAAATTAACTTCACGAGCAATATAAGAATGGAAAATTGTTTGACTAAATATAGACCTTTTTGTCTGTTTTCACATTATTAAATCTATACATAAATACATATAGGGGTAGCCAGAGCTACATAGCTAGAAACTCCTCAGCAATATTTGGAATTTGATAGGGGAGAATATGAAAAAAATAAAATATCGTTGGTGATGGGTCTCCAACCGAATCGCCTGAAGACATTTTCAAAAAGGCCCCATACCCTTAGTCGCCACTCACGACACCCGTGAGTAGAAAGAGGTAGTGATACTCTAAGGCACTACACAGCTTAAATATTAAATTTATAGATTTTTTAATGTTTGCTGTGTAGTGCCGGCGTAGAATAGCACTACCCCATTTCTTCCGGTGGGTGTACGTAAGAGGCGACTAACGGTATTGGACTTTTTAAGGGAATATCGAGCGATGCGGTTGGAGACCCATCACCAACAACCTTTATATTACCATCTTTTCCCCACTCATCTTTCCAAAAGTGGCTGAGGGATTTCTGATTCCTTAGCTCTGGCTACCCCCTTAGGGATTTATAGCCGTGAGTATATATATGTATGTATTTAATGTTTTATTTAGGACTCTAGCAAGCTATAAATTCTCGTTTCTTTTATTCTCAATACTAGTATAGAGTAGTGGTATTAGCGAATGGAAATCTGTCACTACGATTTGATTTGTACGGTTTTTCATATTGAAGATATGTTGACATAAAAACGCATGTATTTTGATTGGAACAGATATATACCTATTGGTTGTTTATTCTAAGAAGGTACATACATGCATGTACTCACGTTTATAAATCACTAGAAAAGGTAGCAAGAGCTTTGGGATGAGAGATTCTCCAGCCACTTTTGGAAGTTGAGCTGAAAAGATAGTGATCTATATTTGTTGGTGATGGGTCTCGAACCACATAGCCTAAAAAATACTTAAAAAGCCCCTATACCCTTAGTCACAGGTTACACGGGTAGAAATGGGGTAGTGCTATCCTAAGCCGATACAGCCAAAAAGGTATGATGTTTAGGATATGGTCTTAATTAAAACTACCATAAGCATTAATATTACATTTGACATGTTTTTTTTTAAGAGCTTAATTGTATTTAATAACAAAATTTTACTCCCATAGTATTAATTTTTTTTGGGGCAATAAACGTCTTTAGGGACGGCATTCGTTCATATTGGGGTATGCGGCCAGTTTTTTCACTGTTTCATAAAAGTATGTTTTTTTAAGTTCTTTGAATTCAGTAAGAAAACTTTTTGCCTTAGATTTAAATAATTTAATAAATAGTTTCATATATTTTAATTTCCTTACAATAATAAATAGTTTCATGCAAATAACATTGAACAATAGATACATCTTCTGTACGTTGCCACCTTCAAAATTTAAATGAAATATTTATATAATGTAAATATATATATTTCTAAGTCAAGTAACAAGTGTTTACATTTTCAGATAAGTTTTATTTGGCTGGTGTAACTAAATTAAACAGAAAACTAGCGTACCGTAACCGAATATCGAATCAAATCATCGTTTATATATAAGTTACTTTTAAGCCTAAATTGTCAAATTGGCGTCGTTAACATATAAACTTATAATCACGCCCCGTTAGTTATAAATGCATAAAAAAAGGGCATCTATGAATAGATTGACCAATGTACGCGAAGCTCGAGAAGTTTGCCAAGATCGTACAAAGTGGCGATAGTCTCAGGGAACCTCAACACGAACTAACTTAAATTTAAAAATAGCATTGAATCAGCAAGCAGCAAGAATTGTTAAGATATAAAATGCTAAAACCACATAGATTTAAGAAGCAGTAAAACAAATAATAAACAACAAAAATAATTACATTAATACAGTTTATACAAAACAGAATTTAATTTTCATTCAATTATTTTTGGTTTTAGGGAAAATGCCTTAATACATTTAAAATTGTTTTTCTTTGCTTCTTTAGCACCATAAAATGAAATTTTCTTAATGGCTTCCGACTACAATATTTTAACCCTGATAATTTTATCGTGCCCAAGTATACCCAACAAAATTTCATTAATGTTCGAGGGAAATTTCTTCTAAGGAAATTTTATTTTACTTTTAATTGTTTATCTGTCATGGCGACAAAGAAAAATGTTTATTATTCGTTAACAGTGGTGAAAGTCTAGTGAGACTTTTTATTGTAATTATAATCATAAATTTTTATGTTTGTATAATGGATACTAATGAGTGTTTTTCACAAAGGTGCTCATATAAAACTAAAGTACGAAGAAAGCTTAAATACTGCCCCCTATCACGTGAATATACTGTTCCAACAAAACGTGAGTACTCTGATCATCACTAATGACACATGATGTTCGGAAACATTAGTACCTCATTTTAAGCGAATCGAAATAGCAAAAAACATCGCGCCATTTATTAAAAATGGCCGGTTTATATTTGGAAGAATTCCTTTTTTAAAAACCAATCAAAACACATACATGTAATATCCTCAGGAAAGCCGGAAGATTTATTCAGTCTGTCCGTAAAACACGGAATTTTATATAAAGCAAAAATGTGCCCTAACGATATTCCCGTCTAGTATTGGCCCAATTTGTAATCAACAATATTTCCGGAGGTAGATGAAAGCCAGATAATTATGAGATTGAAAAGACTTTTGCGGCCATTCAAATAACATCAAAGGACCCAAGTCGCATATTATTTGAACACCGAATAAGATAGATCAAACGCGTGCGTAAAAATGAATTCGTATTCTGAATAACACTCGTACAAATTCGAAACAATCATTTTTGGAAGCCCTTATATTTCACTCTTCAAGTATCTGCAATTGGGCTAAAAGTCGGCGTTGTTTTATCCCTTCATCCTTGCCCTAAAAACAAGGTCGAGAAGGTTGTTGCGGCTCATGAAAGCTCTTGTCTGTTCGTTTAATAAGGGTTTTGGAGCACCTTATGCGCCCTAATGACAATTTTGCAAGAGCGATGTGTACATAATTTTACCTGAAAAGTGTGAAAATTGTGTGTTATGTAATACACATGTTTCGCTTGGTTAAAAAGGGCCAAGCCTTAATTGAAATGTATATAAATATATGAAAATAAATATCTATTGGTCTAAGATTTATATTTTCTTTTGCTATGGATTCTTTGAATCTAATAAAAAAAGTGTAGCGTCGGGTTTCAATAAACTTTTTCGTTCTCGTATCTTAATTTTTAAAATACTTTTTTTTTTTATATTTGATTAGTGTGCCTCTTTCACTTTATGATTCATCGATTTGTAAATTCTGCATCCTATATCTTTACGATCTACTTAAAATGTATATTACCCGAATATATCTACTGTTACTGACTGTCCGATTCGATTAAATGATTTGTATAGTTATAGTAGTGCAATAGGCGTAAATTTTTTGCCTAGTCGTTGTTCTGAATATCGATTCATTTGAATTTCAGATACGTGAAAAGAATCAACAATGGGATTAACACTTTTGGAATTTGACTGAGGAAAGCAAAATAAAATAAACAAGGGTTGACCTACGCTAACAATTGCTTTAAAACATACTTAACTTCAGTCACCTCTTACAAAACCCGCGGTAAAACATTGGTTAATGTTATTCTAAGCGGATACTTCAAAAAAATGATGACTTTACGAGTTTTAACTAATAAACTACAGAAAAGCTTCATCATGCGCTATTTTTTATTCAGTTTAAGCAGGTTAAAAAGACAAAAGAAATAAAATCACTTTTAATAAAAATTACTCTCAAACTTTCCGAAGGTGAACCTCTTTAATTTGGCGCAAACTTTTTCGAGGTACAAAAGTGTAGGACTAAAAATGAATGATGAGTGCAAAAAGGGCCATCCGAATGATAAACGAGTTTAATTCGACCTCTATTCCTGTTTTATTACCAGGAACGATTGTAAAAACGTATTAGTAGGAGTTCCGGGGGAATTGTTTGAGCAAGGGACAATCTATGACACTTAGTTGGCCAATAGAGGGTGACCATCTCTAATTTATAGCGTTTTTTGTTCACGCAATTTAGTATCCAGTTCTTGCTGCCGTTTATTGTAATGAAATGTAATAAAAGTCTTTTTAAAATAATCATACAAACATATACTCATAGATATAAATAAGAAAGCTTGAGATTAACAAATTTAAGTTTTTTTTTTTCAATAAAAGGAAATGATTGTAAAGTATAGTTTTTTTATAGATTTATTTATTTATTTAAACACTTTATTGCATACACAAAAACACACAAACAGTATATTACACAATAGTTACATTAGTACATGTACACAAAGGCGGACTTATCGCCTTAACGCGATTTCTTCCAGTCAACCTTTATGGTGAGGAACAAATTAGACAACTCTTTAAAACATTATGGTCAAGTATATATGCAACTTAAATAGAACTTAACTAAACATAACTTATTTACAACCTGTATATTCATTATATATATAATAATTATTATATCAAATATACTATACAATATCTATCTATACTTATAATAAATCTGTAGAGAGGTCAATTCTGTACATGAAATATATTTTCAAAATAACTATCAGGTGGTGATTAGGGATCGGTACTGATGCCAAAAATGCAATCAGTAAAATTTTTGTCTGTCTGTCTGTCTGTCTGTCTGTCTGTCTGTCTGTCTGTCTGTCGGTTTGTATGTTCCTTATGGAAACAAAAACTACTCGACGGATTTTAACGAAACTTGGTACAATTATTCTTCATACTCCTGCGCAGGTTTTTGTATACTTTCCAGCAGAGAAGTAAAGGGGAATTTTGGGAAATTTGGGGAAAACGGGAGAAGTTACTCCATTTTTTAAGCTTTCGTCGCGTGTGCAGCCTTAATGGTTAAACTTACATAGAAATCATGTGTGGCGGAAATATTCTTCATAAAATTATCTAAAAAAAAATCCTCAACAGTATATGTCTATCTTTTATGGTTGACTCACAATAACACGTGTAATTCCTGATAGCTTAGCAGTTCGGAACATCCTAATTATATTTATTTACTCTTACGTTTGTAAACCTCTCACTCATCCCTAATTTAAAAAAGGTTACATTATTACCTATTCAATAAAAAAAGAATCATAGAAATCGGTAGACAAATACCAAAATTATACATAATATAAGCCATCGCGCCCGTGATCGAAACCAAATCTTTACTAATTTACATATAACATACTAGATGGCGCCAGTAGTTGCATCCTTCATAACGTATTGACTATTTTTTAGATACTTCATGGCGTTTTATTCCAAAATTTGCTATTAAACGGAAATACTGAACCGTTCATTAAAGCGCATTCAAAATCACCAAACTACACTGTTAACAACGGGAGTGCTATGAATTTAATAAATTGAAAACATTACGCTGAATTTCACAATGCTTGAGCAGTGACTGAAGAAAGAAACCTCAGATATTTAAAAAAACAACGCTACCCGTGCGAAGCTGGGACGATCCACTAGTATCTTAGTAAATATACATGTATATACATACTTATATAATATAATATAATAAATACAAATAAATACATATACCTAACTTTATAAAATCTACCAACCTAAGGTTTAATAGATGTTTATTATATATTTATTATATTATTTAAAATAGACTTAAATTACTTTGTGACAATGACAGTATTGTCGGGCCTAGTAATAAAAGCATATAGCATTACTAGCTGAACCGACAAACGTTGTTTTGCCATATAAATTATTTCTAGGGCATTTCTAGACCTATTTATCTATTACCTTATAAAACTATTGGTTGAGCCGTTTAGGAGGAGTATGGTGACCAACACTGTGACCCAGACGTAATACGTAATTTATACTCTAGCCCTATTTTCCTATTGGGTAGACTAACACTATCAATGGCCACTTTGCACAATCCTGACTAATCTTTCTTACTTCCCTAATATTTTTCATTCTCATACACGCAATTTATTCATTTCACTAAAGATTCTCGGCGAGGTAATAAATGATTTTATTTTTACCTTTTGACCATAGAGACAACACGTCATGCATCATCATCATCTTGCATGCCTATCAACAGCATAGCTGGTACGAGCGACCTTTTAACTAGATATCGAGTCGTACAAAACAGCTGTGTAGTGTCGGCTTAGAATAGCACTACCCCATTTCTTCCGGTGGGTGTACGTAAGAGACGACTAACGGTATTGGGGCTATTAAGGGATTTTTAGGCGATGCGGTTGGAGACCCATCACCAACAACCTTTATCTCACCATCTTTTCCCCACTCAACTTTCCGAAAGTGGCTGAGGAATTTCTAACTCCTGAGCTCTGGCTACCCCTTCTAGGGATTTATTGCCGTGTAGTATATGTATGTATGTATGTACAAAACAGCCATGTTTTTCACACATACTTAGTATTGTATACTGTCATCCCATTTTAACCGACATCGTGAAAATTGCGCTCGTGCTAGACCTCCACAAACGAGATAAAAATATCCATATATAATATTCCAACAGAATAGAAACTCGGTAAAACTATTTCATCGTGTCGATATGGTTGTAGATAAATAAGAGTAGGTACTAACAAGCTATTGCAACCTTACTATTCCATCGTAATATTTTCTCCTGTTAGTTGCAAAAAACAGTGATTCTACAAAAAATGTGTGAGGCGTGTATATATGTATGTCTGTTATGACATTAAATTTATATATACTTTCCATATATTTGAGTATTTTAAACAAAACTCAAATACATAAAACAACAATCTCACTAAACAAACGCTCACTCCAATAACGCTCCAAAGTCTACTTACCCATAATTAGATACAACACTAATAATTTAATAACCGAAAACCTTCGCTACTTATATGAAACTTTGGTGTAATAATTTCATTATATTAACGTTATAAATTTCATCGCGTTAAACAATTTTAAAGAATACAAGTAAGGGGCTGGTGGCGTGTTTAACGCATCTAAAACTTTGTCCGACGTAGCCATAAATCAATTAGCTAAGAGGTGCGCCAGAATGAATATAAGTTTTCTTGGCCTTCGCTTGACTTGCGTCACCTACTCATCATACTTTGTGTCGTCACTGTTATGAAATAATTAGTAATCCTCACAGCTAGTAAGCCGTACTGAGTAATAGTTCGCAACAACCAATAGTCAATGCTTTGCGTTTATTATCGTTGGTGTATTTTACGAGTTACTAAATATTTAGTTTATTTGCTTTTGTTTTGATATTTTCAGTCAAATAATTACGTGTTTTTATTGGTTTATAGTTTTTTCACGGTCTGAAAATTGGGCGATGCGGTTGGATACCCATCACCAACAACCTTTATTTTATCATCTTTTCCCCGCACATTTTTCCAAAAGCGGCTGAGGAATTTCTAATTCCTTAGCTCTGGCTACCCCTTCTAGGGATTTATAGCCGTGAGTATATATATATATATGAAAAAACCAAGACACGAGAAACTATGAAGTATTTTTTTGAAAGTATATTAATATGTAACTAAGTATTTATATGTAATAAATACTTATAAGTATTTATTCAATTCATATATGAGTTTGTTAGAGTAATAAATAAAACAATTATTAAATAGAAAAGACTTAAACTTGCGATAAATAAATTAGCTAAGAGGTGCGCCGGAATGAATATAAGTTTTCTTGACCTTCGCTTGACTTGAGTCACCTACTTATCATATTTTGTGTCGTCAATGTTAAGAAATAATTAGTAATCCATGAGCCTCGTAAGCCGTATTGAATTACACATCGCTACAACCAAAAAAACTGCTTTGCGTTTTAATTATCTTAGGGTGTAATTTATGGAATACTAAACAAATTGTTTATTTGCTTTTGTTTTGATATTTTCATTCAATTCATTTGATATATTTTTATTGTTTTATGTTTTTTTCGAGGTTTGAAAAAACCAAAGCACGAATAGCTATAAAGTATTTTTTTGAATCTGGATTAATAATAAATGAGTTGAATAAATAATTATGAGTTTGTAAGAGTGATAAATAAAACAATTATTGAATAGAAAGAACCTATACTTGCGATAAATCAATTAGCTAAGAGGTGCGCCGGAATGAATATAAGTTTTCTTGACCTTCGCTTGACTTGAGTCACCTACTTATCATACTTTGGGTCGTCAATGTTATGAAATAATTAGTAATCCATACAGGTACGCCGTATTCACTGATACTTCATGACAGTCAAAAATGATGTAGGATTTTTACTATTGTAGGTGTATTGTATAAAATACTACATAAATTATTTATTTGCTTTTATTTTGATATTTGCATTAATTTGAATTTTCAATTTTGCCAAACAAAGCTGTATATGAACACCAAAATTATTATTTGTTTTACTGCCAATTGTTAATATTTGAATAATTCAAATTTTTTTATATGTATGGTTTCAATAAAGTCTTTTTAATTTTTTAGTTTCTTTTTTCTTCGTTATTGAGTTGTCTTTTATTAAAATCAATAAGCTAAGTGTTTTACCTTTTACTTTTTTGATATCCCAAAAATTCTTACACCCTAAAAGATATGTATGTAATGAAACAGAGAGTTATCAGAGAAATTTTAAGTAATAATCGATACGCTAAGTTAAAAAGCACTAACAAAAAAGTATTCATGCAAATGGTAGAAAATAGAACAGAAAAGACTAAGTACTATTCTTCATTAACCTTGTTCTATTGTCAATACAAAGTTAGCACCCATTAATTACACTTAAAAGAGTGTATTGTTCGTGATATTAAAAGGCTTTCTTTTCCATGCTATTTCTGAGCCAGACCTAAATTGTTAAATGTTAATTACCTTGTCGATTGAGCACATGTCACGTATGCCGAGTTTAATATGAATATTTCATTTTGTACACACTTTTTTAACCGTTTACTAGTTGTAAAGTCTTTTCATTTGTTGACATATGCAGAGGTATAATTAGAAATTATTACGGGTTAATTTCTAAAATACAAAAGCTGTTTAAATTGACGATTTTCTCAATAAGTTTTACATTTTCGAGTTTTGTAAATTTTAAAAATTTGTGCCTTTCCAAATATGTATGATTCTAGATTAAACTATAACTAAACAACCAATAAAAGTGGTAGATAAACGAAGCGATCATATCTCGCTTAAAGTTTTTTTTAACAACGAATTTTGCTGCCCTCATTTATATATATATATATATATATATATATCACAACAACAAAAAGTCCGCGTAGTCCAGTATTTGGCCGCCACTGTAGAATCTACGGCTAGGATTCTGAGCACATCTTGTCTTCTAAGCACATTATGTCTCTCTTTTAAAACTGTTTGTTTTTTTTTCACACAACCCTAACGGCAAGTTTCCCTCCCTCCCTCAATCTAGCTAACATACGAGTAAACGATAGGTACCTACTATGAATAAAGCACCTTACTGAAGTACTATTTTTAAGCGACATTCTAATAATACATCTTAATTAACTTAATTAAATAATAACTATACTAATACGAGTATATTTCTTAAGTTGTCATCTCAACTGATTATTTAATATCATGCTGTGTACACAGTTTTTTGGTATTATGTCCGAATATGTATTATTTTTTTAAATTTTGTATACCAATGCTATGTCATAATACTGTTTGTGTGCCAAATAAATAAATAAATACCTATGATCATAGAAAGAGCATTTTTACATACCTAATCTAAATTATATTGTGATAGCAAGAATTTTTTTTTGGTTATGTCTATTTACTGATTGAGTATTGAGGGTAAAGATTACAAAAAAAAATATCTGTTAATAATGTTTCATTATCATGTACAATCTTGTTTTTGTAGCTATACTGTTGGAAATAGCAAAGAATTGGACATTGAATTCGTTCTACTATTTTATTTAAAGTTCTCAAACGATTATATTTTACTTGCACAATAGAATTCTCTATCGCATTTGAATAAAAGTGTATCATTTTAGTCAAATACTAAAACAATAAAAAAGTTCTCTTTTCACGAATCCAATCAATAACTTACTTACATATACTCACGCCTGTTGTTCTTATTGGGGTAGGCAGAGACTATAGATCGCCACTTTGAACGATCCAGGCAGATCTCTCTAGTGAAAAAAACCGTAGTGAAAAGAATTAAAGTGCATGTTTGAGAAGAATAAATAAATATACGGAAATATTATACACAAATCAAATTAGCCCCAAACTAAGTAGAACTTGTATTACGGGATACTAACTCTACAATATATTTAATACTATTGAGTACACATATAAATAACACCCAAGACTTAGAAACAATCATTCACGCTCATCACATAAATGTTGCTCTCAGCGGAATCAAACACGCAACATCTGGACCGAAAAGCTAGTCACCTATCCACTCGGCCACAGCTGTCGTTAACGTTAACTACTATACTACAACTAGAATGATTTGCCAATCAATAAACCAATATAATTCTACGAACCCACACAAATATTTTGCACTATTTCAAAAAGTTTGTAAATAGACTCCATAAAACATTCAAGCTGTGATCCATAACTCCTAATCCGAATTCCTTTAGTAACCGCATGTGAAAGTCACAAATCAATTTGTTCTTAGTAACTGAGTGGTTCCTTAACTAGAAGTTATAGTCTTGGTCCGAATCCCTCACATTCTACCGTCCCCTCCTTAGGGACACCCTTCAAATCGTTTTTCCTATAAAAACCGGTAAGTATAATTTCCTTTTCCCACTGAGGAAGAAAAAAATCTGAAAAGTTTGGTATTTATTATAGTTTAGCTTTGTTTTGTGGGCCCTCAGAGGTTCACGGGAAAATGCAGTCATTTCAATAACATTTTGAAAGTTTTTGAATAACAAGGATTTTTGACTTTAATTCCTTTTTTATTAGTTTGTTGATGATTATTGTCATCTTGTGATGGCATCATAAAGTTTTATGAAAAACAATAAAATCATTACCGATAACTAAAAACATTGCTTGTTGCTCAAAGTTCCATTAACGTCTTGTATTGTCTTTCAAAAAATACAAAAGCGCAAAGTAAATGAAATATTGCTCTAACGTGTATTTTTTTGATGAAATTGGTTTGTAAACAACACAATTCCTGCCTTTGAAACTGCAAAAAATCAAACAGAAACAAAACGGAACGCTCGCTATTTGCATTTTGTAACAGAAATGAAGTAAAGAAAATTAAGTAGAAAAATGTTTCAACCCGATATGAAGTCTCTAAAGCAGTCGGATTTCTTTTTTAGAAAACGTTTTAAAACTCTTTTGCATTGGTGAGAAAAAAGCTGTGTCTACCTATGTAAGTGGGTACACACACATTTGCACGGAATAAGTTGTAGTTGCCTTCGCGATGTCATGAACGAAAGGGGAATTTACTTTTCATTACGACAGAAGTTTGTTCACAAACAGTTCAACGTTTCAAGCAAAAAGTTGCGCAAACAAGCCGAGAAAACTAGTCGAACGAAAACTTTAGCATCCTTATTGCTGGATTTTTTTTTCTTCAAAAATGTTAAGTCCATATGAAATGGATTGAACTTTTTGTTTTATAAATATATTTTTTAGTGTTAAACTCTTAGTGCCACGTAACTTCATAAAATAAAATGTATATACCAAGTGAGGTGCTATTCAACCACGAAAAAAAATTCGTTTAGTTTACAAAGAAAAACTGACTTATTGATGTAAAAAGAAAATTTTACAATAGTGTATATACAAATGCATTCAAATGTATTTTTACTTATCTCCTTACATTACTACAGGTTATCAGGTAGAATATAAGGACTGCAAATGTATATTATAAGTAAGGATATAAAACCCCGGATGACTCGGTCGCTTTCCCAGAGTGGGTAGACTCACAAAATCAATTAATAAAATGTTTCCCATTTTGATACGATATTGAAAACCAAAACATGAAGAAGAATCACATGAATAACCCGAAAACTCCGTGCTTTTGGGCACATTAGGCCTTGCGTCCCTACTCCTAACACGATAGTAGTCGTTAGTCTACCAACTAACGATATCATACCACATACATACATATACTCACGGCTATAAATCCCTAGAAGGGGTAGCCAGAGCTAAGGAATTAGAAATACCTCAGCCACATTTGGAAAATTGAGTGGGGAAAGGATGGTAAAGTAAAGGTTGTTGGTGATGGGTCTCCAGCCGCATCGCCCAAAAATCCCTTAAAATCCCCAATATCGTTAGTCGCCCATCGGTAGAAACGGGGTAGTGCTATTCTAAGCCGACACTACACGGCAACATACTATCTTAAACAAAATACATCGTCAAACTTTTCAAATAGTTAAACCGATTTAAAATATAAATAGAATGATATAACTCGACTCAAGCCTAGCAGATGTTACCGCATAATTTGAAATGCAAGACATATTCTTTCTCCGTGCACTCTACAGTCTACGTTCAAATCGATACGCCCATAGACTTAAAGAAGTTTCTGTGGTTTAGCTGTTCTGATTGCTGCAGTTAAACGAAATCGTTTTTTTTATATTGAATAGATAATAAACGTAGATTACGTTGGCCTCAAAAATGATGATAATGATAATGATGTAGTATATGGTTTTGCTGTTTTGATTACTGCAGACTGTTAAACTACAAATTTTTTAGTGCCTAATGGACAAAGCAAGTAGTGTAAGTTGCCTAAAACTAAGTTTTATATATTTTTTTGTATAGAAACCGCATAACTTGACCACACGTCCAGCTTGAAACTGAAAGATGCTATGGGAAATGGAGTTGAGAAAAGATTATAGGGATGGTTCGGAGAACACCATCGCCCATTAATCGTACACCTTAGAAGACTCGCTGACTAAATTGATAAGTACTAGTCTAAGCACTAATAAATTTATCACTCTTACTCCAGCTTTAAAATCTTTTAAATAACTGCCTCCATAGATCTGCACTAATATAATCTGAAAAAGTACTGCAAATACCAATGCAGTGTAAAACAAATAATATTTGAGTAAGAAGTATATATTTTTCCTATAAAGGCTATTTCCTTGAAGCCCTTAAGGTGCTCTGTGTAGGAATGCGGAAGAAGGCGCCTCGCATATTGTCTTGTAAGCAGTCTACGTCTAGTCTGGTGTTATAAGGGCTCCCTTGGAGACAATAACCTCTCGTGAGCCTTGTTAACAAATTGTACTTATTTAAATAGTGAAAGCCGTTAGTTATTATCATATTTTGTTTTTTTTTTATTTTATTATTTCTGTATGGACGACCTAACTATCGATTAAATAGTTTTGTGAGGTATACCTATCTATCTGCCCAAAGTTCACATTCCGTCACATAATCACAAAGGTAGATAATATATACGTGGGACACGCAGAAAATTTTGCGAAAATAAAAAAAAAATGTTCTATGGGTAAAAATGATTTTATTAAATCTTTTCAAAGTACTCTCCACCAGCATCTATACAAAGTTTCATACGCCTAAACCAGTTTTCGAAACAATTTTTCCAGTCCGCCGCAGACACCTCATTTACAGCCCGCTGAAACGCTGACAGCGCATCTTCCGGCGATGAAAATTGTATCCCTTTGAGTTGATTTTTATTTTAGGGAATAAAAAGAAGTCACACGGTGAAAGGTCAGGGCTGTAAGGAGAGTGACCCAAGAGTTTGACCGGCGTGCTGTTCAGGAAGTTCGACGTTTTGAGCGCGGTGTGAGCGGGCGCGTTGTCGTGGTGAAGCAGTAGCCCGCGGAGCCCTGTGTTTGGTCGATTGTTGCTCACAACTGAGAAAACTACTGGCAAGCATTTAGTAGTATACCAGTCTGCGTTAATACTTCTTTGATCTTGTAAAGGAATTGACACCAAATAGCCAGTCATATTGAAAAAACTTGCGATCAAAATCTTCCCACCGCTTTTAGATCTCTTCACTTTGGTAGGGGTCGCTTCGTTTTGAAATACCCAAACCGTCGACTGGCGCTTCGTTTCTGGATCGTATTGATAAATCCAGGACTCATCACCTGTAGCAATGTCGTAAACACGCCGAGACGAGCCAGCATCAAATTTATTAATCATATCACGACACCATTCCACCCGGGCCTGTTTCTGTACCTCGGTGAGGTTGTGTGGCACCCATAGTGAAACTATCCTCCTCACGTGAAGATGTTCGTGTAAAATCTCATGAACGCTTCCCGATCCAATCTGCATAATGTGTTGAATCTCTAGACACGTTATTCGCCTATTGTCATGAATTAAATTTTTCACTTCCACCACGTTTTCATCCGTAACAGCCGTTAGAGGGCGACCATTTGTTTCTTCATCCCGCAAAGTTAATCGACCACGCCTAAATTCGTTATACCAACGATACACGTTTGCCTTGGAAGGTCCTTCATCCACAAACGCCATTTGAAGTCTATCGTATGATTCGTCTGGTTTTAAGCGACATTTGAAATCGTTAAAAATCATAGCGCGAAAATGTTCCCGGCTTAGATTAATTTTTCAGTAAGACACGACAATTTAAAATATTTCGTAAAAAATAAAGAGGGAAATTTTAAAATTGGAACGTACCTTTTTTTATTTATAAAGACTCAAATTTTCAGTATACATTACAACCGGCCAGTGTTTCATACATTAAAACCTTTTTTCGCAATACTTTCTGAGTAGCCTGGTATAAGGTAGATAACTTAAGAAATAAGTAAATTAAAGAATGATTGGTGGTGGGGTATCTACATTGTCAAAAATACTTTTAAAAGGCTCCCAAACACCAAGTCACTTCATAGTCGTATCTATAAATGGGGTTGACCCACGCGAACAAATGGGCTGTACCAGACATGCATATTTATTATATTTATTGTAACTTAAATTGTATATTTATTATAACATAAAAATTTAAATATACAAAATAATCAATTCCAAATGTGGCTGGAGAGATTCCAGCTTTGAAGCTCTGGCTACCCCTTTTTGAGATTAATGGCCATGAGTATATATAAAATATAGTGAGTATGTATAAAAAATAATATTTTCCAATATGAGTTCCCTTTTATCACCAAATTAAAGTATGAAAATTTATTTCCTTAAATAGAACACCACTGCGCAAAATAGTTGGACTCTTTTGAAACTGACTTTATGAATGGTTATTGGGTCGGCTCTGCGCGTATTTCTTTGTAAAAATGGCCGGGCCTCAAGTAGATTTCCCCAAAGGACTAATTGATTCACGACATCAAAGTAGAAGATAAGACGTTAGAACCATTGAAAATGGTAGTTTATTTGATGGCGGGCTTTCTAACGACTTATCATTATTATTAAAGAATCCCATATTTTAGGATATCCTTTTGAAATTGGCATTTTTATATAAGCTGGATATGTGGAAACTTGTTTAGGTGCTTTACAATTTTATACTGCTTGCTGAGATAATTCTATTAGAACTAAATATGTAATAATTGTATAATTTAAAATATGTTCTTGGTGTATTTACAAAAATGCGTAAAAAAGTGCAGATTTCTGAGAATATAAATGCAATATGAAACAAAAGGTGTGTAGGCTTAATGCAATTAAATAATAATATGTACTTAAACCTCAATGTAATATGTTTGTTCTAGCTGGAAGAATAAGGAACAAATAAATGAAAATATAGATAAGGGGCAACATTTATTATGATGAATAGTAATTTTTAGTTCTTAGTCTTGGATGATATTTATGTGTGTATAAAATTTTACCTACTTACTTGGGGCTAGCTTAATCAGTTTAAATTTCCGTATAAAATTATTTATTTATTTATTGTTCTGTTTCACATTGTCATATCATATAACTGCATTGCCGTGATAGATTGAGTTACACCTTTAATTTACACTATTGAAGATAGAGTTAGTATTAATTTTTGTATTTTTTGTTCGCTGTGTAGTGTCGGTTTAGAATAGCACTGCCCCATTTCTCTCCCTAGGGTGTTCATAAGTGGCGGCCAAGGAAATGGGGCTTTTCAAGTGAATTTTTGGACGATGCGGGTGGAGCTTCCAATAGATGTCGCTAATAAACTTCTTATTCAGAAGCTCTGGCTACCCCTTGTAGGGACCTATAGGCGTAAGTGTATGTAATTTATTTTTAAATAAAAGACCTTTACTAAAAAATACAGTTTGCCAATAATAAAAAATGTACTTTTGAGTTAAATGTGCATAATGTAATGTTGTGTTTTCGGATTCATAAATAAACATAATTGCTATATTGCGAACTAAAAATTACTAAATTTACTCAACACACTGTGAAATATACACTTTTTTATATAAAGTAAAAGTAAGCTAGACTGTTGCTTTCACGGTCGACACAAAACCTTTATTGGCCCTTAGCGTGTACTAGAATGGTTTCAGTTCTTTGACATTTATGCTATACTTTTTCTCTCCTATTTCCAATTTTATATTATATTGTCAATCTATTGAAATAGTCCCATCTAGTTTGAAAGTCATGAGCCAATAATGAAAAAAATAAATGTATATTTTTATGTTCCTCTACAATTTTACCCATAATTATTTTTTTGCTGTGTAGTGCCGGCTTAGAATAGCACTACCCCATTTCTTCCGGTGGGTGTGCGTAAGAGGCGACTAACGGTTTGGGGTTTTAAAGGGATTTTTGGGCGATGCGGTTGGAGACCCATCACCAAGAACCTTTATTTCACCATCTAATCCCCACGAAACTTCCAAAAGTGGCTGTGGCATTTCTAATTCCTTAGCTCTGGCTACCCCTTCTAGGGATTTATAGCCATGAATATATGTATATATATGTTGTTATGAATTACCTATAATATTGTACATCAACTTAACCAACCTTAATTTTAGTGACCTCAGCATCCAGAGGTTACCTGGAATTTTATTGAGAAAGACGACCAACTGCTCAATAAAAAAGTAAGATTTTGAAATCATTTTTGGCAATCAAGAGTTATTCTATTATATTCTGTTCTTTTTACGTATACTTTACATCTTATAACGTGCATATTATTATTGAAAGTGCCTCAGCATACATGATATGGAAATATAAAACTTCTATAAATCATATGAAAGAAACCATTTTTGCTCCAAAACATGTTTTGAAAAGAATTTTGTTTGTGGAAAATCCTTGCTTTATCGAGTATATTTGTTATCTACTCGACAAGAGGGGTTCTTTGTAATGTGAAAAACAAGTCAATTATCCCGAACAAAATCGGAATAAAAGGGTGTTGATCATTGTTCCCTACCTTCTACCATTATTCACAACTCAATGGGTACTTTGTGCAATACAGATTTGATTTCCGAGCAACATAGAAGTACGCTACGCATTGTAAAATAATGTACTAAACCCGGTATTATGATATGAAAAAACGGCTGAGTAAGAGTCAGACTCGCGCATGAAAAGAGACCTAGTATACAGTTTTTTTTCATAAATAGTAATATATCGCCACTTTCTATGGCCCTACCAAACCGTTTGTTACTCCAGCTTAGTTTACTTCCATCAATCTTTTCATACATGCTCTTTTATTGTTTACAATTCGGACGCCTTTTTGACCTCTCTCTATTTCCCATCTGGTAACTTGTTAATTTGCCGTATAAAATCAGTTAAGAAGCCGTGTCAGTCGTAAGATGTATTTTAGGGTATTAGGAATTTAATATAAAGTATTTTTTAGGCGATATGGCAGAAAAAGCACCAAAATACAAAATAATAAATATATGTGAAATAAACCATCGTTTATTTCACAATATTTTTCCCTCACTGCTTCCAAAAGCGTGTAGTGTTGTGAGGCCATTATATTTGAGGGTTAGGTTGATACCTTATAATTAAGTGATTTATCAAATATAATCCAGTCTTAAAGTAATCGTTGGCACAAAACCTTACAAGTGGCTGAAACATTTCTAACTTTGAAGCTCTGGCTACATTCTTTTGGAATTTTATAACCTTGAGTGGAGGAATGGGTAGAATTACTCATATTTTGACATTATGATATTTAATCATTTATAATGTTTTTAGAATTGCATTACAAGAAACACATATGTCTCTTATGTTATTCAAAGCTAAGAATCTGTGACACGTAAAGACCGTTTTGTAGATTTATGGGACAATTTGATACTGTGCGTAAACTTTCTTGGTACAGTACTCATATTAACTAATTGATTTGGCATACATATTGGAACATATAAATTTTCATTATTTACTTTTCTTAAGTACATTTAGTGGCATATACGTACGCCATTAATTCCCCGTGGAGTAACTTAAAACGATCCTGATAAACTTTTTTCTTCATTTAACCTCGTCTTATCGCTTTTCTCCACAATACTCTATCTTATGACACCAATGGAAAAATTCGGTTAGTGTTCATTTTTGCGCGAACACTACATAGCTAAATAAATATAATATATTAGCTACTACTCACGGCTATAAATCCCTGAACGGAGTAGCCAGAACTTGGGAATGAGAAATTCCTTAGCCACTTTTGGAAGTTGATTGGGGAAAAGATGGTAATAATAAATGTTTTTGGTGACGGGTGTCCAACCACATCGCCCAAAAATCACTTTAAAAGCCCCTATACCCTTAGTCGCCTCTTACGATCACCCACGGGTAGAAATGGGGTAGTGTTATTCTAAGCCGACACTACACAGCCAATATTCACATTATAAATATACAAAATATATAAATGCGTGAAAACCTCGTATTAGGTTTTATAAGAACGTTGAAAGAGGTAAGGGTGTCCCTAAGTATGTTGATAATGACTATGAAACGAAGCAACCGTGAGTCAGCTCGTTTATCACAGGATCTAATAGAGGTTTTTACCTAATGACGTCATTTCTCTACGTCACTTTTTGTCCATTCCACCTCTTATTTGTCTCGTTGTATTTCAGTCTGGGATCTATATTTTTTTCGTGGAATTCATGATTAGAACATAAAATAGATAGAGATGAGAGCTTTGTTTTAATGTGTTGTTATTATTTAGACAATGTGAAAATAAAATTTATTCGCTATTTTATATATATATAGCTTGAGGTCAGGCATATGCAGGGCATCTTATAGCTATGCTAGGAAAAGTGTTTTAAATCTTAAATACAGAACATTTCACAGAAATAAAAGTAGATTGTATAATATAGACGGTTTTATATTCATTTTTATATTCATAAAAAATATACTGATCTAACCCTTTCATAAGGCCTTTAATTCTCAACGTAGCTATGCCCTTGGTCTCTATACAGTCTGGCTTTCTAGTTTTGCTGGACCTAGTATAAAAAGTTATCACGTTAGATTTATATTGAAAATTCACAAAATCAATTATTTAATCGATAACTACGTCTGTGGCCGAGTAGACAGGTGAATAGCTTCTCAGTCCGGAGGGTGCGAGTTCGATCCCCGCTGAGAGCAACATTTGTGTTATGAGCATAAATGATTGTTTCCTAGTCTTGGATGTTATTTATATGTGTATTATATAATATTGAATGTATCGGTGAGTTAGTATCCCATTATACAAGGTCTTACTTGATCTGGTATAATATGCCCTTTTATTTATGTTTTCAATTGTTTATGTGAGAGTGTTGTTTGCAACACAAATATGGAAATATTGATCTAATCAAACCAGGCTTGAAAGATAAAACGTACTTAAAAATCATTTATTCTTACGCGAATGAAATTTAATGTTGCTAATATATTACAGTTTGTAAAAAATTGTTAGTGTAGCTGTATAAAATAGTCTCAGTTGAAAACTATGCCCAAACAAACCTAAGCTCACGCTTTTAAATCTCTAAAAGGTACCCTGTTGAAATTCATAAACAGGTAACTAGGTCATAACATAACCTTCGATCATATATACCAAAGATGCCGCACTTCATACAAATTCAACGCACAAAAGTGGACCGCGAGAATGACAAGACTGTTTGACAATTAAATATTTATTTTCCTACAATTATCGACCTTACCGCATTTTCTTAAGACCTATTATTTATTGCAAGATCCAGCACGCGACTGTCAGTGAAACTGTGCTTATCACATAAAGAAGCACAGTTTGGCCGGGCCGTTTTTCGTGCTTTGTTGGTGTATCTTTGGTATATATGATCGAAGGTCATAACAAATAAAATTTCTTCGGCCGCTTCCCGAAGTTTCGTGGGAAAAAAAGACTATAAAACTGAGGACGGTGGTGATCTCCATGTACATCTCCCAAAAATTCAAAAGCATTAAACTCTGAGTCGTCCATTATTACACCCTCGGGTAGAAATGGGTTAGTTAGTGCTATGCTAAGCCGATACTAAACAACCACCAACTTTAGAAATAATATTTATTTATTTATTATTGAGTAAAACAAACAGCACTTAATCTATTAACAAACATTTTTAAATATAACAATTTATCATGCCAATTATATGTTTCACAAATTTCATTTAATAAACTGAGCATTAACTAGCTGTGCCCGCGAATTGGTTCGCGTGATTGTCGAGAACAAAAAAACGTCGTTTAGTTAAGAGTATATCACCTTTTTGAAATAAAATAAAGAAACAATGAAATCTAATGCGGACACTTATTGTGATGTAGGAACTATTGAGTATTTCATAATGATATTTAATTAATTACAGTAGCCATTATCCAGTTGAAATAATAAAAGGTCGTAACTGTGTGTATCTCATTTGAATTAGTGTATATTTAGATACAGTTACAGGGTTAGCCAAAGATTATGGATCGCTACCTTGTACGATCCTAGCAGAGCTGCATAATGCATCAATATATTTATAAAGCCCTTTTGTTTTTAACACTTCGGAATTTTGCATATAGATCATATATCAATCCCGCCCGATTTCGGCCACAGCAACTTCTGGTATCCGGCTATTAAGAGTGTGTTTATGTGCTCTCATGTGACTGACATAGCCAATCTTTCCGACAAATGTTCTATGACGTATGTTAAAAAATCAGTAACCCTCCAATATATAGGTAGTTATTATTGATGGCCGCAGGTGGTCGGGCCTTGAGCTCATCACTCTTTGCTTCGAGATCATCACGTCTTTTCCTTCCGAAAAGAAATATTAACCGGTTGACAGGAAGGGGGTGAAATTTAAATTACTAAATTTCACTCAAGAAAGAATAAAACATACGGGGTAAGCTAAATAAAACTGCTCAAAAAAAGTACTTTACTATTATTAGGGTTCATGGTTGTTGGTTGTACTATGATAATATCGCAATCTCAGAACGAAAGAGGCTCAAGTCCAAAAATAGTGATATTGAGTTACAATCATAGAGAGGCATAAAAAAGTATGTTCTAAAACTAAAGCACTTACTGTTATAAGGACGGAAAATTCTCTATCCTGTTTTTTTAAAAATAAGTGCTTTTGTTTTACTATTCATCGGATAGAGCATACTTTTTTATGTCTCTCTATGATTGTAATTCGATATCACTATTTTTGGACTTGAGCCTCTTTCGTTCTGAGAGTGCGATACATTGAAATAAATCGATTTATCAGTGGCATAATATGCACTGTAATAGCTGTGTAGTGTCGGCTTAGAATAGCACTACCCCATTTCTTCCGGTGGATGTACGTAAGAGGCGACTAACGGTATTGGGGGTTTTTATGGGATTTTTGGGCGATGCGGTTGGAGACCCATCACCAACAACCTTTATTTTACTATCTTTTCCCCACTCAATTTTCCAAAAGTGGCTGAGGAATTTCTAATTCCTTAGCTCTGGCTACCCCTTCTAGGGATTTATAGTCGTGAGTATATGTATGTATAATATGCAAATATAACTAAATTAAGGTTAGTCACTAAGGTCACTACATCATTTTAATGTTTAAAAAAGTAGAACTTAAAAGATGTCTCATGTTTCTGGTGTTTAATACATACATACATACATATTCTCTCGCCGTTAGTTACCATTGGGGTAGGCAGAGACTATCGATCGCCACTTTGTACTTTACACTTTTTTATCGCCAATGTGGAAGGTAATGTTAGTAGAGGACGACCTCGGAGGACACATTTGAATCAAATAGAAAACGTGCTCAAAAAGGCAGGTGTCCGCAGTTTGAAGAATAAAAGAGCATGTATGAAAAGATTGATGGATGTAAACGAAGCCAGAGAGGTTTGGTGTTTAATGTAGACCAAAATTCAGTTTTTTATTATAAACGTTCACGAAAACTGGTTGTGAAGCGACGTGCATTTGAAGAATGGCTAAGAATTTCAAAATTCTGCTCACCAAATTGGATTTATTAATAGGCAGACTATTTACATAATATATTAATATTAATAAGCCTAATTTAAGAAACTAAGTATAGATAATATTTAAAAGCATTTTAGTTATTTTCATAGTCGGCGAATTCACTTGACATTGGCAGCTTGTATTAATTTCGTCTTGCTTGTTTCCTGTAGCTTCTATTACTTTAACCGACTTTAAAATAAGGGGTTAAAGGGGCTAAAAAAATGCAAATTAAATTTTTGCTTTATTTTATTTGGGTTCTTTATTTTATTTTTGCACAACGCCATCTATCGGACTTTGGATTCCAACTATCAACATTAGTTCTATATTTGGACTTAAGATGTCGTTGCAAGTACTATACTGAATTGCGTAACGTAATATTTTTCTTTTTGAACTCACAAAATTAATCATATCTTTTGATAGAGTGAACCGATTTCGATGAAACAAAAACTAAGTTATACCTCAAGTTACGTATAATTTTTCTATATAAACATTTTCAGCATTGCATTCGTAGATTTTACGTTATGTGCGCACAAACAAACATATAAACAGACAAACAGACAAAAATTGAAAAAAATATGGAAATGGGTTCTGTTACTTATCTTTTCACACGCTGGCTATTTTTTTTTTCAATTTCTTCAATGTACAAAAATGACTTTTCTACAGATTTATTATATGTATAGATTTGTAACAGAAATATTTATGGAAAAATAAAATTCTTTTATTAAAGTGTGTTTCTTGTGTGTGTGTGTGTGTGTGTGTGTGTGTGTGTGTGTGTGTGTGTGTGTGTGTGTATGTTTATGTCTGTTAGAGCTTTAATGGGCATGAAATATATTGTATTAGACATTTTTTTATTTTTTTTATCAAGTAGTTTCCTTAAGTAATGAACACCGTTTTAACCTTTTTAAGGAATGATAGTTTAGTTTCCGCGGACAGATCTATTTTCTGAAACTCATTATTGTATAAATTGACCATTCTGTTGAATGTTTCACTAGAGGCAAAATTAGTACTCGTAAATTGGTTTTTAAGTATATTTGTTAGTCGTGTTCTCCTCTTGGGGATAATTGTTAACCAAATTCATTCAGTACCACCAACATAAAGTAAAAATAGGCACTTATCAGTAATATAATTTGCTGTGTAGTGTCGGCTTAGAATAGCACTATCCCATTTTTTCCGGTGGGTGTAAGTAAGAGGCGACTAACGGTATTGGGGCTTTTAAGGGATTTTTGGGCGATGCGGTGGGAGTCCCATCACCAACAACCTTTATTTTACCATCCTTTCCCCACTCAACCTTCCAAAAGTGGCTGAGGAATTTCAAATTCTTTTGCTCTGGCTACCCCTTCTAGGGATTTATGGCTGTGAGTATATGTATGTATGTTATAAGTAATACTGTGTAATGATTACTGTTTATTTCTAACTGAACAACAAATTATTATTTTAGTGAATAAAGATTTACTAATATCAGCTATATACAAACCAAACTTTAGAGAAACCCCGCATAAACCAGACGGATTACATTTTAGTGTTTATTTGATTTTTCACGAATTTTTGCTTTTTCAAACTAACCAGAATTTAACTAACCAAAAACATTGCAATGAAACTCATTCATCCGACCAAATCATTTTTAAAACAAAAAGATTTCAATCTAGTCCGTATGTATAAAAATATTTACAATGTTGTTACAAGCAAAAATATTTGGATTCTAAAATCTATAAAGATTACGTATTTTAGTTCAAATGGTTTGTTAGAAATTAAAATCTCTTTGGGAAAATCCACAAATAATACAAGTTACTATAATACTAAACAAAAAATAACAGATCTTGCGTTCCCTTAAACTTGTATACAGCAAGAAATTTGAGGTTACTATTCACACAAATCGCCGTCAAACTAAAGCTTTGCGGTTACACTCTAATCCCGCCAAAGGATTATTTCTCTTGTAATTCAAGTTCGGGATTAGTTTCACGCGAAAGATCATAATAATGTTCTCATAAAGGTTGCAATGAGAAATTATTGCCAAGTGACACACAAGGGTCCCAGGTGTTTTATGCTAAGGGCAAGGGCTTAAGCGATTCACTGCTGCTAAAGTCCCTAAGCATTATAGCAATAAAGCCTAGTTCTGGGAAGCGACTCGCGTTTGCTACAATTTCGATGCTTGCATTATAAATGCTTGGGATAAACTCTAGGGAACGATTTTGGCCCGCTCGGTATCAACCGTAAACGTCAAATCTTTTAGAGATAACTTTTGGAGGAAGGGTTTTTCTGTTTTTTCTCATGGAACTCATGAATACCTATACCAGTAATGGTAAACTAGAATTGATTAAAAAAATATAGTTTTTTTAGTAATTGTTTTTCTGTATTGATATGTGTACTGTTTATTTCATTAACTACCGATCTCATCCAGATTAACCTAAATAGGACAATTTGATAGTATTCCACTAAGGTGTAACGACTTCTACTTTAGAGCTTGTATGGACCGCTTAGTTTGCTAATCGAAGCCAATGTTTTTTTTTTTTTTGGTGGGCAGTTGATACATACTGTGATACCATAACTGCTTAAAACAATGGTATCAAATCCTTAAGTCCCATTCCCAAAATATCTATCTATACCCCAATGGGAACAAATAACGTGAGTGTATGCGTATGTCCTTGACGGTCGCACTCAACTGCCATCGCTGAGATCACAATTATATATAAATTCTTTCACCGAAAACATCGGTCTATTGGTAATTGTTGAAGATTTTAATGACAGACTGAAACTGAGGAAATCAGAATACTTATATTCCTTAATAGTCATAATTGAAATTGACAACAGCTGTACTATACATATCGCGCTTAACCAGCCCTTGGGTATTGTCTAAACCGTCTTTAAACGATACTTTGAACTGTACACAGCTACAGAATTACTACTTTCTCAACTAAGGTTTGGACTCATAAACTATGTTCGGTTGTTGAGAGGTGGAAAGTTTATAAATGAAACAAAGTGTTTTAAACCATATGGCAAACCAATTATTTCAACTTTCATCACCTTTATCACTTAATTAGAAACCCACAAAAATCATAGTATAGTTATAATCTAAATAGGTAATATATGGCAATTAACAATTAAAAAAAAGGGGTAGTCATAGTTTCAGAGCAAACTCCTTAGCCACATTTGGCAGTTGATATGGGACAAGATGGTCGAAATAAAGTATCATTGGTGATGGGTCTTCACTCAAAAGTCCCTCACCCTTATTCGCCCCGTACGACCACCGTAGATAGAAAGGGGTAGTGATATTCTAAGCCGTCACTACACTGCAAAACTTCACATTTTTCTAATGCATACATTCATGCATACATACATATACTCACGGCTGTAAATCCCTAAAAGGGGTAGCCAGAGCTAAGGAATCAGAAATTCCCAATCCACTTTTGGAAAGTTGCGTGGGGAAAAGATGGTAAAGTAAAAAAAAGACATAAAATTTCACCAAATTAAAAATAAATACTCCAGAAATCATTCTACAAATATAAATAGTCACTATTCCCAATGCAGTTATTCCTTAAACTCTATAACTTGCAATAAAATTAGAATTATGAGTTAGAATCACAAACAAACAAAAAGGGAAAACACATTAAACGTTTTCTAACGCACTTCTCTTTTCATAAAGTACAATCAAAAAAGTGCTGTGATAAAAGAAATAGAACCTAACAGTAATAAAACAGTGAATCTGAGAGTATAACAGTGATACTCGCTATGAGATGATGCCACCTCGGACAATACCAGAGCAATATTCAGGTGCAAACTGCATTGTTCCCTCCGACTATTGTCCAATGACCACTCAGCTACTGCACGTTCTGTTCAAAGGGAAAACTGCACGTTTAATGTGTTTCCTTTTTGTTTATTTGAATGGTAACTTGTAGCTTTCATTTGCAAGTTAAATAATGCAAGGAATAACTGCATTGGGAATATTCATTATTTATATTTGTAGAATGATTTCTGGAGTTATACTTATTATTATTTTTTAATTTGGTGCAATTCTATGAGTTTTTTTTACATATTTTTAATGTTTAGTATTAGTAGTATTTTCAATAACGTTCATTAACAAATAAACAAAATTCAGTTTATACCCTTTCTGTTGTAATAAGCTGTTTTATACAAGTCAATAGATCAAGGTCTTGTGATTTCATACTTTACTCTCATTTTGTAAATAACATAATCTTACTCTAACATTACATCAATAGTATAAAATCGAAGTAAAAGTTGGCAGTGTATATAGTCGTCATTGTTAGTTCGTGTAATTTAACACCTAATAGGCGGTCCACTGTGTCCCGGCGCGGTCGGCCACGTACAAATTACAATAGACTCAGTGCGGACTTCATTAAATTATCACACTACGTGGATTTCACTCGGACTGCGGAACTTGAGTGAATAATTGGAAAATCGGCATGGGAGCATATTTTGCTTCACCGTCTTTTCTGTTGGTAATCGAATTGGTCTGCTTTTGGTTTAACTGTTTTTATGTATTGGGTAATTTGAACGAGTATTGTACAAAGTTTAATTGCACTTAGTTCAGTAAAGATTTTATGGGTTTCTTGATGTACTCATATGACTTATATAGGTATATTGCATTTAAAAAAAACGTAGAATAAGTTCACCGAAAAAACTCTGCTTAGATGTCTTATCACTTGAACCGATCTCTTTCATAACCCCAAATTTAATACTAGATATTAGCCTAATTTAATGTTTTTTGACATGAATTCCTCATGTGGGGATTATTACTCATAAATAAAAGATGTTATTTAAGGAAAGAAAAATTTCGACACTGGCGGGGTTCGAACCCGCGACCTTCGGGTATACGCCCCCGTCGCTGTAGCTCAGTTGGCAGAGCGACGGGGGCGTATACCCGAAGGTTGCGGGTTCGAACCCCGCCAGTGTCGAAATTTTTCTTTCCTTTAATAACATCTTTTATTTATAGATATTAGCCTACCCGAAGATCTCCAAAACGTTTGGCCCAGCAGCGGTTTCTCTTCCATCGCTCACCTTGACTGTAACCAAATCATTAAGACACCTAGAACTCTGCATAATTTTGTGCGTGGCTGCCACTCGAAAACCACCACATCTCAATGACCGTCAGTCCTGGTGCTTGTACCTCCCTATTACCAATTAAGATTAAAAAAGCAACTTAAGTAGCGTTAATCTAGATAGATAGATAGATAACTCGTTTATTTACGTTAACATAACACCACATACAATATAAAAAACAATACATAAAGAGAAGAAAAAACAATATAATTGACCTAAAAAATAGTGCTATGGTAACACAAACTAGGTCCTAACTCAGCGCTTGATATTGCCAAGTGGCAAAACACTGGTTTTCAGTTAAGGCCTACACTACACTACACATAATTGAATAATACATAAACAAAAAATCTGTGTATGTCACATTTGAAGCAAACAATATAAAATAAATAGTAAAGGAAAAGACAGTAAACTGAACAAATTCACTACAAAAAAAAGATATCGTTTAAAATTATGCATATTATCTTTGAACATATTCGCTTATAATCTTAGAACATTAAATAATTAAAAGAACAAGAAAACAATAATCAGTATTTACAAATGTTCAAGTAAAGTTCACATGAAAAAACCAAGCAGGACATTTATACATATATATTATTATATATCTATCTCTTTGTGATATGAGTTTTGATGATAGTATCAGCATTATATACATATACTCAAGACTATAAACCCCTAGAAGCGGTAGTTAGAGCATTGGAATATGAGATTTCTGAGCCACTTTGAGAAGTTGAGTGGGCAAAATATTGTAAAGTAAAGAGTATACATACATATACTCACGGCTATAAACCCTAGGAGGGGTAGCCAGAGCGAAGGAATTAGAAATTCCTCAACCACTTTTGGAAAGTTAAGTCGGGAAAAGATGGTAAAATAAAGGTTGTTGGTGATGGGTCTCCAACCTCATCGCCCAATGTTCCCTTAAAGGCCCCAATACCGTTAGTCGTCTCTTACGTACACCCACTGGAAGAGACGGGGTAGCGCTATTCTAAGCCGGCACTACACAGCAAAGTAAAGAGTCTCAAAAAATATTTAAAAAGCCCCAACCCCCTTATTCGCCTCTCACAAAGACCCACGGTGGTGCTATTCTAAACCGTCACTACGCAGCTCATGATGAAAGACTCATTTTTTCGTTAATCATTGTTTTCTATTTCTCTTTTCAGGATGAAAAATTCATTATTCAATTGCACTAAAGTACGAGCGAATGCTCTTTCTTTTTTTTGATTCATTTATCGTTCCGGAAGCAATCGTTCCTAAACAGCACTATGAATTTCTGAGTTGAATAGCTGATTGTGTTCAGGATTTTTGTTTAGTGTAAAATCTTAAACATTGATGACCTCCGTGGCCGAGTGGGTAGGTGACTATCTTCTCGGTTCGGAGATTGCGGGTTAGATCCCCGCTGAAAGCAACATTTATGTGATGAGAATAAATGATTGTTTCTTAGTGTTGGACGTTATTTACATGTGTATTATATATTTAAAAAATATTTGCTGTGTAGTGTCGACTTAGAATAGCACTACCCCTTTTCTTCCGGTGGGTGTACGTAAGAAGCGACTAACAACGGTATTGGGGCTTTTTAAGGGATTTTTGGGCGATGCGGTTGTAGACCCATCACCAACAACCTTTATTTTACCATCTTTTCCCCACGCAACTTCCAAAAGTGGCTGAGGAATTTCTAATTCGTTAGCTCTGGCCGTGAGTATATGTATGTATATATGTATGTATATTTAAAAAAATATGATATCGTACACACATATAATCAAACCTAGAAATTCCATATAAGAGTAGCAAGATCTTCGGATTTGCAAATTCTTCTACCACTTTTTGAAGATGGATGGGGAAAGGATTGTTAAAAAAATGATTTTAGTAATGGCTTTGTAACCGCATCGATTCACAATCACTTTAAAAGTATCAGTTGATTGATATATAAACGAAGCTAGAAAGATTTCTCAGGATCGTATAAAGTAGCGATCGATAGTCTCTGCCTATCCAAATGGGAACTAATGGCGCGAGTATATGTATCTATGTATGTTGTATAAGAAATATATTACAAAATTTGTCTCTAATTACAGTAGAATGTAGTCAGTTTATTAAGAATTATTTATTACTCTAGGTAAAGTCGTCCACTTCAACACCACCGCCTAGTTTATGGGTTATTTTATAAGCACTTAACGATTCCATGGAAAGGTATCTTACTACGATAGCTTAATTCTTAGAGTAGAAGCAACTTTCAAAGAGTAAAAAACAAATTTCTTTTATAGTTATTAAGTGAATGGATTTCAAAGGTTGAGTATCATCACGATTGCACGGGACTCACTGAGTCTAAATATTGGTGGATCAAGCTGAAGAGAGGTTTTCCAGGATCAACAGAGTATATAATAATAACATAATATATATATAATATAAAATAAATATAATAGTATGTAGGAACAGCAAAGATATACTGGCCAGTACACCCTGCTGTGTACCAACTTATAATTTTTATCTATGCTTAACTCAAAAAACATTTACACTCCGCGACGTAGGGATATGAGTGAGACGCTGCTATGTGCTTTTGAGTCCGCAGTAGTGTGCGCTCTAACATGACTCCCCCAGTACTCCCCTCCTAGTCGATATGACGTTATCAAAGGTAGGAGGTACCTATTACCAATTACCAAATTCAGTGTAAGCAATGAGGCCGGTGATTGCATGCCTGTAGATGCTCTGCTGAATGAATGGTGTGGTGAGGTAAGCGAGGAATAGAAGTTGCGGGTAGATCGAGAAATGTAGTAGAAAGAAGTGTGTTCTTATCGAGGAGTAACCACTGTTGGAACAGCAAAGATATACTGGCTAATACACCCTGCTGTGTACCAACTTATAATTTGTATCTATGCTTAACTCGAAAAACATTTACACTCCGCGATGTAGGAATATGAGTGAGACGCTGCTATGTGCGTTTGAGTCCGCAGTAATGTGCGCTCTAACATGACTCCGACAAGTATATTATTGTTGAATGTATATACACCATTTTGTCGATAAAATACTCGGTCTATATTAGCACATTGTAACGATCTACCGCCACCGATACGCGAGTTAAAAAATAAATCGTCATTCAAAAAGAAGCTTAAGATTACGATGTTAAATAACTTCATACATAGTTAACATCACACCTGCAACTGAATGGCTATTATTATTCAATAATATAATTAATATCTTTATTCATCTTTATTCTATAAATTTTAGGTCTATTTTGTATATATGTGTTAGTATATTATAATAACTATCGGCCTATCTCCCTTGCTACAATTGTTGGTAGGGTGCTGGATTGTCTGCTTGACCAACGGCTTAGAAAGCATACGAAGCTGCATGACGCTCAGTTCGGGTTTAGACCCGGTCTATCGACCGAGTCGGCCATAGCGTGTCTCAAGCATACCGTCCAGCATTACACTGACAGGCGGACGCCTGTCTTCACCTGCTTCCTCGACCTTTCCAAAGCTTTCGACCTTGTGTCATATGAGAGGTTGTGGGATAAGCTGAGACACGAGACCACCCTCCCAGTAGAACTTATACTACTCTTGCTGTTCTGGTATAAAAACCAGACTAATAACGTCAGGTGGGCGGGGTCTCTGTCGTCTTCTTATTCCCTGGATTGTGGCGTTCGACAGGGTGGAGTCACGTCGACTACGCTATTTTCGCTGTATATAAACCGACTGATCGGTGAGCTCAGCAGCACCATGATGGGCTACTCTGTTGGTGGAACTATGATTAACAACATTAGCTACGCCGATGACATGGTGCTGCTGAGCCCATCGATAAGAGGGCTAAGGGTACTTTTAAAAAAGTGTGAGGGCTATGTTGAGGCACACGGTCTGAAGTATAACCCCACTAAGAGTGAATTGTTAGTTTTTAAGGCAGGCTGTAAAACCTACAACTCGCCAAATGTTGTGCTTGGAGGCTTGGCACTCAAGCGAGTGTCAAAGGTCAAATATTTAGGACACTGGGTCACTGAAGGCCTGAAAGATGATGAGGATGTGGAAAGGGAGCGGAGGGCGCTGGCAGTCCGGTGTAATATGTTGGTTCGCAGGTTTGCTAGGTGTACAAAAGACGTAAAGGTGACACTTTTTAAATCATACTGTCAGTCACTGTACACTTGCAGCCTGTGGGCCGGCTGCACACAGGGGGCTATCAGCGCCCTTCGCGTCCAGTATAATAACGGCTTCAGGATGCTGTTGGGGCTGCCGCGCTACTGCAGCGCCTCCGGTATGTTTGCCGAAGCGCGCACGGACGGCTTCGCCACCATCCTGCGCAAGCGGACGGCATCCCTGTGGCGGCGGGTGCGCGACAGCAACAACAGCCTCCTAAGGACCGTGGCGGACCGAATCCAGGGCACCCTTCAGGAGCACTGGATGAAAATGCACGCCCCAGTTAAACGTCCTCAAAGGAAGTTCTAGTCCGTGTGTCTGTTAGCATTGTACATAATATCAGGTAGCCTGTTTGTTTATAATGTAAATAATTATTGCTTGTTATAATTTTTTTAATTGTGTTGTTTTTTTTTTAATTGTGTTGTATTTTTTTTTATTGTCTTTTTTTTTGTATCATACATATAGTTTACTAAAAATAGTCTTAAGTCTTCTTACTAACCATTGTATGTTGTATGTTATGTACCTTGTTGTGCGAAATAAAGAATATTATTATTATTATAAATATATATGTACATAAATGTATTAAGACATTATGAATATGGTTTTGTGCTTATATGTCGGTGAAGGATTAGAAAGATGTCATTAAAGTTAACATGTTGTGTTCTTTTTTAGTTTTACTTTTTTTTTTAGAATACAGATTTTTTACTTTTACTTTACTTACTTTTACATCAACGCGTTCCTCAAAATAGTCATTTAGTTAATAATAAATTTTATAGAATGGCTAAAAGGAACTCATTCTTTCAATTCTCCCACAAAAAAGAATCTGTAAATAAAATCATGTAATTTCATTTGGTTAAGTGAAAAAGTCGCCAATATTTTAAAACATAAACGATACATAGAAGGACGATGAACCATATTCTACCAAAAACAGAAATCCTACCAAAAATAAAGTAATAAACATATTTTTTTAATTACTGCAAATATGATACCGTTCTTTTGATGTTGCCAGGAACAAAAGCGAGCGGGCACAAAGGTGTATTAAGCGCCTGGCACCTTTTCACAACTGCCAATATCAATGTTTTCACGTCAAACTGTAACTTAATAGCTTTCGGACATTAAATACAACTACAACGTATTTGCGGAGTTGGTAACTAGCAATTTTGCAACAAATTACTTTGTTTACTTAATTTCTGGCAACATTGAATTCTGTGATTTCATTATCTCTTTTTGATGTAAAGTATCGACGTGCTATAGTACTTTTATGTTTCTATGTGTTTGTATGGTAGATTGCAGAATATAGGGTCTTTTAAATGGTTTATTGGTGTTATGCTTGGAAAGTTTGGAAACATAACAACGATAGTTTATTGTGATTATACATCATATCATATTACTTTCAAATTAAATTCTACAAAATATGCATGTATTTAAAAAAAATATAAATGGGAGAGTTCATCATCCATAATAATAATAATAATCATCGTCATTTATTTTGGAAAGTAAAACATTCCATATACTTACAGGTGAGACCAACACAAAAAAATGAAAATAAAATTAACGAAATTATTAAAAATCTTACACCTCTACAGATAGCAAAAAAAAATCAGGCAGTGTTCATTAAAATTAAAATCACATTAAGTTACATAAATTAAATAAGCATAAAAATAAAAATTTAATTAAAATAATCAATACAAACAAATTATAAAATGCTGCTTAGACGCTGATGATCAATTGTTACGTGCATCAACGGTAAATGGTTTTCAAAAAAGGGCATGAGGATGTTTGGAGACGAAACCAAGACTAAGGTTTCTAAAAGTGTATTTGAGTATTATAGATTGTAAGAAAGTAGAATAATAAAAATAGTTTTTATACATGGGTAGATGTCAGAAGAGTTAAACGAAGTATATAATTCAGTGCTCGGGCGATAGTGTGAGAAAAAGTCTGATTCGTTAACAATTTGGTGTAAAAGACGTCATGTACAGATGGCGCCTATAGGTAAAATTTTTATGGTTCGAGATATATACAGTCGATATAGATGGTATTGTTAGCCATGGTCTGCTACACAAGACCAAAATTAAAACGTTCTTACAAAGTAAATAAAAGATGTTATTAAAGGAAAGAAAAATTTCGACACTGGCGGGGTTCGAACCCGCGACCTTCGGGTATACGCCCCCGTCGCTCTGCCAACTGAGCTACAGTGTCAGTTGGCATCCAGCGCGAAATTTCTCTATCCTTTGTTTCTTTTTTACACGTTCAAGTAGTGTTTGCGTTTCCTACCTCCGAATTTTTAACTAATTCGGACGGCCACTTGTCTACCTTTTCAGATAGAATGCAAATGTTGGAAACGCCTAACTATCACATAATTTAATGTTTTTTGACATGAATTCCTCATGTGGGGATTATTACTCATAAATAAAAGATGTTATTAAATTAAAGAAAAATTTCAACACTGGCGGGGTTCGAACCCGCGACCTTCGGGTATACGCCCCCGTCGCTCTGCCAACTGAGCTACTGTGTCAGTTGGCATCCAGCGCGAAATTTCTCTATCCTTTGTTTCTTTTTTACACGTTCAAGTAGTGTTTGCGTTTCCTACCTCCGAATTTTTAACTAATTCGGACGGGTTTAGCGACGGGGGCGTATACCCGAAGGTCGCGGGTTCGAACCCCGCCAGTGTCGAAATTTTTCTTTCCTTTAATAACATCTTTTATTTATGAGCATTGCGGTTATTTAAAATTAGCTGGATTTTATTACGAATTAATTAACTTGAACATAAAATTATACTAACCTATTTCTAGTTGAGTTGTTGTCTAAGTGTTGAGGCTTTTGAAGTGATTTTAAGTTTATATATATTTATAGGCTGGCGTCCGAAGTATGAAGAATAAAAGAGCATGTATGAAAAGATTGATGGATGTAAACGAAGCCAGAGAGGTTTGCCAGGATCGTACAAAGTGGCGATCGATAGTCTCTGCCTACCCCAATGGGAACTAACGGCGTGAGAATATGTATGTATGTATGTATCCTATATATCTAGTAGTCATACTATTGACAAACAATTAAATGGACAATTATTTTGATGAAAATGGATGAAACCCTTATTTTTTCCAAAAAGACTATTAATGAAGAGTGCGATAAAGTCGGTCGATGAAAAAATTTATCGTGTAAATATGGGGAACCACATAAAAGTTATGTTTTTTTATGCTCCTGTGGGAACCCTTGCGAAATCCGGGATAAATTATATCCTATATGTTGGCCAGGTGTATAACCTACATTCATGCCAAATTTGATCAAGATCGGTCCAGTAGAATTAACGTGATGAACGGACATACAGACAGACAGACAGACAGACAGACATTTTTTTCAAAAATGGCAAATTTGGCTTCAGTATCGAAAATAAAACATATTGTACCGGTTTTTATTTTTTTTTCTTCAATGTACAGTTTTGACCTCGTTACAGTCTTATTATAGTACTAGCATTTTGCCCGCGACTACGTCCGCGTGGACTACATTTTTTGCATCCAGTTTACATCCATACCAAAACACTATATCAACTTCTTGTTTTTTGGGTGATTTAAAGGATATAAAGGACATTGAGAATTTTTTAGTGATTGTTTGGCTATGCAGTTGGAGACCCATCACAAAAATCGTTTCTTTGACTACCCTTTCCCCATTCAACTTCCGAAAGTGGATGAAAAATTATTATATCCGAAGCTATGGCTACCCTTTTTGGGATTTATGGCTGTTAGTATATACTCATGAATGATTGATGGATGTATTTCAAAAATTCCCTTTGTACAGATCCACAAACTTTTCTTGGCCGACGGCAGAATTGGTACTACTATCGCCATTTTGAAATTCATATTGTCATTGTCAGTTAGCCCTCTACTAAATAAAAACTTTTAGTGTGAGTGTGACCTACATATATAATAAATTATCATTTTCTATTTAATAATTTTATATAGGTAACTATTTTAACACAATTAATTATATAATGTTTCTTTGCTTATTTATAAACGCTTTTCTTTCAAGTATTCAATATAAAAAAATATGTAAATTACTATTTATTTTGCTAAAATTATCGTATTAAGAACGAACTTATTTCATTAATTTATCATAGTTGTTCACGATGAAGGAAAACATCGTGAAGAAACCCACATGGCTAAGTTGTACCAATGTCACGTGATAAACTTTTGAGTCTTTGAGTCTTATATCGTTAAAATAATAAATTAAAATTAAAATAATATTATCCTATATAATTTAAAATGATTCCCCTTATAATGGTTATGTTTTATTTACTGGCAATACTTATATCGATGACAGCGACGCTCTAACCGGCCAAGAAAAGTTTGTAAGTAGTGGTTATGACAGTCAATCACATCAAGTTTCAAGTTTCTTAATACAGAAATGTCAAAAATCTCCATACTAACTTTCATTTACTATTCAAACCAATTAGTTTCATAAAATATATGATAAGAATCATGAAACAAATCATTTCGTACCAAGTTTCTATGTTCGAGTTATTATGTTCGTTCTAGTACGGATAGTAACTATGGATTTTCGGATCTTTAATCGCGTGTTATAACATGGGTTTAGTTTTGTATTTATTTTATTTTATTTAAACACTTTATTGCATACACAAAAACACACAAACAGTATATTACACAATAGTTACAACAGTACATGTACACAAAGGCGGACTTATCGCCTTAACGCGATTTCTTCCAGTCAACCTTTATGGTGAGGAACAAATTAGACAACTCTTTAAAACATTATGGTCAAGTATATATGCAACTTAAATAGAACTTAACTAAACATAACTTATTTACAACCTGTATATTCATTATATATATAATAATTATTATATCAAATATACTATACAATATCTTAATAAATATACATGTATATACATACTTATATAATATAATATAATAAATACAAATAAATACATATACCTAACTTTATAAAATCTACCAACCTAAGGTTTTAAAAAAATGGGATTTCAGTTTATTTTTAAATATATTTAGTGATGATGACAGCCGTATGTCAACTGGTAGTGAGTTCCATAAATTAACTGCTCTGGCTGCAAAGGAATCACCATATGTAGCACTGTTATGAGAAGGTACACTCAACATCTTATTCTCCTGTGATCGCAAGGCACGGCCGTGGGAGCACAAGTATGTGAACTTGGAACGAAGATAATGGGGGGCAGCAGGATTATTAAGGGCATTATATAAAATACAGAGAATATGAGTATTCCTCCGAAGTCGAATTGGGAGCCACTTTAGTTGAGCGCGGTACTCAGAAATATGATCATATTTACGTAATCCAAAAATAAATCGGATACATAAATTCTGGAGACGTTCGAGTTTGTTAAGTAGCTCCTCTGTGAGGTCAAGATAGCTTACATCTGCGTAATCGAGAATCGGAAGCAGTAGAGACTGCGCCAGCGTAATCTTAGTGTGGTGAGGCAGGAAAAATTGCAAGCGCTTAAGTGAGTGACAGGATGCAAAGACTTTTTTACTTACGGCTTCCACTTGGGGCAACCACGAAAATGTACTGTCCATAATAACTCCCAAATTCTTGACAGAATTGACGAAGCGAATATCAGTGCCATCATAGGTCAACTTCTTATCTAGAGCAATATTTGCTTTGTTCAACAACCTCGAACTGCCAAAAATAATTGCCTGTGACTTATCAGGATTCAGCAGAAGTCCAAACTTCTTCACCCATTTCGATATTATCTCCAGGTTATTATTTATGACATCAACTGCCGAGTTTATATCTTCCGGAAGAGCACTTGTGTAGATTTGAAGGTCGTCTGCATATAGGTGATAGAGAGAAGTAAGTTCTTTAGCTAGGATATTAATAAATAGTGAAAAAAGCAAAGGAGAAAGTACGCCGCCTTGCGGGACGCCAGCCAGTACCGGGCACCAAGCAGAGCTCTCTGCGTCTGTGCGCACGCACTGCTGACGACCTTTAAGGTAAGATTCGAACCAATTGGTGACTGTCGGAGATACGTTAAGAGATCTTAAAATGCCAAGAAGTATATCAAGATCCACAGTGTTAAATGCGTTACTGAAATCTAAAAGTGTAAGCACTGTAACTTGGTGATTTTCCATATTTAAGCGAATATCATCCGTGACCTTGATAAGAGCAGTAACAGTGCTATGACCTGTTCGGAACCCAGACTGGAAATCGTTCAGCAAGTGGTGAGTGGAAAGGAAGTTGGAAAATTGTTCGAATACGAGGCGTTCAAGAACTTTTGATAGGAATGGTAGGATGGAAATTGGGCGAAATTGGGATAAGGTGGTTGGGTTAGGAACTTTAGGAATAGGGACAATGAAGGCATTCTTCCACATTCTAGGGAATGAACAAGAGAGTAGGGATAAGTTCATTAAATTTGTAATGTGTGGCAAAATTATTTCCAGAATGGGATTAATCATTAAAGTACTAACGTTGTCAGTACCTGTTGCCTTACTGGTTATATTAGAAATACATCTTTTAACGTCACGACCAGAGACCAATTTGAAAGTGAATTGTGGGCAATCAGGGGTAGGTGTAGAAACAAGATTGTTCAGAGCCTCAGCTTTACATTGATCACTAATGGTCAAGGGAGGAGTGGAGAAATGCGTATTAAGTGCATTGAGGTCTGTATCTATAGGAGAATTGGCCTGAGATTTTCCTATGCCCAGTGTTTTAAGGAATGACCATAACTGTGAGGTGTCACAATCGTCAATCGAAGTATGGATATATCGGCGTTTTGCATCTCTACACACTCTATTACAGCGATTCCTCAGCTCCTTATATTGTTGCAAGTGCTCATCCGTCGGTTGTTTTTTATAGCAATATCGAGCATGATCCCGCTTACTCATGAGATTTTTGATTTTGTCAGTAAGCCATGGAGCAGGTAACTGTTTCACGCGGACTGAACGAAGGGGAGCGTGTTTGTCATAAAGGTCGGTCAGGAGAGTATTGAACCGTTCAACCCTTTCATCAATCTCGTCAATGCTGTCTAGTTGTGCCCAATCAACAGCTTTTGCATCTTCACATAGCTGCTGCAAGTCCATTCTCTTAAAATTACGCTGGAGAATTGTACGCTTTTTCGGTTTGGGAGTACGGATTTTATAAGAGAGATAAAGAAGATCATGGTAGGAGAAACAGTCAGCAGTTAGTTGCCCATGATTGAGGACGAGGTCAGGAGAAGAAACAGTTATTAGATCTAGAAGTGTAGGATCGGAGTGAGGTGGATGGTGAGTAGCATCAAGAGGCAAGATGTGGAGATTTTTTGCTGTTGTGATGGAGCATAACGCTTTTGAGCGGTGATCGTTTTTTAAAAGACATGTATTAAAGTCACCCATGACTATAGTGTTATCAAAATTAGGAGTATATTCATCGAGAAGTTTTTCATACGTATCAAAGTAATTGACCGTCATACAAGGGCTATAGTAGACTCCAAGGAGAACCCTGCTGAAGTTGAGACGCACTTCTAAGAAGAGATGCTCAGCCTTCCCATTATATTCACTCGGAGATCTACTGACAATGGTGTAAGGAATGTGGCCCCGAAGGTATATGGCCACTCCACCGCCAATTCGTGCGATCGTTACGTACTAATTTAAATCCGGGTATTGGGTATATAGAGGAGTTAAGAGAGGGTTTTAACCAGGATTCAGAAACTAGAATGGCATGTATATTGCTATTATCAAACGACGTAAGCATATCGGAATGGTGTGAAGGAATACTCTGAGCATTAATATGGACCACGTTGAATGCTTTGCGATACTTAGAAAATTCGGTATTGAGAGTAGTTGACAACGGGACATACGATATATCAAGAGAGGTGGAACCCATTGAAGAACATGATAGAAAGCTATCATCATCACTGCCGGCAGAGTCATAAATACTCATATATAATATAATATAATAATAAATATTAATAAATACTAATTTCAATATGTACAACCAGGCTACTTTACTTACTAATGTACCTAACTATTATAAATTATTTATTAAAAAATAACAATCTAAATCTGCACAGCCCTTGCAAAAGAAAAGAGCAATAAATATAAATTATACAAAGAAAACTGGGCAAGGCTATCTTTATTTTAAGGTTTTTATAAATTTCTGAACGCAGCTTAATTTGTCTATGGCTGCTCTGTGAAAAGTGAAACGTCAAAGTCAAAAATGTCACTGCCTGCCAGAAACTTGCGTGTTGACAATTTAGCATTACAAACAAACATTACAGTGAACTGAATTAATTAAACATGTTTACGACTTACAGTGGGTAAGAAACACAGCCAGTGTTGGTTAAAAGGAAATAATATAAAAAAAACGCAAACGAAGAATCGAAATGAAGGGGTGTCATCACCTGTTATGCCCGCCTATCCTTTGATGTTGTGCCGGTCTTGCTCCTGGTGGCAGGCGCAGCTGCAGCAGCGGCGGAACTCTGCTTGCTTGGCTTGGCTACGGGCTTATCGGTGAGCGTCCGGGCGGCCGCTGAGGTCGTTGAGGTTGCCGCAGGATGCTTCCTGCACAACTCATCCAGCTGGGCAGCCGTTCCCACCTTCACGTTAGTGCCGTCGGCAAGCTTGAGGAACACGGCTCCGTTCCCCGTCCAGCACGCATTCATCCCGAAGTGCCGACGGGCGCGCGCATAGATGTCCTGCCGGCTTTTGGTCAGAAACTCACTGACTACCGTGCCACTCGATTTAAGCTCCTTCTTGCGGGCCCACACTGATGCCTTAATGGAGATGCTGGCTAGACGAACAAGAATTGGGCGCGGCCTCTTGGAGTTCTTCGCACCTATCCGCACGCAATGCTGGATTGCAGACTGGTCGAAGCCAGCTACTCCCATCCTTCTCACAATGCTGCAGATCATGGTCGCTGGGTCCTCTCCATTCTGCTCCTGCACACCACTGAACAGTAGGGCGTTACGACGACTCTGGCAGTCCATCTCGTCGACTTGATGGGCTAGGCTAGCTACTTGGTCCTGCAGGAGGCGCAGCACACACAGAACCATGTCCTTGAATGCAGCAAAGTCCGAGGCAAGGATATCAAGATCGGACTTCTTTTCCGTGGAGCTTATAGCTGTCTTCATTCTTGACTCAAACTCATCCAAGCGGCTGGCAATCATTGACTCCATGTCTTTCTGCTGCTCCAAAACTTTCTGTGCTGTGGCCATAGTGATTTTGTTGAAGTGAAGTGTTATAGATTTGTAGGTTAGGCCAGTTGGTAAGTGCACTGAATATTTATAGCATAGAGGTGTAGGACAGTGCAGATTTCAGTTATTGGCCTAATTTGTACACATTCCAATTACAAATATTGTAAAGAAATGTTCAATTAAGGATTTTAAGCATTTATAATTAAAAGAGTTTTAAAATAATGTGCTTCTTTTTTTTGCACCTACCTCCCAAAAAAAAGTAAGTAATAGTTGTTTTAATTGTAATGTTGATGCCGTGTAGTGTCGGCTTAGAATAGCACTACCCCATTTCTTCCAGTGGGTGTACGTAAGAGGCGACTAACGGTATTGGGGCTTTTAAGGGATTTTTAGGCGATGCGGTTGGAGACCCATCACCAACAACCTTTGTTGAAGCATCTTTTCCCCACTCAACTTTCCAAAAGTGTATTGTAATTTACATGTTTATATTTGTTTGCAATATATTACCTGGTTTTAAATAACACACAGCGCCATCTCCCATTCATCCAGCAAAGCAACAATGTTTTGGTTTTCCCTCAGGAATATATTTTTTTCAGACATAAAAAGTACCCTATTATTTAATTTAGACTTTCAACTATACGTCTGCAAAATTTCAAAGCAATCGGTTCAGTAGTTACGACGTGAAAGCGGAACAAATAAACAAACAAACAAACTCACTTTCCGATTTATAATATTATATTAGTATGGATATTAGTATGGATAGAAGAAGATTATTTATTACTCTAGGTAAAGTCGTCCGCTTCAACATCGCCTAGTTTATAGGTTATTTTATAAGCACTTAACGATTCCATGGAAAGGTAGCCTTACTACGATATCTTAATTCTTAGAATAGAAGTAACTTTCAAAGAGTAAAAAACAACTTTCTTTTATAGTTATTAAGTGAATGGATTTCAAAGGTTGAGTATCATCACAATTGCACGGGACTCACTGAGTCTAAATATTGGTGGATCAAGATGAAGAGAGGTTTTCCAGGATCAACAGAGTATATAATAATAACTAATATATAATATACAATAAACATAATCTTTATATATTATTTCTGTAAGCCTCTTTCTTGTCCGAAGCCTGTGACGCGATGAGTTAAGCTAGAAATTTGGTTCAGGTATCGTTTGGTACAGTTCGCGGCCGTGGTGTGGACAAAACTCAGACATCTGATGTAACTGAATTTAGTTTATTGTTACAGAATTTCAAAGTTTCGATTTTGGCCCATAGACTTTGCTTGAGTGTCATAAGCGCGCGCAAACTTTAGTCGATCAGAGATGCGCTGTGATTGGTCGGAAAAATTCAAAATAAACTCATTTTATAGGACGCGACGTAGTCGCGCCAAGGTTACCCACTAGTAGTATATTATTATTGAATGTATGTACACCATTTTGTCGATAAAATAATAAATAAATAGTCATTCAGTTAATAATTAAATTTATAGAACGGCTAAAAGGAACTTATTTTTTCAATTTTCCCACAAAAAAGAATCTGTAAACAAAATCATGTTATTTCATTTGGTTAAGTAAAAAAGTTGCTAATATTTTAAAACATAAAACGATATATTGAAAGACGATGAACCATATTCAACCAAAAACAGAAAACCTACCAAAAATAAAGTAATAAACATATTTTTTTAATTACTTCAAATATGATACCGTTTTTTTTATGTTGCCAGGAACAAAAGCGAGCGAGCACAAAGGTGTATTAAGCGCCTGGCACCTTTTCACAACTGCCAATATCAATGTTTCCACGTCAAACTCCAACTTAATTGCTTTCGGACATTAAATACAACTACAACGTATTTGCGGAGTTGGTAACTAGCAATTTTGCAACAAATAACTTTGTTTACTCAATTTCTGGCAACATTGAATTCTGTGATTTCATTATCTCTTTTTGATGTAAAGTATCGACGTGTTATAGTACTTTTATGTTTCTATGTGTTTGTATGGTAGTTTGCAGAATATAGGGTCTTTTAAATGGTTTTTTGGACGATAGTTTATTATGATTGTCATATTACTTTCAAATTAAATTGTACAAAATATGCATATATTTTTAAATGGATTATAAATGGGAGAGTTCATCATTAATAATAATAATAATCATCGTCATTTATTTTGGAAAGTAAAACATTCCATATACAGGTGAGACCAACACAAAAAAAAGAAAATAAAATTAACGAAATTATTAAAAATCTTACACCTCTACAGATAGAAAAAAAATCAGGCAGTGTTCATTAAAATTAAAATCACATTAAGTTACATAAATTAAATAAGCATAAAAATAAAAATTGAATTAAAATAATCAATACAAACAAATTATAAAATGCTGCTTAGACGCTGATGATCAATTGTTACGTGCATCAACGGTAAATGGTTTTCAAAAAAGGGCATGAGGATGTTTGGAGACGAAACCAAGACTAAGGTTTCTAAAAGTGTATTTGAGTATTATAGATGGTAAGAAAGTAGAATAATAAAAATAGTTTTTATACATGGGTAGATGTCAGAAGAGTTAAACGAAGTATATAATTCAGTGCTCGGGCGATAGTGTGAGAAAAAGTCTGATTCGTTAACAATTTGGTGTAAAAGACGTCATGTACAGATGGCGCCTATAGGTAAAATTTTTATGGTTCGAGATATATACAGTCGATATAGATGGTATTGTTAGCCATGGTCTGCTACACAAGACCAAAATTAAAACGTTCTTACAAAGTAAATAAAAGATGTTATTAAAGGAAAGAAAAATTTCGACACTGGCGGGGTTCGAACCCACGACCTTCGGGTATACGCCCCCGTCGCTCTGCCAACTGAGCTACAGTGTCAGTTGGCATCCAGCGCGAAATTTCTCTATCCTTTGTTTCTTTTTTACACGTTCAAGTAGTGTTTGCGTTTCCTACCTCCGAATTTTTAACTAATTCGGACGGCCACTTGTCTACCTTTTCAGATAGAATGCAAATGTTGGAAACGCCTAACTATCACATAATTTAATGTTTTTTGACATGAATTCCTCATGTGGGGATTATTACTCATAAATAAAAGATGTTATTAAAGGAAAGAAAAATTTCGACACTGGCGGGGTTCGAACCCGCGACCTTCGGGTATACGCCCCCGTCGCTCTGCCAACTGAGCTACAGTGTCAGTTGGCATCCAGCGCGAAATTTCTCTATCCTTTGTTTCTTTTTTACACGTTCAAGTAGTGTTTGCGTTTCCTACCTCCGAATTTTTAACTAATTCGGACGGGTTTAGCGACGGGGGCGTATACCCGAAGGTCGCGGGTTCGAACCCCGCCAGAGTCGAAATTTTTCTTTCCTTTAATAACATCTTTTATTTATGAGCATTGCGGTTATTTAAAATTAGCTGGATTTTATTACGAATTAATTAACTTGAACATAAAATTATACTAACCTATTTCTAGTTGAGTTGTTGTCTAAGTGTTGAGGCTTTTGAAGTGATTTTAAGTTTATATATATTTATAGGCTGGCGTCCGAAGTATGAAGAATAAAAGAGCATGTATGAAAAGATTGATGGATGTAAACGAAGCCAGAGAGGTTTGCCAGGATCGTACAAAGTGGCGATCGATAGTCTCTGCCTACCCCAATGGGAACTAACGGCGTGAGAATATGTATGTATGTATGTATCCTATATATCTAGTAGTCATACTATTGACAAACAATTAAATGGACAATTATTTTGATGAAAATGGATGAAACCCTTATTTTTTCCAAAAAGACTATTAATGAAGAGTGCGATAAAGTCGGTCGACGAAAAAATTTATCGTGTAAATATGGGGAACCACATAAAAGTTATGTTTTTTTATGCTCCTGTGGGAACCCTTGCGAAATCCGGGATAAATTATATCCTATATGTTGGCCAGGTGTATAACCTACATTCATGCCAAATTTGATCAAGATCGGTTCAGTAGAATTAACGTGATGAACGGACATACAGACAGACAGACAGACATTTTTTTCAAAAATGGCAAATTTGGCTTCAGTATCGAAAATAAAACATATTGTACCGGTTTTTATTTTTTTTTCTTCAATGTACAGTTTTGACCTCGTTACAGTCTTATTATAGTACTAGCATTTTGCCCGCGACTACGTCCGCGTGGACTACATTTTTTGCATCCAGTTTACATCCATACCAAAACACTATATCAACTTCTTGTTTTTTGGGTGATTTAAAGGATATAAAGGACATTGAGAATTTTTTAGTGATTGTTTGGCTATGCAGTTGGAGACCCATCACAAAAATCGTTTCTTTGACTACCCTTTCCCCATTCAACTTCCGAAAGTGGATGAAAAATTATTATATCCGAAGCTATGGCTACCCTTTTTGGGATTTATGGCTGTTAGTATATACTCATGAATGATTGATGGATGTATTTCAAAAATTCCCTTTGTACAGATCCACAAACTTTTCTTGGCCGACGGCAGAATTGGTACTACTATCGCCATTTTGAAATTCATATTGTCATTGTCAGTTAGCCCTCTACTAAATAAAAACTTTTAGTGTGAGTGTGACCTACATATATAATAAATTATCATTTTCTTTTTAATAATTTTATATAGGTAACTATTTTAACACAATTAATTATATAATGTTTCTTTGCTTATTTATAAACGCTTTTCTTTCAAGTATTCAATATAAAAAAATATGTAAATTACTATTTATTTTGCTAAAATTATCGTATTAAGAACGAACTTATTTCATTAATTTATCATAGTTGTTCACGATGAAGGAAAACATCGTGAAGAAACCCACATGGCTAAGTTGTACCAATGTCACGTGATAAACTTTTGAGTCTTTGAGTCTTATATCGTTAAAATAATAAATTAAAATTAAAATAATATTATCCTATATAATTTAAAATGATTCCCCTTATAATGGTTATGTTTTATTTACTGGCAATACTTATATCGATGACAGCGACGCTCTAACCGGCCAAGAAAAGTTTGTAAGTAGTGGTTATGACAGTCAATCACATCAAGTTTCAAGTTTCTTAATACAGAAATGTCAAAAATCTCCATACTCACTTTCATTTACTATTCAAACCAATTAGTTTCATAAAATATATGATAAGAATCATGAAACAAATCATTTAGTACCAAGTTTCTATGTTCGAGTTATTATGTTCGTTCTAGTACGGATAGTAACTATGGATTTTCGGATCTTTAATCGCGTGTTATAACATGGGTTTAGTTTTGTAATAGTTGTTTTAATTGTAATGTTGATGCCGTGTAGTGTCGGCTTAGAATAGCACTACCCCATTTCTTCCAGTGGGTGTACGTAAGAGGCGACTAACGGTATTGGGGCTTTTAAGGGATTTTTAGGCGATGCGGTTGGAGACCCATCACCAACAACCTTTGTTGAAGCATCTTTTCCCCACTCAACTTTCCAAAAGTGTATTGTAATTTACATGTTTATATTTGTTTGCAATATATTACCTGGTTTTAAATAACACACAGCGCCATCTCCCATTCATCCAGCAAAGCAACAATGTTTTGGTTTTCCCTCAGGAATATATTTTTTTCAGACATAAAAAGTACCCTATTATTTAATTTAGACTTTCAACTATACGTCTGCAAAATTTCAAAGCAATCGGTTCAGTAGTTACGACGTGAAAGCGGAACAAATAAACAAACAAACAAACTCACTTTCCGATTTATAATATTATATTAGTATGGATATTAGTATGGATAGAAGAAGATTATTTATTACTCTAGGTAAAGTCGTCCGCTTCAACATCGCCTAGTTTATAGGTTATTTTATAAGCACTTCACGATTCCATGGAAAGGTAGCCTTACTACGATATCTTAATTCTTAGAATAGAAGTAACTTTCAAAGAGTAAAAAACAACTTTCTTTTATAGTTATTAAGTGAATGGATTTCAAAGGTTCAGTATCATCACAATTGCACGGGACTCACTGAGTCTAAATATTGGTGGATCAAGATGAAGAGAGGTTTTCCAGGATCAACAGAGTATATAATAATAACTAATATATAATATACAATAAACATAATCTTTATATATTATTTCTGTAAGCCTCTTTCTTGTCCGAAGCCTGTGACGCGATGAGTTAAGCTAGAAATTTGGTTCAGGTATCGTTTGGTACAGTTCGCGGCCGTGGTGTGGACAAAACTCAGACATCTGATGTAACTGGATTAAGTTTATTGTTACAGAATTTCAAAGTTTCGATTTTGGCCCATAGACTTTGCTTGAGTGTCATAAGTGCGCGCAAACTTTAGTCGATCAGAGATGCGCTGTGATTGGTCGGAAAAATTCAAAATAAACTCATTTTATAGGACGCGACGTAGTCGCGCCAAGGTTACCCACTAGTAGTATATTATTATTGAATGTATGTACACCATTTTGTCGATAAAATAATAAATAAATAGTCATTCAGTTAATAATTAAATTTATAGAACGGCTAAAAGGAACTTATTTTTTCAATTTTCCCACAAAAAAGAATCTGTAAACAAAATCATGTTATTTCATTTGGTTAAGTAAAAAAGTTGCTAATATTTTAAAACATAAAACGATATATTGAAAGACGATGAACCATATTCAACCAAAAACAGAAAACCTACCAAAAATAAAGTAATAAACATATTTTTTTAATTACTTCAAATATGATACCGTTTTTTTTATGTTGCCAGGAACAAAAGCGAGCGAGCACAAAGGTGTATTAAGCGCCTGGCACCTTTTCACAACTGCCAATATCAATGTTTCCACGTCAAACTCCAACTTAATTGCTTTCGGACATTAAATACAACTACAACGTATTTGCGGAGTTGGTAACTAGCAATTTTGCAACAAATAACTTTGTTTACTCAATTTCTGGCAACATTGAATTCTGTGATTTCATTATCTCTTTTTGATGTAAAGTATCGACGTGTTATAGTACTTTTATGTTTCTATGTGTTTGTATGGTAGTTTGCAGAATATAGGGTCTTTTAAATGGTTTATTGGACGATAGTTTATTATGATTGTCATATTACTTTCAAATTAAATTGTACAAAATATGCATATATTTTTAAATGGATTATAAATGGGAGAGTTCATCATTAATAATAATAATAATCATCGTCATTTATTTTGGAAAGTAAAACATTCCATATACAGGTGAGACCAACACAAAAAAAAGAAAATAAAATTAACGAAATTATTAAAAATCTTACACCTCTACAAAAAAAAAATCAGGCAGTGTTCATTAAAATTAAAATCACATTAAGTTACATAAATTAAATAAGCATAAAAATAAAAATTGAATTAAAATAATCAATACAAACAAATTATAAAATGCTGCTTAGACGCTGATGATCAATTGTTACGTGCATCAACGGTAAATGGTTTTCAAAAAAGGGCATGAGGATGTTTGGAGACGAAACCAAGTTTTCAAAAAAGGGCATGAGGATGTTTGGAGACGAAACCAAGACTAAGGTTTCTAAAAGTGTATTTGAGTATTATAGATGGTAAGAAAGTAGAATAATAAAAATAGTTTTTATACATGGGTAGATGTCAGAAGAGTTAAACGAAGTATATAATTCAGTGCTCGGGCGATAGTGTGAGAAAAAGTCTGATTCGTTAACAATTTGGTGTAAAAGACGTCATGTACAGATGGCGCCTATAGGTAAAATTTTTATGGTTCGAGATATATACAGTCGATATAGATGGTATTGTTAGCCATGGTCTGCTACACAAGACCAAAATTAAAACGTTCTTACAAAGTAAATAAAAGATGTTATTAAAGGAAAGAAAAATTTCGACACTGGCGGGGTTCGAACCCGCGACCTTCGGGTATACGCCCCCGTCGCTCTGCCAACTGAGCTACAGTGTCAGTTGGCATCCAGCGCGAAATTTCTCTATCCTTTGTTTCTTTTTTACACGTTCAAGTAGTGTTTGCGTTTCCTACCTCCGAATTTTTAACTAATTCGGACGGCCACTTGTCTACCTTTTCAGATAGAATGCAAATGTTGGAAACGCCTAACTATCACATAATTTAATGTTTTTTGACATGAATTCCTCATGTGGGGATTATTACTCATAAATAAAAGATGTTATTAAAGGAAAGAAAAATTTCGACACTGGCGGGGTTCGAACCCGCGACCTTCGGGTATACGCCCCCGTCGCTAAACCCGTCCGAATTAATTTAATGTTTTTTGACATGAATTCCTCATGTGGGGATTATTACTCATAAATAAAAGATGTTATTAAAGGAAAGAAATTTTCGACACTGGCGGGGTTCGAACCCGCGACCTTCGGGTATACGCCCCCGTCGCTCTGCCAACTGAGCCACAGTGTCAGTTGGCATCCAGCGCGAAATTTCTCTATCCTTTGTATCTTTTTTACACGTTCAAGTAGTGTTTGCGTTTCCTACCTCCGAATTTTTAACTAATTCGGATGGCCACTTGTCTATCTTTTCAGATAGAATGCAAATGTTGGAAACGCCTAACTATCACATAATTTAATGTTTTTTGACATGAATTCCTCATGTGGGGATTATTACTCATAAATAAAAGATGTTATTAAAGGAAAGAAAAATTTTATTACGTTCTTACAAAGGTTGACGTCCGAAGTGAGACGAATAAAAGAGCATGTATGAGAGCAATGATAAATGTGAGAAAAGCACAAGAGGTATGTCAGAATAAATATAAATATCTATCTACAGCTCATAAGTATCCGAACCGTTCTGAAATTAATCAAAGTTAAAATTAACAACCTATAAGCTTTGGATATCAAAAAGCTAAAGGCACTGTTATCCAACAAAACCCTACTACGGCTTACGGATCCTTTGCCTGTAATCGTTAGTTTTAATTATTCCTGTTCGGTTAATCCCGCCGTATACGTTACCGCAATATCGAATTTCAATTCTGCCTAAGATATTCCTCTGGTTAACCAATCAGTGTTCTACAACCATATTATTGAGATTAGAACACTTCAAATTGTAAATGTAGTATGTAACGATTTATTGTAATTTAATTTGCAAATTGGAAATATTCTAGATGTGTGTGTAAAATCTCAGGCAAACGAAAATGCACAAAGCAGGACACAGTCATGTTAATTTAAAAAATAATTTTATGGTAGCAAGGAAGCAATGTGTGTGTAGGATAATACGTTAAAAAAATTATGTACATATTTGAATAAATTTATGCAATGAAAATATATGAACTATTCATGTCACACAAAATATGTACGATATTTATTGATGTGGCGTCAGGGAAATTAAAACTAAAATTATAATGAAGTGACTGTTACTAATTTGTCGAAGTTTTTAAATGATATAATTTTTATTGAACAAACCCATATAATCAATCATACCCTACATCCCCTTCACCCACTTGAGAAAAAATGGATTAGTGCTATTCTAAGCCATCACTCCACGGCATAATCATGGTGATTATGAAAACTTCATTAATCAAACATGAGATTAAGATATATATAATATGAGGATACTAGAGATATTAAAGTGCCTGAAAAGTTTTAACCCGAAGTTGCAAGAAGGAACCATTGAGAAGCGAGGAGCAGGCGAGACAATTCGGACATTTTAGAATTTTCTCTCGAAAACTTTGTAATTTCGGAGAAAGGCGCGTCTCGGACGTACGACAACATAAATCATTGAAACTTCCTTCTTTGTTCTAAGTACAATGAAAACTTTGTTAGCAATATTAACAGGCATTTACTGTTTTACTCTTTTCAAGCTCAAAGCCAAATTTCCCGCGTTTTACAAGATACGCTTTTTTAACTTAATAAACAATTTTTGGAGCGATATTGGTAACTCAATTTAATTTGTTGCTTTAAGAATTTTGGTTCTAAGTTTGAAATTTTATATTATTAGTATTCAATGAAGGTCATATTCAGTACCATATAACAATGATGTACGTAACAGTATTTAATATAATGTTCGAGGGCAAAGCTTATGTTTTTCCTATTGACTGATAAGCCGATTTATTAAAAATTAATAAATAAAACCATTTAATAAAATATATTGAATGTAAAAAATCCTTTTTAATATTATCTTTAAGTTATATCCAACAACACAATAGTCGCTCTTAAAAAAATATACACATACATACATACATATACTTACGACTATAAATCCCTTAACGGGGTAGCCAGAGCTTTGAAATGATACATTCCTCAGCCACTTTTGGAAGTTGATTAGGGAAAAGATGATAATAATAAACGTTTTTGGTGACGGGTCTCCAACCACATCGCCCAAAAATCACTTAAAAAGCCCCTTTACCCTTACTCGCCTCTTACGATCACCCACGGGTAGAAATGAGGTAGTGTTATTCTAAGCCGACACTACACTTAAAAAATATAAAATAATATTTCTTTTAGTGGTTCAACACAAATGTATAAATAAGACTATCGATTTTTTACCGTAATTTACTTGCATAGTATTTCTTGTTAAAGAAACCAACCACTTAAAAAACATGATAAAAGAAACCATGTCAATGCACCCCTTTAAAGATTAACCTTCTCATATGGTATTTAATTAAAAACACAATATTCCATTACTGATAGAATCAAAAGCGCAAATAAATAAAATAACATGCGTTCTTTAGTCCACGGACGACAAAACAATGATTTATTTTAACATCACTAAAATGAGAACGTTTCACGCCTTTATCACAAACAAAGTTTAATTTTCCAGTAGCAAAATGAGAGTAGGACCCAGATGTGCACTCCTAGTTGAACTCGCATAGAGCTACGTGAAATATAGGGTTGTACCCCTCATAATCATAAAGATCGTGTTTGAAACAAAACTTTGCATACATAACTTAAGCATTATCGTTTTGGCTTCCATGTTTGTAGCTAAATTATTATAATCGGCTGTACTGTAAGTTTGAGCCTTCAGTGTATAGTTTATAGAATTTAAGTATGAAAAATAAAATAATTACTGAAAATTTTCTTAATGAGATAAACGACATACTTTGACATAATTTTGTGTTCATGATTGGAACGGTCATTGAAGACTGATTATGAATTATGAAAAATATTGTTATTTTTGAACAAAAATGGAACCGCCATCCCATCAGTCATTTGGCAGCAACCCAAATTTTCATACAAAATTCAAATAAACAATATAGAGTCGTGTACGTATGCATTTTGATATATTTGAAATATTTTTTAACTCCGCATCAAACTCTATAAAAATTAATTAGAACCAACCAAACAGAAAAAACAACTTTAGAAATCGATTGCCTAATAGCGCATAATACATACAATCAAATTGAGTACCTCCTTTTTTAAGTCGGTCAAATATATATTAAGTTAAGGAAAGGGTATTGAATTATACAAAATGTGGTTTTAATTTTTCATATTGAATAAAATAAGAATATTAGATACAGAACTAATTTAAAACCTTCATAAATGAACTATCATAAGTCTTCAAAACCTGCTGTTCATAAGTATAACCTGTCATAAGTGTTCAAAACTTTGCTGTGTAGTGTCGGCTTAGAATAACACAACCCCATTTCTTCCGGTGGGTGTACGTAAGAGGCGATTAACGGTATTGGGGATTTTAAGGGATTTTGGGCGATGCGGTTGGAGACTCATCACCAATAACCTTTATTTTGCCTTCTATTCCCCACTCAACTTTCCAAAAGTGGCTGAGGAACTTCTAGTTCCTTAGCTCTGGCTACCCCTTCTAGGGATTTATAGCCGTGAGTATATGTATGTATGTTCAAAACCTAATTACTCGTTTAATAAATGGGCAGTCGGATATAAACAAACTAGGAACAAATCGACGAGTGGCAGTAAACTAAAGACTCGCCCTTTCACACATCAATCCATGTCACACGCAACGGGGACTATATTATTTTTTCCACAACATTTTATGCGTGCTTTATTACCAACAGGGCCATATATTTGCCCAATATCCCAGCAGGAATTTGATTCTGTGTATAATGAAATTGTGTGCAACATAGTTTTTTACTGCCTTCTTTTTTTATGTGCTTATTAAGTTACTTGGGTTTTAATTGTAGTAAAAACGGTGGTACTGTAACCGTTGTTTTATTTTAATTAATTTAAGTAATGTTGCAATATATATCAATAAAAATTTAGTTAGGTTGGTCAACAAGTCCACCTTTATTATGTATTATCCGCTTGGAGTAAAGGACTTGGGAAGATGCGGAATGGGAAATGCGGTTGGTATCAAATCACCAACAATTAAAATAATTTCTACTATCTTTTCCCCACTCCAATTTCCAAAAGTTGCTGAGGATTTTCTAAATCCTTAGGTCTGGCTACCCCTTCTTGGAATTTATAGCCGTGAGTATATGTATGTAAAATAATTTCTCTTGCTTTTATATATAACTTAACCGCGATAGCTCGGTGGGTAGAACACTGCTTATCGGGCAGACGATGAGGGTGATAATACCGGGTTGGGCCTACACCAATTTGTATTTTCTTAACACATATGTGTGGTTATCATAGTTGTTAACGGCGAGGGAAAATATCATAAAGAAACCTACATGGCTGAGTTGTTCTTAGTCATGAAACAATGGTTCACTCAAGAATAATTAAAAATATTTACATAGACAATTTACAACCTAAATTAAAATATAAAAATAAATAAATACCTACTATAGATGGAAAATTTCATGAAATTCATCGCTCTCGCAGAACGGTATCGTGCCTAAAATACTGGCAGCATTTCCTCTTTTAATGGCTATCCTAATTCGTTGGCCGAAGTAGCTGCCAGCCCTAGGATCACCACTGACTTCCACTAGGCGGGCTGAGAGATCTTTTAGTCATGTGACAAAGAATTCATACAAAACGGCAGCGATAGGCCTGCCCCTTATGGTACCAGTGACAATGTAACGTGATGTTCAGAAGTATTGGTACCTCTGCCAACCCTTCGGGGATTTACGGCGCGAATATTTGAGTTTGAGTTATATAACTAAAAGAAAAACGTTGAAGAAGGTCTTACTAAAAGTGTGGAAATTCCGCAAATGGAACCGTGAGCTAATTCCAAATTATTCGGATATTAAAAATATGGGGTGACATAAAACGTAAAAGGTTTTATTACGCGGAATACTCAGTTGAGTGAAAATATAAAGATAAATTTAATTGGATATATCCGTTTAATGGACGTTGGTTTATTATTAAGGCTGGGCCTGGAATTTCATCGCAGTTGGATTAGTTGTGCGTATATTTTTATCAGGGTCTGCACCTTCTGTCATATATGGATAGACTATGGCATTAAAATTATAACTTCTAAAAAAACCCTTATATCGCAAATAAATTTTACTAAAGTAGGTAAATATGACATCCCTGTTAAATCAAATCTCCTCAGAGTTTTTTTTTACCCAAGTTTTACATTTTTATAAAATTTATTTCTAAAAAAATATTTACTTGGGTACAACAATTAGTATAACTTCTATGTCGACTGTATCAAAGCATATTACTGTTTAGTAATTACATGATTTAAACGGCGATGTGCCTCCCCCTACCACGTGAGTACACTGTCCAAGCAAAAGGTGGGTGCTCTGAACAGCAGGTGACTTTCAGCAGTATAAGTACCGTACCTCTTCCAACCCCTTCGTGGATCTACGATGTTAACGTTTGAGTTTAAGTTAAGATGATTAGTTTTTACGAGGATGTGATCATGCAGCCTCCAAATATTTATATAACCAAAGCAGCTGAGTAAGTGTATGTAGGGTTTAAATTGTTTTTAATCAACGCATACTCAATGAATGAGAAAAGCAACATTATATATCCCCGATTCGGGTCAAACCTCAAAACTTTTCCAAACTTTTAGGTAAACGAAAATATAAAAGGGTCTGGGCCGCGTATGAATAAATAATTAAAATAAACATGAGTTTCCTAAAATTAATCCTATATTTACCTACATACATGTTGAGTTCAGGTAAATTTGTATTGACATGAATGGATTGCTGAGTAATTTCGGCTTAGAATTATATTTTACTAGCTTCTACCCGTAGCTTCACCCGCTCGGGTTTCGTCTTTAAAAATGGAGGAGAATAAAAATATTGGGAATTTTGTAATGAGTATGATGTGAAATCAAAGGAACTCCTCAAATACTAAAGGCAAACCTATGATGGTTTCTCTATTTTTACGTGCAACTTGTTTGTCTGTTTTATAATTTGAGGTGAGTATATATTATGGAGACCCTATATCATCCTATATATCATATAGTTCAATAATGAGTATTTTTTTAATTACATCGAGGCGAGTGGGCTGATTTGGACGATTCATAACATGAGCAGGCCGTCAAGCGATGCGGGGCGGAAGGAAAGACCTCGCCGTAGCCATCTCAAGAAAGACGTTGGCTCACCAAATTTAAAATGATTCGCTGTTAATTTCTTCTAATGACAATATCTCAATATTTGTTTATCTCATTGTTATAATGCAACGGGCAATATAAATCTGCATTAAATGCCTAAGCTAATTACCATATTAATTTGGATACAGATCAATACTCAACTAAAGACTTACATAAATATAGACACGGCCATAAATCCCAAAAAAGGGTGGCCAGAGCTTCAGTGCTAGAAACATCTCAGCAACATTTGAAAGATGATACGGGAGAAAATGGAAGAAATAAAGTAACATTAATGATGGAATTCCAACCTCTTCCATATCCTTAGTCGCCTCTTACAACACTCGTGGATAGAAAAAGGTAGTGATATTCTAAGCTGGCACAAGACGGCAAACTAACTTACCTTTTTAATTAAATTACATGCTAGTAGTTGACAATGCGACCGTATGATATCCTAATATGAAAGATTGACACAAATTTAATTCACTAACTAGGTAGTCGGCATCAACTCAATGGAACTGTGCTAGTTGGAACAGCATCCAACTTTGTCTCCAAACTTTCACTCAACTCAACTGCGCTCACAAACGCAGTCATACTAAACAAACTTGTTACCTGAACGATATTTTATTAATTAATTATAAAAGGTGTGTGTCATTCTTTGTTCCGTGTTAGCTTAGTTTGGTGGGGAAGATTAAAAATTAAAACCAAAATATTGTATTGGATAAAATATTAAGGTAAAAGGTACATAAAAATATATACACACGGCTAAAGATTCTCAACAGAGGGAGCCAGATCTTCAGAATAGGAAATTATTTAGCCACTTTTAGGAATAGAGTGGGGGAAGTATTGTTTTATAAATGTCGTTGGTAATGGGTCTCCAATGACAACACACAAAATTTTGGATTGAATCAGGCGTTACTTTGCGGAAATCCATAGCAATACTAATATTAATAAATTTCTTCGCTTAATTTCGCTAAATTAGCGAAATTAAGCGAAGAAATTTATTTAATATTTTTAGAAAATATTAGTACACAAAATTTTATTAAAAGGCTCTTGCGATATCCCCAATAACAAATAAGTTAGTGCTATGTTGAGCTGACTGTACATAGTTTTTATATAATACACAAAATTTGGTAATGTAGACTAAATGAGTTATTTTACATAACATATACGAATGAGTTATAGAAGCTACACCCTGGGACTCCAACGAGTCAGCACCAACTCGAATGTAGCTGCAAGCCAATTAAATTTCGCTTTAATATGGAGTTTCGTTTTAATTGTGTAATCAAAATATTGCATAAACTCGCGAAACTTTGCCGCACGCCTTTGCAACCCAAACTGAATTCATTCTCTGTACGTTTACGTTAACGAAAGCTCTAGATTTGTTTTCATTTTATTTCAAAGGGGAAATGAATCATGGTTTATTATTATCGTAGCTATGTTAAAGGTTTTGATAACATACATACATACATATGCTCACGGCTATAAATCCCTAGAAAAGGTAGCCAGAGCTAAGGAATTGGAAATTCGTCAGCCACGTTTGGAAATTTTAGTGGGGAAAAGATGGCAAAATAAAGGATTTCGGTGATGGGTCTCCAACCACATCGCCCAAAAAATCCCTTAAAAGCTCCAAATCCGTTAGTCGCCTCTTACGTACAGCCACCGGAAGAAATGGGGTAGTGTTATTCTATTCCGACACTACATAGCAATAATATAGTTTTGAGAAATGTATTTTATTTTGTTATGATTTCTTTGTACTTATTATTGCTTAAGGGCGTACTAAACTCTTGAATGTAAAAATAAAAAAAAACGAATATAATTTAAATGAAAAACTAAAATGCACAAAAAAAGGTTTACTAATAAATATGCACAGTAATATAATAAATTAATAAAAAATAATAGGAATTCATAATAAACTAGGTACCAAAAACAATAATATTTAAGCAAAATCAACTATTTATGTAGACTGATTTAGAAAATACATAGCATATATCGCAAATACAATTAAACTAGTTAATTACAATACCTATCTATGGAAGTAAACCTTCGACACATTACATTCCACGCAACAAGCTAATCAAAATTGAATTTCAGACTGTAAAATCGCCCGAATAGACTGCGTATAATCAGTGCTACATACATACATCCATACATACTAACGGCTATTTTCCCTAGAAGGGGTAACCAGAGCTAAGGAATTCTAAATTCCTCAGCCACTTTTGGAAGTTGAGTGGGGAAAATATGGTAAAAATAAAGGTTTTTGGTGATGGGTCTCCAACCGCATCGCCCAAAAATCCAATAAAAAGCCCCAATACCCTTAGTCGCCTCTTACGTACACCCACCGGAAGAAATGGGGTAGTGCTATTCTAAGCCGACACTACACAGCTGGGTATGTATGTATGTAATAACAATACCTATCTACCAAACTAAATCCACGCAACAAGCTGATCAAAATTAAATTTCAGACTGTGAAATCTCCCAAATAGACTGCGTATAATCAGAGCTAATGAATTAATAATCCAACAACGAAACAACAAGTAAGGGATTATGTTTTAATTTGCAAAAGGACAGCTGACAAGAGGAAGGCCCGCACGTGCGACAGAGGTCGAGTGATGTCATATGCCGCGATTATGTTTGCCTAATTGAGTTTTGCTTTTCACTGCCACGGTCTGTGATTACGGTGGATCAACTTTTTATTTCATTTGCGGTGTTCATGATGATATTGTGAAATATGTTGTATATGGATGAATTTTGAAGAATGGTTAGTGAATGAAGTTTATGTCCAGCACGGATAATTTCCTAATAGTGCTTTTGTCCGGATGAACGAGATCATCTTTAATTTCTGGGTTTCTGGTTCTACGTGTATTTTTTAATTTATATTAAAATAAAGTAAAATTATAAAACATCAATCTGCAATCTAAAAATTAAATAAAAGGTTTAAGACTGTAAAATAGGTATATATACATATCTAAATACATGATAAGATATAAGCCCCTAAAGCAATGAAAACATAAACTCAAATACCAACTTTTAATGAAAAAAGTTATTTAGATAAAAATATACATATTTAAAATAGATTCATAGATCATTTTAATATAATGTTAACGTTATAATAGCAGACAACAATATTTCAGTAAGATCGTTTATACAAGACGGGATCTTGTTCCTTTATATTATCAGAAAATTTACTACATACTTACATATACTCACGGCCGTAAATCCCTAAAAGAGGTAGCTAGAGTTTCAGAGCTACAAATTCCTTTGCTACATTTTGGAAGTTGATAGGGACAAGATGGTAGAAATAAAGCATCTTTGGTGATGGATCTCCAACCGCATGGCCAAAAAAATCACTTTAAAAGCCCTAGACCCTTAGTCACCTCTTACGACACCCGTAGGTAAAAAGGGGTAGTGACATTCTAAGCCGGCACTACACGGCAGTAATAAAATTTACTAATAAGGACAAAACAAAGTCTACGCATTCGCACGTCATTAGTTCCCATTCTGGTGAATTTCGTGCGATCGTGGCAAATCTGACTAGTTTCTTCTCTCTCTATTTGGACCAAATGTGTCTTCCGATAACATGATACCAATGATCAACACTAACAATAGCTGAAACTAACGGTGATGATATTCATTCATTTGTGAATCCCATACTAGCATTAAAAACGCAGTATTCAAAAAGGTTTGCGCTCCGTGACTCCTTTTATAAAACAAGTAATTAAAAAATGCATGGAATGAAAGTTCTAACTAGTATTAATTTAAAGCGACGTATTTCCTGCTCCTAATAAATAACGCAAATTAAATTCCTAACTAGATTATTATGAAGTGAAAATATGCCTGTCTACATTCAAAGTAACAAGAATGCTAATTTACATTAGAATAAACTCAAAACCAAAACTCATTTAATTGACGCGACTGTCTCTGTCTGTAAATTTAAGTGTAAAAGAGAAAAGAGAGGCCACTTTAGTGTTAACTCATATGTTAGGACATTATTATAGACAATAAAACTTGTATGACGTGAGTTATAGAAACTCGCTAATTATTTAAGGTTAGGTTTTTTTTTTATTTCAGCACACTTGAACAAAACTGAACTGAACCTTCGGGGATATTCGGCGTGAACGTTTATGCTTATGTTTATTATTGAACTGTTTGTAGTGTTTAAATGATTTATTTTGTACTTCAAACTAAGTACATAGACTAATATATTACGGTAATTTAAATAAAATCATTAGTGTGGGCCATTAATACCACAAGAAGGTAGCCTTTTGTATTGGAAATTTCTCAGCCTTAGTTTTAGTTACTTAAAAAGGGCTATCCCATTTCTTTCTAAGGCCGACAAACTAATTACGGGGCTTGATACCCTTCGCTTACTATCCCCTATTGCAAATCTTACATCTATGAAACTTCAAAAAGTTGATGAACAACAACAAAAATTGTAATATCGAAGTCACTTTAGTGTTAACTCATATGTTAGGACATTATTATAGACAATAAAACTTGTATGACGTGAGTTATAGAAACTCGCTAATTATTTAAGGTTAGGTTTTTTTTTTATTTCAGCACACTTGAACAAAACTGAACTGAACCTTCGGGGATATTCGGCGTGAACGTTTATGCTTATGTTTATTATTGAACTGTTTGTAGTGTTTAAATGATTTATTTTGTACTTCAAACTAAGTACATAGACTAATATATTATGGTAATTTAAATAAAATCATTAGTGTGGGCCATTAATACCACAAGAAGGTAGCCTTTTGTATTGGAAATTTCTCAGCCTTAGTTTTAGTTACTTAAAAAGGGCTATCCCATTTCTTTCTAAGGCCGACAAACTAATTACGGGGCTTGATACTCTTCGCTTACTATCCCCTATTGCAAATCTTACATCTATGAAACTTCAAAAAGTTGATGAACAACAACAAAAATTGTAATATCGAAGTTTTGGCTATCCTTTTTGGGATTCATAGCCGTGGGTATGTGTATGAAAGCTAATCTTCACTCAGTGAAAAAACATTGTTAAGTACCTTTCTAAAAATATTTCATATTTGCAACGTAGGTGTTACTCGTGGAGATTAAATACTGAAAATGGATTATTTCCAAACTTGTACACAAAAATATCTTGAAAATACATACATATGCTATGTATGTACAAAAATATCTTGAAAATAATGGAAATAAAATCCAGTGGGCACAAAATTTTGTATTTAGAGCATGTTGTATTACATCGAGTAAGGCTAGTTTCAAATTTAATGAATTGAAAGTTGATGCAATACTGAATGGCTACATATGTACAGTTACAATCCCAAAATGGGATTGGCTGACTAACAGACTCTTCAAGGTAGAAAACTATTTTAAAATTATTTTAAATTACAAACGAACACATTACACCCAAGAATATAAAAAATGCAGTGGATTTTTCTGGAAAATTCCTTGTAACAAACTAGTTTGAAAGAAATGCATATTCATTCTTACCCATCAGTGGAACGAACAAATTATGAAAAAATAAAACATTTTTGATGTCGCTGACAGACACATGAAATTTATGAGACAATATAATTATAAGTACTTTAAATGTAATATATGTATAAATTCAAGATAACATGTAAAACTGTACCCTTCAAGTGCTTTGTATATCATGTGTAAAATAATTTGCGGAAGACTTTATTGAAGTCGCTAAAATTATTGCTTTTTAAGACGGCAATACACAAATAAAATTAATGAGACAAAATTCGTTGTAAGTCTTTAAAATTTGATGCTTTTATCTTTAAAACCTTTAACGTATTTGGTAAGCGTTATTTCATATGAGTAAGATTTTTTTGAATTCGCTGAAAGTTTTGTGTATTTAAGTAGTCAATACACATATTACATTATTGATACAATTATTTCTTTGCTTGTTTGTGTATATACTTGCTTGCTTGTTTAAGAAGAACATTTAAAGAAGAACATATTAATTATCTTTATTTCAAAAAAGAGCCTAATAAAATACAATTATTTAGTCATATCAACAATATATATCTTAATATATACTAACAGTTTCAAGGCTATTTGACATAAAATAAGCACTTGACGCCTATAATAAACCTAGGTCTGAGTTATAGTCATCAACTCACTGAGCTTTAAGACAATAAGCCCGGTGTTTAGCATATACAATACGATACACTTTTTAGCAATTTATAATGTAAGTTTGTAAAATATAAGACGTCAATACGCATATCAAATTAATAAGACATTGTAATCATGTTATATATGAGTATATTTTCGTATAAAGCCTCCACCCTTCACATACTATGTAAGCGTTACATCATGTGTGGAATCATTTGTGGGAGACGGTGAAAGCTGAAGCTCGTTAAGGCGGTAGCAGGTGAAGCGAAGGTTCGTTAGCCGTGTCACTTGCTCCGTGTACCGATTCATTTAATTTATTAGCAAAAACATTGTTTCTTTTACATTTTAGGTAATACACGTTTTAAATAATTACTGCTTTTATAAAGTGTGAGTTTTATTAAGGTTAGATTTACATTAAATTGGTTTTGGTTCTGTCTTTTTGCCTGTTTTTGTGGCCAATATTTAATTGTCTTAAAAATAAAATTTACATGTTTAAAAATTAGAAGACTGTAGAAGAAGCATGAGAAGTTTGTCAGAATCGTACTAATTGCCGATCAACAGTCTCTGTCTACTATAATGGCGTAAATATATATTTTATGTGTATTTTTGTATATCTCAAATCTGAATTTCGTTTACATGTAAGTTAAGGCTTTGTCGTGTGGGTTTAGAATAACGCAAACTCATTTCTACCATTGGGAGCCCGGCATAGAAACTTAGGGTTTTTGGGCGTTTCGATTTATTTACGGGCATTGTGGCTGGCACCTACCATATTTTATTTCACACTATTTTTCCCATTCAACTCCCACAAGCAACTAAGGATTTTTCACATAAGTAAAAATGGCAATCAAAACATAACGCAAATAAGTCTTTATACTCCACAATCATTACCACCTGCCTTATATTGCCTGCAATATTATTTGCTTTTAATCCTGCTATAAAAGCCTATTCCTTTTTACCACAATTAGAGATGGTTTGCTGACGATGTTTGCGTCAGCGGGCTCCCTCAGGAGACTGCCTAATTTTCTCCCTACTGCTACCGAAATCGTGTTAGCCCTCTTCTCCTACCGATTCTCAATTTTGCAGGCACTTGCCACCTGGAAATATATATCCTACATTCTACATTTTACTCTACATTTGGTTTATTTTGAATTGCGTCAACTTATGCGATCAACTCTGCCAAACCGGACTACGTCTTCTACTACAGTCCTAAGTTTCCTGTTAATTTTGTCAATCGATGTGTAAATTTACATATCGTGCAGAATATATTTTATTAATTAAGGATATTAAACACTTTTTTATCGATGCTTGTTAGACATTTAAATCAAGGAAAGTATTATTATTTCTAAGCCGATAAATAATGATACTTCCTAAAATAGTTCCGTGTAGTGTCAGTTTAGAATGACACTACCCCATTCCTACCCGTGGGTGATCGTAAGAGGCGAGTAAGGGTATAGAGGCTTGTTAAGTGATTTTTGGGCGTTATTATTGTATCAATAAGCCCCATAACCAAAAATATTTATTATTACCATCTTTTCCCCAAACAACTTCCAAAAGTGGCTGTGGAATTTCTCATTCCAAAGCTCTGGCTACCCCGTTAAGGGATTTATAGCCGTGAGTATATGTATGTATTTCCTAAAATATTGTTTAATCTGAAAAGTTCTTAGCTAAGAACCAAAAGGTGTATTGCTCCTTCATTGATTTAGAGAAGGCGTATGATAGGGTGGTAAGAAAGTGTTTATGGGAGGTGTTATCCAAGTTCGGTTTGGGGAGTCAACTTATACGTGCATTGGTATCACTCTATGAGGATTCTAGTGCATGTGTAAGAGTAAACGGGGAAAACACTGACTGGTTCGGAATCTCTAGGGTTGTCCGACAGGGATGTGTAGCTTCTCCGTGGCTCTTCAATTTGTTCATGGATGACTGTTTGACAGAGTTGCGTGAAAGTGATTATGGACTAAGGATGGGTGGATTCATCATTAAATGCCTCTTGTATGCTGACGATCAAGTTCTACTTGCATCATCGGCAGAAGAGTTGCAAGATATGATGAATATTGCATGTGAGTCTTTTGTAAGAAAGGGAATGAGGGTGAATGTGGATAAGACCAAAACGATGGTTTTTGAGAGACAGGAAGATGTGACAGAATGCGTGATTGCGATTGATGGTAAGGATGTGGAACAGGTGAAGGAGTTTGTATATCTGGGAAGTTTGTTTACAAGGGATGGAAAATGCGATGAAGACATTGAAAGAAGAGTGAAAAAGGGTAATGCGGTAAATGGAGCAATGAATAGCCTAATGATCAGTCAATCGGTGTCTGAAAAGGCCCGAATGGCTGTGCATGATGCTGTTCTTGTTCCTACGCTTATGTATGGAAGCGAATGTTGGGTGTGGCAGAAAAAGCATGAGAGCTGAGTGAATGCAGTAGAGATGAGGTCCCTCAGACAAATTTGTAATGTTAGATTGTGTGACCGAGTGAGAAATAGCGTTATTCGTGAAAAGTGTGGTGTGAAAGATGATATTGTAAGAAAGATAGAAAAAGGAATGTTGAGATGGTTTGGGCACATAGAGAGGATGGATGATAGAAAATTGGTAAAAGGGATCTATAGGGCTAGTGTGGATGGTAATGTTAGTGGAGGACGACCACGGAGAACACACTTGGACCAAATTGAGAGTGTGCTCAAAAAGGCTGGCGTCCGAAGTATGAAGAATAAAAGAGCATGTATGAAAAGATTGATGGATGTAAACGAAGCTAGAGAGGTTTGTCAGGATCGTACGAAGTGGCGATCGATAGTCTCTGCCTACCCCAATGGGAATTAATGGCGTGAGTATATGTATATGTATGTATGTATTGTTTAATATTCATAAATACATATTACAAATAAACGTACATATACTCACGGCTATAAATCCCTTAACGGGGTAGCCAGAGCTTTGGAATGAGAAATTCCTCAGCCATTTTTGTAAGTTCACTGTTGAATACATATTCTCATGGCTATAGATCCTTAAAAATTCTACCGCCAGAGCTTTAGAATGATATGTTAGTAAGCCATTTTTGGAAGTTGTTTAGAGAAAAGATGGTAAGTTAGTAAAGTTATTACCATAAAGTGATGGTTCTTCAGCCAAATAAACTTAAAATCACTTCAATAGCCCCAACACTTAGACAAAAACTCGACTAGAAATAGGTTAGTACAATTTTATGTTCATTTTAATTAATGCGTAACCAAATCCAGCTAATTTTAAATTACCGCAATGCGTTTAGTGTGCGATGCCTTTTGATTTATTGAATTAAGTTCTGGTGTTCGATTTCTTCAAAATATAAAAGTATTGAACGAATTGCGAAAAAAATGTTCTGAACATACATACATACATATACTCACAGCTATATTTCCCTAGAAGGGGTAGCCAGAGCTAAGAAATTATAAATTCCTCAGCCCCATTTTGGAAGTTGAGTGGGGAAAAGATGGTAAAAATAAAGGTTTTTGGTGATGGGTCTCCAACCGCATCGCCCAAAAATCCAATAAAAAGCCCCAATACCCTTAGTCGCCTCTTACGACACCCGTGGGTAGAAAGGGGTAGCGACATTCTAAGCCAGCACTACACGGCAACGGTTCTGAACATGTTTTATACTTATTTTTTTATTAACTTATGGTTCAGAGTTTCTTAGTGATTTTCCGTTTTTTGGGTATATATCGGTTAAACCGAAATATGGTTAATGATGCAAAGTATTACCAAAGTAGTACCTTAAACATATTTCACTTTATATTATGCAGACGTCAATTCTTCAAGAAACTTTTAAAAAGGTCAAGTAAATCTAAACCCTCTTCAGTTCTACAGGCTATTCTGAAGTCAAATGAGAGGTAGTACTCGATTCTCAGTATTATTTGGATCACGTTCGGTCGCGATTGGAATGCGGTCCCGACTTACTGACCGATTTGTAGGTTACCTGCTTTCCAATTTCCGATCAATACTAGAAACTTTATGTCTTTGACACACTAGACAAGCCTTTGAGATGGATCTGAGGTGTTAATAGTGTAGAAATGTAAAGTTTGTTTTATTTATCAGTAAAACTGCAAGTCAGTATAGTTATTGTAATCCGTTTTTGATTAAGCGTTTGTGAAATATTCATACTAAAGGTATGGTTGGTTTTAGGTATCGTGGGTAATTTGTTTATAAAACCAATATGTTTGTGGATTATTTCTAATAAATATAATTATATATTTATTTAAATTCACTTACTAGTTATTTCATTTTAATAAATTAGTTTCTGCAGTAGGGAACACAGGTATTAACCGTAGTTATTCCAATTAACCTCAGTATTACTCTGGTTTTTAGATAACTGAATGTAAGTGAAAAATATTTTTTAATCATCAATAATTAACATCACCAACAATCTTTAAAAAACAATACATACATACATATACTCACGGCTATAAATCCCTAAAAGGGGCAGCCAGTGCTGAGAAATTAGAAATTCCTCAGCCACTTTTGGAAGTTGAGTGGGGTAAAGATGGTAGAATAAAGGTTGTTGGTGAGCGCATCGCCCAAAAATCCCTTAAAAAGCCCCAAGACCGTTAGTCGCTTCTTACGAACACTCACCGGAAGAAATGGGGTAGTGCTATTCTAAGCCGACACTACACAGCTTACAATACTCTACTCATTTTACCTCCAAAAGCGGTGGAGCTCTTTTTAATTCTGGTGCTCTGGCTACCCCGTTTTTGCATTCATAGCGATGAGCATACACGAGTTTAAATATACATTGCTAAATTATGATTCTACAAAATGTTTACCAACCATATCGTAGTCATAGTAAATACCATTCGTAGTCGGCATTTTTGTTTCTACGGTTTTCGTAGCATTCTGATTCGTAAATTAGAATTATAGCACACATTTCAAGAATAAGAATTTAGAAAAACCTAGTTAATTAAAAATTATATAAATGTAATAAAAACAAAAATCAATTTTGAATATTTATCATGATTTGTTGTATGTGGTGGTGTTAGTAAGAATGTCGACCTAAAGTCCTTATTATTTTAATTTTAGGGTATATTTTAAGTTATATCTTTTAATATTATATGATATGAAATATGTTTTCCAATTTTTATTATCGACTAACTTTTTACATCCAAAATACCAGAATACTATCTTAACTTCTGTTTTTTTTATATCTGGGGGCACGGCAGTGCCCCTGCCAAGTCTCGAGCAAAACGGGCACGGCCGTACCATCTTTTCTCGAAGCGGTTCGCGGCTGTTTCGCCCCCCCTATATCTTCGACGTGGACAAAGCTAGGAGTTTAGGTTTTCGGTTAATAATAGTAGGCATTAGAACAAGCTTAAGTTCGAAATTACACGCCAAATGAATTAATAGTTTAGGAGTTACGGTCGATCAAAGTTACACCATTTTGTCACTCACTGATTCACTGACAGATCATCAAAAATCTAAGGTACTTCTAGCAGACTTAGAAACTTCAAATTTTGCACCAAGATAGGTCATTAGCCACATATAAAGGAAAAATTATAAAAACATCAAAAAATGATATGCCATACAAAACAATTTTATATTTGCGGTTTGGCAAGAACATTATGTATGGATTTTGACTGCATTGTTAACTTTGTTCGTTGTTCAAGTACCTATTCAATTGGATGAATACATACATAGAATAGAAAAGAATAATATAAATGTAATACATAGACTATCATTAATACAAATTAATACATAAAGTTCATTAAATTAATAAAGCTAAAACTCCATTGTATTGCGATAAATATTGTACGTGCGCTCGATAGATGGCGTTGTACCTGTCTGAATCGCGCTATGGTTTCGTTACAAAGCGCAGTGTAAGTAGTACTTCAAAATAATTCGATAATTTTCATTTGATAGCGCCATCTGTCTATGAAAACCTATTTCGAAACTAAAAAATAAATAAAATAAAATAAATAAATAAATACATACGGACATATTATACACAGATCAAGTTAGCCCCAAACTAAGTAAGACTTGTATTATGGGATACTAACTCAACGATATATTTAATATTATACAATACACATATAAATAACACCCAAGACTAAGAAACAACATTTACGCTCGTCACATAAATGATGCCCTCAGCGGGGATCGAACCCGCAACCTCCGGACCGAGAAGCTAGTCACCTATCCACTCGGCCACGGCTGTCGTCAGTAAAAATATTGTAGTGATAATTGATATTCGGAGAACTTTACGTGTTATTTAGTTTAGTTTAGTTATAGTTTGTAAGTTAGTAGATATATATTTATTTAGTTAGTTATTTGTTAGTTAGTTTAGTTCTATTTAGTTTGCATATATATATAAGTTTAAGCCCTATTGTTATAGAAGTAATTGTAAATATAGTGTAATGGAACGTGAAATATTGTACATAAATGGCGACCTTTGTCCACACAGAGTCATCTCTATTCCTGGAGATGGGTCGTGTTTATTTCATTCGTTGTCATACAGCATGTATGGGAGTTTTCAGTTGTCAAACAAGCATACGTGGCCCTTTCAAGAGTGACTAGTTTGGGTGGATTACATTTAATAAATGTGAATTTTAGTAGTATCAAAGCTCAGGAGACAGCAATAGCTGAATATAATCGACTCCGAAGTATATATCGCCCAGACTTGTCTACCTTAGAAGTAACGAAGCCTCAGAGAAGAAACAAAAGAGATAGAGATAGAGAATGGGTTCTAAGCAAAGCAGTAGCTGACGTCCAAGAAATTGTGAGGTCACCTAAAAGTAAAAGAAAGAAATACACTTACAAAAAATAAATGAGATCCCACCAAAAACATTAAATGTAAAAAAATGCCAAGTCTCTCGATGCAGTCTTTCCATCGTAAAAAGTTTTGAGATCTCATAGAAGCCAAGTCCTATTCAAAATATTTCGTAGTTATAAATCAACATTTAGTAATTGTATCAATAGTTTTCTTTATATTATAATTATAGTGACTTGGCAATGAGCACAAATTAAAAGCTGCTTGCTGCCTGGAATTATGTGCAAATGTTACTGACGAGACCAGTGATCAGATTATTTGTTATGTGTGAATCATGATGGTCACTACCGACTACATGCTCCAATACAATAATTAAGAATACCTTACGGGCCATCGCTTTATAAAAGTAAATGAATCGAGAGTGCACTAAGACTGACTGCCGTTGCCGAAATTCGGTTGGGACGACACGGATAAACCAAAAGAAAATTAATTTTGTGATATTAATGTTTACGCATGCGGTGTGTGTAACTTTCAACTCCTCCAAATATGCCGTTTTATTTGTTTCTTCTTGTGCTCATTGCCAAGTCACTATAATTATAATATAAATAAAGAAAACTATTGATACAATTACTAAATGTTGATTTATAACTACGAAATATTTTGAATAGGACTTGGCTTCTATGAGATCTCAAAACTTTTTACGATGGAAAGACTGCATCGAGAGACTTGGCATTTTTTTACATTTAATGTTTTTGGTGGGATTTATATGTCCGTGGGCGTTGTAATAGATATACAGAACATTGAAGCTTTTTAAGTGATTATAGGGCGATGCAGTTGGAGACCCATTTGACTACCTTTTCCCATTCAACTTCCAAAAGTGGATAGAGAATTACTATCTCTGAAGCTGTGGCTACCTTTTTTTGGGATTTATAGCCGTTAGTTTATAGTCATGATTGATTGATGAATGAATTTTATAAATTCCTTTTTGTAGTGGTTATATCAGTCATCTAATACAGTATATTTAATAGATCAAAAATATGTATACTATATTTCAATCCCTTAGGGGATGAGTTCCAAAAAACCTTTTTAATTGTTCATACGAATCATGACACATACCATTTTGTACCAAGTTTATATGTTCAAATCTGAGAAAGGTGCTGTCCCCTACACTGACTGTTGGTGATGTGTGGGAGATTGCAATCATCGGTCAACAGATGGCGTTACGTGATACGGTATATATCTAGTAGCCATACTATTGACAAACAATTAAATACATACATGCATATACTCACGGCTATAAATCCCTAGAAGGGGTAGCCAGAGCTAAGGAACTTGAAGTTCCTCAGCCACTTTTGGAAGTTGCGTCGGGAAAAGATAGTGAAATAAAGGTTGTTTGGAAATGGGTCTCCAACCACATCGCCCAAAAATCCCTTAAAAGCCCTAATACTGTTAGTCGCCTCTTACGTACACCCACCGGAAGAAATGGGGTAGTGTTATTCTAAGCCAACACTACACAGCAATTCATTAAATGGACATTTATTTTGATGAAAATGGATATAACCCTTATTTTTTCAAAAACACTTTATATGAAAAGTCTGATAAAGTCGGTCGATGAAAAAATTAATCGTGTAAATATGGGGAGCAATAAGTTGGTGATGTGAGAGAGATTGCAATCATCGGCCTATAGATGGCGGTACTGAATTAAAATTGAGATATTTACTATTATTTACAAACTATGCGTTCTGAGGCTTAAACAGAATATTAATTAATGAGTAAGTAAAGTATAATATATCTATGAGAATATTAGTTAAAAATAGTTAAATAAACAAAAGTCATAAACAAATTCTCAAACCTACCAAATGAATACGCAAAATTCATACAATATGCTTTCAATTATCTTTATTCATACATATTCGCATAGTTGAATGTCAAAAAGAAGGATTAGTGCATCCTATTATTCTAACCTAACACAAAAGCAAAAAAATACGCAAAAAGACATTGACCACCCGGGATTCGAACTTGGAAACACCGCTACGCCACGCAGACAATTGTTTAAGTCTCAAATTTGTGATATCCTATATATCTAGTAGTCATACTATTGACAAACAATTAAATGGACAATTATTTTGATGAAAATGGATGAAACCCTTATTTTTTCCAAAAAGCCTATTAATGAACAGTCCGATAAAGTCGGTCGATGAAAAAATTAATCATATAAATATGGGGAACTATATAAAAGTTATGTTTTTTTATGCTCCTGTGGGAACCCTTGTGAAATCCGGGATAAATTATATCCTATATGTTGGCCAGGTGTATAACCTACATTCATGCCAAATTTGATCAAGATCGGTCCGGTAGAATTAACGTGATGAACGGAGATACAGACAGACATTTTTTTCAAAAATAGCATATTTAGCTTCAGTATCGAAAATAAAACATATTCCACCGGTTTTAATTTTTTTTTCTTCAATGTACAGTTTTGACCTCGTTACAGTCTTATTATAGTATAGATAGAAGATTATTAGTTGATTTATTATAAAAGGTTACTAAATCATGTTTATTATACATAAGGTTACCATAACAATATGTTGATTTGCACTAAAGACTTAGAATATCCACACTGATATCACTTTTTCACTAAAACTTAAATACGTTGGATAGGATTGCGGAATGGGCACTATCATAAGTAAAAATTAATGGTTATCGGTACTATAGGCCTTATCAATAATATGGTTAATAACATAATAACATAACATAACATAAACATAAACGTTCACGCCGAATATCCCCGAAGGGGTTGACAGAGGTACTAATACTTCTGAACATCACGTGACTTTGTCACCTGGTGTTCAGAGTACCCACGTTTTGCATGGACAGTGTACTGACGTGATAGGGGGCAGGCCTATCGCCGTTTTGTACGAATACACTGTCACATGACTAAGTACAACTCAGCCATGTGGGTTTCCTCACGATGTTTTCCCTCACCGTTAACAACCATGATAAATTAACCACACATATGTCTTTAGAAAAGACAAATTGGTGTAGGCCCGACCCAGGATTTGAACACTAGTCGTTTGCACGATAACCGAGTGTTCTACCCACTGGGCTATCACGGTTGTTAATGTGTTGTGTTGTTGTAATATGGTTAATGCCTTGGCTAATAATATATCATGTATGTTTATATCACTAGGTGACAATGTCACGTGGTGTTCGGAAGTATTAGTACCTCTGCCAAATCCTTCGGAGATGTTTGGCGTTAACATTTGAGTCTTGAGTATATATCATAATTAATCAGTCAAAGAAGCATTGAATCTTGGTTTGCTTATGAAGTTGGGTTTCTTAGAAATGAAGTTTGAAAATAACATCCAAAATGTTGTACGTTATAACTTCTATTGGCACAAAATACTGAACAATATTCATAATTACCTTAGTGAGAATTTGTATATTCAGCTATGTGAAGCATTGATATTATAGAAAAGTCTCTGTATTTTTGAGATATTTTTCATGGTGTATGTATTCTTTTTCAGTTTTGAAGGTAACTCCAACGTATTAAAACGCAAGCTTTTTAACATATACATATATTCACGCCACCAGCTCTCATTAGGGTAGCCAGAGACTATCGATCACCACTTTACTGGCGTTATTGTTGCTAAATTTCCGTAGATCTTGATCCGATACTTGTTGAAATCTAGAGGTTGACAGCCATTAGATCTTAAAAGCATGTTAACTAATATGGCTAATAATGAAATACCAGATAATTTATTTCAAATGCTAAAATAGTTGGACCTACCACGATTTTCTTAAAGGCACATGTTCCTGCACATAGAACTTCAGGTTTTAAAAGCAATTTCTGGTGTGTGGTTTCTAATTTCTGATATGTAAGCAGTAAGTCTACGCTGTACTTACCTTATACATACATTTATTTTATTATGAGGTAAGAGAAAAGGTAGAATATTTTATATTTATGTTATTTTGTCAGGCAAAATAGATTTTAAAACGGAAAATCAGGGCCACAGTTAATAATTAGGAGTAGCAGTAACTCTTTTTTATGGGTTAAATTAAATGATTATGGGGTATAATGGCTTGATACCCATAACCAACCACTCTGCTCTAGTAGCATGCGGCGTTTGAAAGCAAGAATGTCCCGTAATATATCTAGCATATAGAATACTTATATAACTCTGTCAGTATACATCAGACATTTTTTTCCCACACGCCTCATGCGACCATTGCCACTACAATCTTTCCCTCATTCCGATGTCACAAGTGTCTAAAGTATTTTTAATTCTAAAACTCTGGCTACTCTATTTTGGGATTAAAAGCCTGATTATACGTACGCGTATATGTGATTCTAAAAGATAACACATGTTTTCGTCACCTCACACTTCGTCAAGAAAGTTCAAATTCATGAAAGTGAGGTCATATAAGTTAATGGCGAGAAGCCAAGCTGACCTAGAGTGCAGTGACCCATTTCGGCGACCCAAGACACGTTACGATCACTTATCGAGCTATTCACGTTTTTAACGTAAGGTTGTTTCTAATATGATACACTGCTATTATTAATATTAATTATAAATGCGTTGTTTTTTTTTAAATAAATAAATGTTTGAAGTCAACCTCAAATAAGCACTCCATATATCCTCTAAGGGATAGTATTACTTCAGTTAATTACGTGACATTAATGTCACCTTGTTTTTTCAGTAATCAATTCTTGCTAAGACAATGCGCTCCCTTGATATGAAGCAGGGCGGTTTTTGCGGGTTTTTTTCTATCATCGTTGAAAACCATGATAATAAAGCTACTCATATGACTTCAGAAAAGACAAAATTGGTAGGCCTAACTTTTCGAACCTTTGCCTTTCTATATATAAGGCGATGGTTACTGGTTTCTACTTAGTTATTAGATTTTAGATGATCGAAAAAGGATATCATTCTTCACTGTCGGCCATATCCAGGTTTTAAAAAGAAGATATTTTACCACTTGACTTAACATAACATTATTCACAATGCTTTGTGAAAACCAATAAATTTTCTGTTGCTTATCATTTGCGATTTATTTATTAGACATTAATAACATAAATAATTATTTAAGGTATTTTTTTTAAGAACTTCTAATCTCAATAAAAATATTCATTTGCTAACAAAACAACACGTTATCCTTTAATAATTGACAATGTACTCTAAAAATATACATCAAAAAAATTCAACGCCATTCTTCAACAATAATATTCGTTTACTTACAAAACAACAAGTTTCTATGAAGCATAGTACAAGCAAAGTACATTTCGGTAATAAGAGAAGAAGCCCGTCGTACGTATCGCGTGATACTCGGTGTTCCGAGCCGAGCATCGCGATGCGGTAATGTTACGTCCGCGGCCCGCCTTACATAATAAGCAATTTCGGATTTTACCTGCATTCGACCTCAGACGTTTTATTCGTGTTTTATGGCCTTTTACGACGCATCAATTTTTTATTTACTTTATCAGTTTTATGGCGTTTTAAATCCGCTTGAATTCGGCATTGAAAAATAAATTTTCTTATAGAATTAAAAAGTTTAAGTAATTAAGTTTAGTTTTAGATGGAATTTTGCAGATACACGATTGAATTTTCATTGACCTACTACAAAATATTTATTTTTTTCATTTATATGTGTATAATCATTAAATGTCAAACACATGTTTTAAGATCTTGCTGTGTAGACCTACCCAGGCTCCGAAATATAGCACTACCCATGTACCCATTTCTGTCCGAAAGTGTCATAAATAAAATAAAATAATCATTTATTTCAAAGTTTTAAGATAACTGGGGTAGTGCTACAAAGCAGTGTCGGCTTAGAATAGCACTACCCTATTTCGTCCGATGGGTGTACGTAAGAGGCGACTAACGGTATTGGGGGCTTTTAAGGGAGATGCGGTTGGAGATCCATCACCAACAACCTTTGTTTTACCATCTTTTCCACACACAATTTTTCAAAAGTGGTTGAGAAATTTCTTACTCCTTAACTCTGGCTACCCCTTCTAGGGATTTATAGCCGTGAGTATATGTATGTATGTATGTTTAAATTTAATTTAATTTGTTTTTTGAACGTCAAATTTTAAATATTGCTAAGTTTACTTCGAATTCAGAAGATGTTTTGTTGAGAAAAGAACCCGTAAATAGCTCATCATAAGAGGCGACGAACCGTATTGAGTGATCGTTGGTCAATGTAGCCAGAGAAACAGTACATACAAATCTTGTTTGCAATTCCATCCCCACTCAACTTCCAAAATAATTTGATAAATTCCTAATTCTGAAACTCTAAGCTCTTTTTCTAGGTTGTATAGCTCTGAGTATATAATATAAAAATAAAACGTTCAAAATAATATCGAGTTTTAAGTAATGCATTTAGGTTGTTTTCGGATAGCAGACTATAACGATTTTTTAACTAACAAATAAACTCTGACAATTTAAAATCGAAGACCTGGATATTCCATTCATCATCATGTTCTAAACCATTGATATTATGATTTAGGTTAAAAACCAAGTATGTTTTATTATATTTACCATTTCTTTATTGTACAAAAAGTTTCATTCAAACCAAAATGAATACGTCACAATGTCATTTCCATCGAATTCAGACGAAAGCGACAAAGAGGGAAACACTTTTGTTACAAAGAATTGCTTACTGATTGAAGTTATTCAATTTGTTCATACCTCTGATTTTTGTTTACTACCTGCTTACATTTTGGACGAAATCATTTCCTGTTTTGTGAATTAGATTCTCATACGGTACACATTTACATGTCATATTCAGCTTTCATAAAAATAAATTCTTATTTAAGTTGAGTAGTGTTGTAAAAGTTTCAAGTACAATTTTCATCATATTGCATTTTAAAAGAAGTATAAAAAATATAATACAGAATTTAAATCTTTTTTGTTCATGAAAACCTCATGTGGAGATTATTACTAATAAATAAAGAATAAATAAAGGAAAGAAAAATTTCGACACAGGCGGGATTCGAACCCGCGACCTCGGGTATACGCCCCCGTTTCGCGGGTTCGAATCCCGCCTGTGTCGAAATTTTTCTTTCCTTTATTTATTCTTTATTTATTAGTAAATATAATACAGGTAGGTTTATATTAAAAATAAACTATTTTCTTTACTCGATTTTTTTTATCACGTCTGGTTTTAACTTAAATTAGAAAATAATATTTAAGGCGTGAACGTTTGAGTTTTGGAGTATGAGAGTTTAATCATAGATTGAAAGCAATAGTTTTAAATAGCACGATCTCTTTTCCTTTCACAAATCTCGTTAAAGTTGGGTACGCGGCTTTTAAAGTATTGGTTTAGCAATGCAGTTAGAGGCATATCGTTATGGATTCTTTGTTTTGACCATATCTATTCCTTGCTGAAACAAAAAATAGTGGAGGACTGGTTAATTCTTAGGCTACTATATTCATTAGTGGATAAGAAGAATCCAAATAAATAAAAACATAATTTTTTTATCAAGTTTTGGTGTTAAATAAGTGTTTTAACAGCAAAATTGTAATTGATTGAGATAATAAAAAAACTCGATTAAAAACCCTAAAAAGCTTTATTTCACAAACCAAGAATAAAATCTAGATTATGTTGAATAATAAAAGCTAAACGTTTCTCACCCTAATTAGCGCCAGAGCTGAAATGACTTTTGATATCACGGACCCAGTAATTTGCATTCAGAATTAAACCAAGCCCTTTTAAATATAATTTACTTTGGTTGAAAAAATAACGACAACAAAGCTGCAAAGTTTTTATAAAGGCAAAAAAATAATACACTACGTTCTTTTATTATGAAAGTTATTAACAAAGGGAGCAATATTAAGTGCCGCATAGTGCTGGCTTAGAATGTCACTACCCCTTTCTACTCACGGGTGTCATAAGAGGCTACTAAGGGTATGGGGCATTTTTAAATGTTTTTGGGCGATGCGGTTGGAGACCTATCAGCTCTCTTGTCCCCTATTAATATATGTATGAATGTATGTTACTTGGGTTCAAAATATAAGAACATCAAAACTGCTAAGTTTATATAAAAGCAAAAAAATAATACGCTACGTTCCTTTATTGTAAAAGTAATTAACAAAGAGAGCAATAGTAACTAATGTTTCTTTTACAATTGCAGACTATTTATTCAGTTAAATTAATTTAGAGTCCCTTGGCTTTTATATTAAAATTCTTACACGTAAATTCATCTTTCTGCATAGATAGTACGAGCGACCTTCCAACTAGATATCACGTGTTATAAAGCACCCATCTCTTTCGCACTTACTTAGTATCGTATACATTCATTCATTCACTCATTCTAACTGATATCGTGACAGAAAAATAGCGCTCATAAGAATAGGGCTAGAGGCTTCCTGCAGGAGTGGAAATCGATCTTCTGTGGATAGAATGATTAGCAAAATTTCTCAGCCCCTTTACTGAAAGCTGGGACTGTTTGTTTTGGAAATCTGATTGTGATTGGGTGTACTTTGGTTGTTTGAATTTGTGAAGAAACTTGGATACCTTGAAAGTGATTGATTACAAGGATCTGTAAATTTTTGATTATTTTATGATAATTTTTGATTTTATTTTTTATTTTATAAATAAGATAATAATTATCACGAATGATAATTTTGTTAGTATTTAATGACATCTCGGTAATCTTAAAAAAATATATAAATAAATTTGGAACAGATCTGTCTAGTAATAATAAGCAACCTTAAAAACAAGTAGTTTCGTTATTGTCAGAACAATATTAAACAATTTGCATATATCAAATGTTGAGCGCCGATAAAACTGATGTTATGCCTTTAATTTCCAAAATACTTTGTATCATGAATGTATGAGTATGTATGCGAGTATGCGAAACGGGGGCGTATACCCGAGGTCGCGGGTTCGAATCCCGCCTGTGTCGAAATTTTTCTTTCCTTTATTTATTCTTTATTTATTAGTAAATATAATACAGGTAGGTTTATATTAAAAATAAACTATTTTCATTACTCGATTTTTTTTATCACGTCTGGTTTTAACTTAAATTAGAAAATAATAAGTGGTATAAAATGTTAATATATATACAATTTTGGCTTACAAAAGCACAACCCCATGTCTACTCGTGAGTGTCTTAAGAATCGATTAAGGGTACCTGTACCCTGCCTTTTGTTTTGTATTGTATTTTATTGTTGTGTGTCGTGGCTGAGGATCCATCATCAATAATACTTTATTTTTACTATCTTCTCATCAATCTCATTTAAAAAGTAATAAAATATATTTTTGTATCCAAAACTCTGGCTATTCCTTGGGGTTTATAGTTAAAGATAAGGTACTTAATACAGGAAAAAGACCTATGGAAATTCTTAATCAAGATAATTTTTATTACATACTCATACATTCATGATACAAAGTATTTTGGAAATTAAAGGCATAACATCAGTTTTATCGGCGCTCAACATTTGATATATGCAAATTGTTTAATATTGTTCTGACAATAACGAAACTACTTGTTTTTAAGGTTGCTTATTATTACTAGACAGATCTGTTCCAAATTTATTTATATATTTTTTTAAGATTACCGAGATGTCATTAAATACTGAAGGATTATGGGCAGTTTATCAAAGAAACGATAATAATTATCACAAATATAACTTTTATTTGGTAATATGATGAATGACAGCAAGAACACGTAGTTACAATAATCTTCATATATAGTGTTGCCACCTAGTTAAATTTTTACAAACTATTTTACGTATATTGCTCAATACTCCCACTAAAATTTAAACTAGGTACAAATATAAAAAAAAATAAACTCCTACTGAAATTAGAGTTGTGAAAAGAAAAACAAAATGTGATCTCTTAAATAGATAAAAGCTTGAGTTGGTAACGCTTTAGTTAACATATCTGCTAATTGACTGTTACTAGGAATATAATTTAGTTTAATTACACCCAACTCAACCTTTTCCCTTATAAAATTAAATTTTACATCTATGTGTTTGGTTTTCTTATGATAAACAGGATTACTAATTAACTTAATTGCACTCTGATTATCAACATACAATGGAACAGATGTAATATTTTCACCTAAATCTAATAATAATTGCTGTAACCACAATATCTCTTTTGCAGCTTCACAAGCAGCTACAAATTCTGCTTCAGTTGTGGAGAGAGCAGTAGTCTTCTGTTTCTGGCTACACCATGTTATAGGTCCCCCATTCATATTAAAAATATAACCTGTAGTAGACTTACGCGTATCTACATCACCTGCAAAATCTGAATCCGAATAGCCAGTGAGATCACTACTTTCTCCATAACATATACATTAATCTTTAGTATTTATTAGGTATCTAATAACACGTTTAATGGCATTTACATGTTGTTGACTTGGATTGTTTACAGATCTACTCAAAACATTTACAGCAAAAGAAATGTCAGGCCTTGAAACAGAGCTCAAAAATAACAAGGACCCTATAGCTTCTCTGTATGGAAAATTAATAATATTTTCATCCATTTTCTTTGAAATAACAACATTACATCTGCAGGGGTACTGGCAGGATTTGAATCACTCATACAAAACTTCTCTATTAATTTTTCTATGTAATCTCTTTGATAAATACAGATACAATTATTTACTCTCTCTATTTCCATTCCCACAAAATATTTCAATTTCAATTCTTTTATTTTAAATGTTTGTTTCAAATATTCTATAATTCGTTTAATCATTGAGGAACTGGAAGAGACTACAAGTGCATCATCAACATAAATTATTATGAATACTTTCACCCCATTAAAAATACCTACATAAACACAACTGTCAGCCTAAGATTGCACAAAACCATATTTTATTAAAAACTCAGTGAATCTTCTATTCCAACAACGAGATGCCTGTTTAAGTCCATACAGTGATTTATTAAGTTTTAGGATACAATCATTTTTAAATGAAATTCCTTCTGGTACTTCAATAAAAATATTCTCATCCAAATGCCCGTTCAAAAAGGCAGTCTTTACATCAAACTGTTGAATTTCTAAATTATATTTAGCTGCAATAGAAAGGATAATTCTTATAGAGTCATATCTCGTTGTTGGAGAGAATATTTCTTGATAGTCAATATCTTTTATTTGATTAAATCCGCGTGCACATAAACGAGCTTTAAACCGTTTTACCTGATCATTTTCATCCTTTTTTATAGCAAAAACCCACTTTGTAGTAAGCGTACGTTGACCAGACCTCTCTACTGGAGTCCAAGTATTATTCTCTTCATGTGCAAGCAATTCTTCATCAATAGCTTTCAACCAGTCGTTTCTTTGTGGACTTTTCATCGCTTCAGCATACGTTTGTGGCAGTGACAGTTCAATTAGGTTTGCTTCAAAACGTCTATAATCCTTGGTCTCAAATTTATGTTGCTTTGAATTAAATCATCATCTAATTCTTGAGACGGTTCATATGTAGGGTCATTACTATTACAACTCAACATACTATCTTCATTCTCTGATGATGAAGTTTCCACAAGAGTGTCCTCTACATTTGTTTCTTGCATTTGATTTTGTTGTTCTAATGTCTTCACTTCATCGTCAATGTATATTTGTGTAATATTCTTCCTTATCTCTGGAACATAATGTTCTTCAAAAATTACATTTCTTGATATTTTCACCTTTTTGGTTTCTGGATTGAACATCCTGTAATTGTTATTATCATACCCAATTAGTATCATTTTCTCACTCTTTTTGTCGAGTTTAGTTCTTAGCTGATTAGGAATATGGACATATCCAATACTTCCAAACACCTTCACATGGCCTATATGAGGTTTGATGCCGTTCCATAATTCAAATGGTGTTTTCTTAGGAGTTTGGCTGGAGGAAGTCCGGTTTAATAAATATACTGCACAATTCACAGCCTCTGCCCATAATTCCAGTGACACATCCCTCGCGTACAACATTGAACGTGCACTCTCCACAATGGTACGGTTCTCTCTTTCAGCACGCCCATTTTGTTCTGGTGTATAAGGTGCAGTACATTCATGAATTATACCTTCTTTGCTTAGATAGTCTTTGAAGGTTTTATTCACATACTCTCTTCCATTATCGGTATGCAATATTCTGACACTATGCATGTACTTATTTTTGATCATAGCATTGTATTTCTTGAATATGTCCATCACATCACTTTTATGTTTGACAAAATATACATGCCTGTAACTTGTAGCAGCATCCTTAAATAATATAAAGTATCTCATACCTTGGATAGATGTATGACTCATCGGTCCACAGACATCACTATATATAAGGTCACCTGGCTGTAGTTCTCCTCGTATAGATTTGTGAAAAGGAAATCTGCACTGCTTTCCATATGCACACGCTTCACAAAAAAAATCAGTTTTATCACTGTTATTCAGTTTCAAGCCTTCTACCACATTATCAGCACTCATACTCTTGATTTGTTTTAGGTTAACATGTCCCAGTCTTTCATGCCACATTTTAATGTTATTTTGATCACTTTGAACTAAGTTACAGGTATCTGAGACCACAGCTTTAATTTTCAATTCATATAAATTAATTTCTGTTATTGTTGCACACATTACCAAGTCGTTGCCTTTGTAAATAAATGCACCAGAGTCTTTTTTGATAATGATATAGGATTTACGCATTATCACACCTTCTGAGAACAGATTTCGTCGCAAATTTGGAACATACAATACATCATGTAGTTCACTGTTCTCCCACTGTCCATTGACACATCTCTTTATTAACACCTTGCCAATGCCAGCCACTTCCACTGACTGTTTGTTTCCTAATGTCAATGATTTCTGGTTGCATTCAAATAGTTCTACAAAGAACTCCTTTCTATAGGTCATATGTGCAGAGGCACCACTGTCTAAAATCCACACATTTTCTTCAGCTTCATGGAATTTGGTTGCTACATTAAACGCTAACAAGTCTGCACCTTCCTGATGAGGTTTTCTATACTTGGATTTCTTTGGAGCATGACATTCTCGAGAAAAATGTCCTCGTTTCCCACAATTATAACATTCAAATCTGTGTTTACTGTTTTTATTTTGATTTGAATTACTAGCATTTCTATTCAGCTCGCTTTGTTTTGGGCTATTTTTCCATCCTTTCGTAGCCACAAGAAGAGCGGTTTCTTGTTCTTCTTCACACTGTAAACTAGCTTCTTCATCTAACAAACGAGCAGTGAGATTGACAAGAGTCTGTTGCTCTGGATCCAAAGACATCCACGCTTGACGGAGTGATCTATACTTATGAGGCAGTGTTCCAAGTATTTTTGTTATCACAGCCATTTCACTAATACTTTCGCCACTTTCTTTTAACTGCTTGGCCAATGATTCCACTTTAGAAATGTGTTGAGCTACACTGTCATTTGCAGACATTTTATACTGGTAAAACTTTTCATGGATCAACATTTTACATAATTCACTCTTCTGTTCGTATATTGATTCAAGTTTTGTCATTATTTCCTGAGCAGTTTCACAATTTTCTATTAAAGTTATTTGTTTGAAGTCCATCGAAGATGTTATAATAAACATGGCCATGCCATCATTCTTTGTCCATTCAACATTATTTTCAGCCGGTTTAGGCACTGAAATATCAATTCCTTTTGCTTTTAGGGCACACTTTATCTGGAATTTCCATTGCCTAAAGTTATTTCCATCAAATTTTTCTAAGTTTATTGACCGCATGGAATCCATTTTGAGGTTATTTTGTCAATTTCTTCACAATACGATTGTAACTTTTTCTTTGCTATTTTTCTTCAAACTTTCAATTGCAGAATCTTCTGGGCCCATAACCTGAAGGATTATGGGCAGTTTATCAAAGAAACGATAATAATTATCACAAATATAACTTTTATTTGGTAATATGATGAATGACAGCAAGAACACGTAGTTACAATAATCTTCATATATAGTGTTGCCACCTAGTTAAATTTTTACAAACTATTTTACGTATATTGCTCAATAAATACTAACAAAATTATCATTCGTGATAATTATTATCTTATTTATAAAATAAAAAATAAAATCAAAAATTATCATAAAATAATCAAAAATTTACAGATCCTTGTAATCAATCACTTTCAAGGTATCCAAGTTTCTTCACAAATTCAAACAACCAAAGTACACCCAATCACAATCAGATTTCCAAAACAAACAGTCCCAGCTTTCAGTAAAGGGGCTGAGAAATTTTGCTAATCATTCTATCCACAGAAGATCGATTTCCACTCCTGCAGGAAGCCTCTAGCCCTATTCTTATGAGCGCTATTTTTCTGTCACGATATCAGTTAGAATGAGTGAATGAATGAATGTATACGATACTAAGTAAGTGCGAAAGAGATGGGTGCTTTATAACACGTGATATCTAGTTGGAAGGTCGCTCGTACTATCTATGCAGAAAGATGAATTTACGTGTAAGAATTTTAATATAAAAGCCAAGGGACTCTAAATTAATTTAACTGAATAAATAGTCTGCAATTGTAAAAGAAACATTAGTTACTATTGCTCTCTTTGTTAATTACTTTTACAATAAAGGAACGTAGCGTATTATTTTTTTGCTTTTATATAAACTTAGCAGTTTTGATGTTCTTATATTTTGAACCCAAGTAACATACATTCATACATATATTAATAGGGGACAAGAGAGCTGATAGGTCTCCAACCGCATCGCCCAAAAACATTTAAAAATGCCCCATACCCTTAGTAGCCTCTTATGACACCCGTGAGTAGAAAGGGGTAGTGACATTCTAAGCCAGCACTATGCGGCACTTAATATTGCTCCCTTTGTTAATAACTTTCATAATAAAAGAACGTAGTGTATTATTTTTTTGCCTTTATAAAAACTTTGCAGCTTTGTTGTCGTTATTTTTTCAACCAAAGTAAATTATATTTAAAAGGGCTTGGTTTAATTCTGAATGCAAATTACTGGGTCCGTGATATCAAAAGTCATTTCAGCTCTGGCGCTAATTAGGGTGAGAAACGTTTAGCTTTTATTATTCAACATAATCTAGATTTTATTCTTGGTTTGTGAAATAAAGCTTTTTAGGGTTTTTAATCGAGTTTTTTTATTATCTCAATCAATTACAATTTTGCTGTTAAAACACTTATTTAACACCAAAACTTGATAAAAAAATTATGTTTTTATTTATTTGGATTCTTCTTATCCACTAATGAATATAGTAGCCTAAGAATTAACCAGTCCTCCACTATTTTTTGTTTCAGCAAGGAATAGATATGGTCAAAACAAAGAATCCATAACGATATGCCTCTAACTGCATTGCTAAACCAATACTTTAAAAGCCGCGTACCCAACTTTAACGAGATTTGTGAAAGGAAAAGAGATCGTGCTATTTAAAACTATTGCTTTCAATCTATGATTAAACTCTCATACTCCAAAACTCAAACGTTCACGCCTTAAATCAATAGATACTATGCAGAGGTACTAATACTTCTGAATATCACGTGACTTTGTCACTTGGTGTTCAGAGTACCCACGTTTTGCTTGGACAGTGTACTCACGTGATAGGGGACGGGGATTCTCCGTTTTGTACGAATACACGGTCACATGATTAAGTTCAACTCAGCCATGTGGGCTTCGTCACGAATTTTTCCCTCACTGTTAATAACCATGATAAATTAACCACACATATGACTTTAGAAATAACAAATTGGTGTAGGCACGGCCTGAGATTTGAACCCTCATCGTCTGCACGATAAGCGGTGATTTACCCAACTGAGCTATCACGGTTTCTCAAAATTCTCAAACATACATATACTCACGGCTATAAATCCCTAGAAGGGGTAGCCAGAGCTAAGGAATTAGAAATTCCTCAGTCACTTTCGGAAAGTTGAGTGGGGATAAGATGGTAAAATAAAGGTTTTTGGTGATGGGTCTCCAACCACATCGCCCAAAAATCCCTTATAGCCCCAATACCGTTAGTCGCCTCTTACGTACGCCCACCGGAAGAAATGGGGTAGTGCTATTCTAAGCCGACACTACACGGCATTCTCAAAATTCTCAAAATGTGTCCTTAATTAAATTAAGTGGTATACAAGCGTCAGATTTTACAACAAAAGCTTTAATTAGCTTCTTCTTCATTTTGAAACGAAATTCTACGAAATAAGTCTTAATAAATTGTTTCTTGAAATGCTTATGTTGTCCTTCGAGGAAGGTCATTCAAATTGAACATCACTAATTTCATTATACATTTTCAATAATCGTTTTTTAAAGATTTATAAGAGTGGCAAAGGTTTTGGCTTATTCAAACTCGGTTTTAACTCAGTTTGACACGAAGGGGTAGCCAGAGCTAAGGAATTGGAAATTCCTCAGCGACTTTTGCAAGTTAAGTGATATTATTTTTCTATATTTTAATTATTATTAACGTGGAACTAGTTGAAATTATTTTTAATCCAGTGCTCTCTAGGAATCACATAGTCATACATTGGACGCTACACTGACAGTGCTAAATTTTATACAAAGCAAAAGTTTGACCATATGTACATACACACATATACTCACGCCATTATTTCCCTTTGGGGAAAGCAGAGGCTATCAATCGCCACTTTGTGCCATTCTGGCAAATATCTCTGGTCTTTTTAAAAAATCTGTAATATTGTTCATACTCCAGACGCCTGACGACGATTCAAAGTTTGTTTCGCTATATTTTATTAAGTTTATATGTATTGTTTATATTATTTTTAAAGTTTACATGTATCAAAACTAGGAAAAAAGTTATTAGTCAATTAGTGCTATCGCCACATTGTAGGGAACGCTGACAAAGTATAAAGCACAACTCAATCACTTTCCTAGAGAGGTTTTTCCTCAACGTTAACAAATTTATTAATAAATAACATTTCAGACTATAGAAAAGATACATTGGTGAAGGTCCTACTCAGGTCTAATCATGGCTTTCTGATAAACGGCAACGTTCTAAACTATTAAGTTTTACTCAGAAATTTGGAATCTCGCAATGATTTATTGAAACTAATATGTTTGTGTATTGTTGCAGTTTCTACGGTGGACATCGATGCCGTGCTTGGCAAGACTGCGTCACTACCGTGTGACGTCACACCGGACACTAAGGAAGACCGCGTCTACATGGTGCTGTGGTTTAGGAAAAGTGGCGGCAAACCCATTTACAGGTACAATTATTTACTTTATCACGTCAATTATTCATAGAGGTAGAGAATATCAATCACCCCTTTGTACTATTCTGATAAATTGTGCTTGTTTTCCACATTCATACTTTTTCACATACATGCTCTTTTATTCTTCTTACTACAGCTTCCCGCCTTTGATAACATATAATCTATTCGTTTAAAAAATGTTGCGCAGCTGTCATTTTCTAATAGTACCACTCACTTAGTTTTATAAATCTGATTCGCCATAATACTTTTATCCATCTACTTTATTTACCATAACTAACCATTATCTATATTGCCCACAAAGAAATCTTTCATGCCACATTGTTCACGTATTACAAGGTTTTTTTTCTAGTATACTGTATAGTGTCGGCTTAGAATAACACTACCCCATTTCTGCCGGTGGATGTACGTAAGAGGCAATTAACGGTATTGGGGCTTTTCGGGGATTTTCGGTCGATGCGGTTGGAGACCCATCACGAACAACCTTTATTTTGCCATCTTTTCAAAAACTCAACTTTAAAAAGCGGCTGAGGAACTTCTAGTTCCTTAGCTCTGGCTACCCTCTTCTAGGGATTTATAGCCATTAGTATGGATATATGTATGGATGTATGTATGTATGTTTTATTCCAAATCAAAAATACTGCGATCTAACTCACAATCTCCCTACTATCTCTAAATACCCCAAAAAAAAACAATGCGATTTCACGCTATCACCGCTTGGGAAGTAAGCTTAGTTTTATTAATGCAAGTCAATGAACCAACTCGGCTCACACATAACGAACCGGCGTTATCACTAACAGGATCCGTCGCTACCGATCCAATTACGCTGAGTAAAGTTCACCTACATCGAAACACACTTAAGACGATGCACAAGCTCATTAGCTTAGTCTGTAAAGCTCATTTGTCAACGTGTCATGTCAACAATAACCTCTTAACGAAGTGCTCGCGATTTGATCGCTTCGTCATTTCGGTGGCAGACGTTTAAGTTTTGATCGCTCATTTCTGTGGCACATTGAACGAGCAAATTAGAATGGAATTGATTTTAAATTAATATTTTTTTTTGCAGAATTACACTAAATATTTCTAGGCATTGGCATTTGATTAATGGATTTATTTATTCAATAGTTGTTGACAGATGTGTTATAGTATAATATGCAAAACATTACAATCTGGACAACTTTAACTCAATGAGATTTTAGAAAGTAAGTTAACTGACTATGTCCAGAATGAATTGCTCTGAATTATGATGAATGGTAGTTGTAGTAGCCGGGACAGACAGTTAAATGCCCTCTGAAGCACGGAACTATCGTAATTTTTGGATTCTCAGGTGATTGAACTTTGCAATATTTTGCATATTCTGTATGCAAAATTTCAATAGACAAACTTTATATCCTCAAATGGAATTTGTGAATTTACTTATCCAAAAAATCGAACCCAATACAGGTGCCGTACTTCAGTAAGCACTTATAAATGAGAAAATAAATCTTAAAAAATATATATAAATCTTAATTTATCATCACCTAACGCAACCAACCTAAGAAATAAACAAGTTCTAAAATAATACGAGTAATATTATATTGGGAAGAAAACTTTGGTAACAATCAATCAATTAGTTTTGGAATAAATAAATGCTTCTTTTGGTATGGTCGCTTTAACACTGCAAAATAGGTACTTGACGCAAGAGTCCCGAAATCTATACTTAATATTATAAAGCTGAAGAGTTTGTTTGTTTGAACGCTAGGATCTCAGGAACTACCGAATCAATTGAAAAATTATTTTTGTGTTGGATGGTCCATTTATTGAGGAAGGTTTTAGGCTATATATTATTACTCTGCGACTAATAGGAGCAAAGTATTAGCAAAAAAATTGCAAAAACGGAGATAATTATTCATATTTCAAGGCTTCCATTGTGTGCGCTGCGTAAACGGTTTAAGTTGCTCAAAAAGTATGTATGTAACAATTATTCCTCTTTAAATTATCTAAAAAAATATCCGCGACATTATATGTCTATATTTTAAGATTGACCCACTATAACATTTTTTATGGTAATCAAATGTGGTCGAAGTTATTGCATTATTGCCAATTATTTGCCATACTGTTTTATCAACATAATATTAATCCTTAGCCAACTAAATGTGTTTAGTTGGAGACATTAGGAGAATTTAATTGTGAATTGTCCCTGACATCACTTAATTTAAATTAACATCTTAGAAGATAATACAATTTTAAAATTACTCCGCAACTAAATGTACACGCGTGCATGAGTTGCAAGACAAGACGGACTGACTGACTCAGGATTAATGCTCAGCCGAAACTTAAAATTTACAAAGTGAAAAGATTGTGAAAACATTATGATAAGCACCTTTTTTGTCATGGCATGGCAGAGACTCTTAACGGGTCAGTTAAATATTTCAGTTTGACGACGTGAAAGTCTACACTTTTGACAGTACGAAGTCTGTCGTGTCAGCTAGTGTGTATATAAATATAATTAAATGGCGTAAGTATATGTATGAAGGTATGTATAGAATATTTAAAAAATATAACAAATGTTACTTCGATAAACAAATAACTATGAAGGAAGGCATTGTTTAAATTTAATTACATACATATACTTACGGCCATAAATCCCAAAAAGGTGTAGCCAGAGGTTTAGAGCTAGAAAATCCTCAGCCACATTTGGAATTTAACAGGGGACAAAATGGTAGAAATAAAGTATCGTTGGTGATGGGTCTCCAACCTCATGTCCCAAAAACCACCTAAAAAGCCCCATAGCCCTTAGTCGCCTCTTACGACACCCGTGTGAAGAAAGAGGTAGTGACATGTTAAGCCGGCACTACACGGCATAGATTAATAGATCCAGAAATAATCCCAAATATACTAACTGTATTGTTGTATGATATTTAGATAAAGATTTCCTATTACTCATTTATTTATTAGCTAGTGGTTCACCATGGCTTCGCGCGGATGATGTTATTTTTCATGAAAAATGTTAGTAATGAAAGCAAACAGCTAAAAATCTTTACAAACATAATTAACAACAAAAAACTGCTAGTAGTCTCTCAAGAAAAGGACCATTTTAAAATTGCATACGTTGCTGTTTCTCTCAAAAATCTATATTAAAAGAAATTATTTCTTTTTAAGATAACGAATATAATTTTTAATACTCACCTTTTTGTTCCAGCTTCGACGTCCGAGGCAGATCATTCAACAAAGCATTGCAATGGTCGGATCCTAACGTGTTTGGTCCTCGCGCCTATTTTGCTACCGTGGCCAGACCAGCAGCACTCACTCTTAGTTCTGTCCAACTGGATGACGAAGGGGTTTACAGGTGTAGAGTGGATTTCAAGAATTCACCAACTAGGAACTTTCAAATACGACTTACAGTTATTGGTATGTATTTTGTATTTCATATAAGTTATTCAATTCAACATAATTACAAGTTTTTTGTTTATGAAAACCTCATGTGGGGACTATTATTAACAAATTTTTATTTCCTTTATTTATCGTTCATTTATTCAATTCAACTTTAAAAACAAACAATATTATATTTATATATGTTACAGTAAGTTTAATTTTCATTACGTGAATTTTATTTTGAATAAAATTACATCTAGCTCACGGAGGCTTAAATAACTATATAGATGCATATATATTTAAAACAAAATTTCCCGCAACAGGGGTAGCCAGAGCATGGGAATCAAGCATACCTCAGTCACTTTAGGAAGGTAAATAGGGAAAAGTTTATAAAAGTAAAGATGGTTGGCGATTAGTGTCCCGCCACATGGCCCAAAAATCATCTCATAACCCCTCAAATTATATTTATTTATTTATTACAAATTGCCAACAGTGACAATAGTACACAACCTTAGAAATTACTTGAATTTAAAGGATACATATCAATTAAATACACCAATTATAGAGGCTAATCACATCATTCATTTTAGAAATTGATCGAGATTATATTATTACGTCAAGCACAACGCATGGTTTGGTGCTCAACTAAGCCAACGCTATGAAGATGAATATAACATCTGTATGACTGCCAAACTCTGGCCACTAATAAATATGCAGACTCCCACTGTTTATGTTTCCCGAACACTACTCACAGCAGCAGAAGGAATAAACCATTTACTATTTTACTTAAATGCATAACTCCTCACAGCCCATATACGACCCCACCAAGGGGCTCGAGCCTACCTTATATAAGGTGATTTGGCCTTAGTCCACCACGCTGGCCAATTTCTGGTTGGCCGACTAACGACAACTACCGTAATAGTAGCCGGGACCGACGGCTTAACGGGCCCTCCGAAGCACGCAAACATATTGATTTTCGGATAATAAAGTGATTCAAGCCTGAAATATCCTTCCAGACTGGGTTAAATCTTACAAATTAAATTTGTGAGTTTACCCCCCCAGAAATCGAACCCGAGACATCCGTACTTAAAGCCAAGCGCTTAGCAACGCAAATGCATAATATACAACAACAATATATCTTCTATGTCTTGCCTGTATTTGCATGTCTTGAGTTATAACTAACGTAACTAACGTTATATATAACGTTGAGGTGAAAAATTCAAATTGAATTTTCTATTTCCCTACCTGTTGTCGTGCGATAAAATACCAAAAGTAAAACAAAGAAGCGTTAATATAACGCAATAAATATTCTCGTCTTAAACAATGCGATATCATCTTGACAAATGACATACCTTCAAAAGGCGTTTTATCTCAATGAAAATTTTATGAGTAGATGACAGGGATTCAATTTTGTAATCGCACCGAGATGCGGCCTGGCAAATGACATTCCGCAGACATTTTAATTATAGCCCTCGCAAAGAGCAATCTATACTTGACGACTTATTTTCCTTGGTATTATAGCTATAGAGAAGTCAAACCGTAAGATTTTAGATCTATACTCACGGATCGAAACCTCATGAAAAGGTGGCCAGAGATTTGGAAGGCTATTGCCTATTGAATATTCCTCAACTTCTTTTGGAAGTTGAGTGGGGAAAATATTGTAAACTATTGTACACAGGAAAATACTGTAAAGTATTGTGTAAAAGATAAGTCTCTAGAATAAAAATTCTTCACTCCATTTAAGAAGTTGAGTGGGGTAAATATAGTGAAATAATGGACATTTGTAAACAAGTCTATAGCCACATCACCATCCATTGGAAAAACCACGATAAAATAGATAAATGCTATTTTAAGACGACACTCCACAACATATTTACTATCAAGCATAAAGAAGTAGAAATCGAAAGAATTTTGAGAGGTTTACAAAGATCGTAAAAAGTGGCGATTGATAACCCCAGCCGCCACCAATGAAAGCAAATGGAATCAATAACTGATCGTTTATAGATCAAAAAAACTTATAGGAAAACACCGAGACCAAGGTAGTAAATATTAAATGAAGAAGCAACAACCTCTAGCCTTCCATCGACAGTTTCGGTCTGGCTTACATAAATAGTTTCCGAGTCATTTTTAGTTTCAAGAAATACAATATTATTTTAATAAAAGCTCCTATTACAGCAAAATTGTTTGAAGATATCATATTAATTAAGCAGTAAAAATACAATAAAAATTGGAGAGCTTCATTTACATTCATAGTAGTAGTATCGGCTTTGAATAGCACTACCCCGTTTCTACCGATGGGTGAACGTAAGAGGCGACTAATGGTATTGGGGCTTTCACGGGATTTTTGGGCGATGCTGTTGGAGACTCATCACCAACAACCTTTACTTTACTATCTTTTCCCCTCTCAATTTTCCAAAAGTGGCTGAGGAATTTATAATTCCTTAGCTCTCGCTACCTCTTCTAGGGTTTTGAAGCCGTGAGTATGTGTATGTATGTACATAAGTATTATTACAAAGATGTAAGCGGAGCTAGGAATTTATTCGCACCACTTCTGAAAGAGGGACAGGAAAATATTTGAAATCAAGTTTTTAGGGTAATTATGATTTTGATAAGAATAATCACTCTGGCACAAATACCCGTGAATACTGTGAATATTAATATAGTTGAATTTGTACGGTGAATGTAAACTCATACAAAAGATAAATGTTTTGCGTACGGAACACTTTTACATACATACGTATGTAAAAGTATACATACATATACTCACGGCTATAGATTCCTAGAAGGGATAGCCAGAGCTAAGGAATTAAAAATTCCTCAGCCACTGTTGGAAAATTGAGTGGGGAAAAGATAGTAACGGAATCGCATGTAGAGCAGAAATCTTTAAACAAACATAATTTATTATACCGAGAAGTAAATGAAGAACAATACATATGTAAAAAATGCTATTTCCGTTATGGAAAAGTAAACTTGGATGAAACATTATACAATAAAATGTTCCTGATAAACGAGCATGCTGAAGAATTGACTTTGATGGGTTTTCAACTGCATTGCACACAAATCGCTTAAAAAACAAAGAATGATAAACATTTATTTCTTACTATGCAAATAAAAATTAAGATACATACATATACTCACGGCTATAATTCCCTAGAAGGGGTAGCCAGAGCCAAGGAATTATAAATTCATCAGCCACTTTTGGATGTTGAGTGGGAAAAAGGCGGTAAAATAAAGGTTTTTGGTGATGGGTCTCCAACCGCATCGCCCAAAAATCCAATAAAAAGCCACGATACCCTTAGTCGCCTCTTACGAAACTCGTGGGTAGAAAGGGGTAGCGACATTCTAAGCCGGCACACGGCAAAAAATAAGATATAGAGGTTATTACCGATGCATACTTAATAGAACACTTACGTTTTAAACATAAAAGTAATCGTACAGAATACAGAAATATCTATGCATAACAGAACATATAACGCCCAGTTTTAAAAAAAATATGTTATTGTGCTATGATTTTGCCACAAAAAATATTGTTGAATATCAAAAATATAGTGTATACGTTTACTAATAACATCGTAGGTAGTGAAGAGATCTTTTAGAACATAGATAGTTTTATAGGCTTTCAGCAGTTCTAGCTATGATAGTGAATATCGTAGTTTCATTTTTATTTTTTCATGCAAGGATTTTCCTTTATGGATGGCTTTTGAGGAAAACCGTCAATTTTATGTTTTTAATCTGGCTATTTCGGAAAAGTATTTTTATATATCGCTCTCAATACCAAGAAAAATCAATAGACTTCTACAATGAATATGATATTTATAGTAAACTAGGAAACTTGATTTAAATCTTTTTGTTCATGAAAACCTCATGTGGGGATTATTACTAATAAATAAAGAATAAATAAAGGAAAGAAAAATTTCGACACACGCAGTACGTAGGAAACGCAAACACTACTTAAACGTGTAAAAGAAATAAAGGATAGAAGAATTTCGCGCTGGCAGCCATTGACACGGTGGCTCAATTGGCAGAGCGTCGGGGCGTATACCCGAGGTCGCGGGTTCGATTCCCGCCTGTGTCGAAATTTTTCTTTCCTTTATTTATTCTTTATTTATTAGTAGGAAACTTGAGTTACAGTAAATAAAAAAATAACAATCTATACTCTATAGCTGTGAGTCTCAAAAAAAAGTAGGTAGAGCTTCGGAATAAAAAATTCGGAAAATCAGTTAATATAAAGTTGCCATATAAAAAATATAAGGTCACGTGCGTCTGACCGCTTTAGTGCCTTCTGACTAGACTAACCTCTATAGCTTCGAATACATCCATCAATCTTTCCATATATACTCTTTTATTCTTCATACTTTGGACGTGCCTTTTTGGGCACACTCTCTAATTTCACAAAGATAAAAAAATAATACAATCATATTTTGAAATTCGATAGGCGATATGTGGATGATAAAGGTATATGAGTTGGACTCATTGGTACTTGCTGAATTTTGAATAAAATAGATTTCTGTTATCTCGTTTTTGCGTGGATACCATGAGTTCTTATCTTAAAACAATAAATTGCAAAACCACGATGTGATGGCATATATTCGTTTGGAAAAGTATTAAATAAAAGTACACGTTATTTATTTTTCATTTTATTTAATTTTGTATCTTATATCAATATGTTCTATTAATAAGTTGTAAATAAGTAATTATTTTTTGAGATTTACACATCTTATTAGTGCCATTCAATTGTAAAGGGCCTTTTCAATTAAGAAAATTATAGGCGCCACTTCTTTTTTTGTATTGTAGAGCAGCATAGTGAAAAACTCTTACACATAATTGGCCAGTTTAAGATGTCGGAAATAGCGCACATATTCCTTTGTGCAATTCTTGCTCAGAATTTGCTAAACGTTTGAAAGAAAAGCTGTAATGGATTTGAATGGAGGCTGCACATATGCGTAGAATACGCTAAGGCTTGTTTTTAACTAAAGGCTGTATGCCGACTAAAGAAACTCAGTTCTCACTTTATTTTTGCTCTTTCTTCGTGAACGAGGTAATTTTTCCAACGACCGCTAGTTTGCGCAGCCTTTTATGCTTCTACAATTTCCTTTCTTAGCTTTCAAGTAAATGAATCAGTTTTTTTTATAAATCCTTTCAATCGGTTGCTACTTGAGATAAAAAGTTATTGCAGTATGAACGTTTGTTTATTTTGATAAAAGATTTTTTATTTGAAGGTAGGTGTTGTTATTGTAACTTTATTTAATGTAACTATCACAAAATCTAGAAAACCTTAAAACAATTTGTTTTTTTGCATAGATTTGTATTATTAAATGTTTTAACTGAAAATAATAGCTGAATTGAAAATTTTGGCAGATAAAATAGTCTAATAAATAAAGAATAAATAAAGAAAGAAAAATTTCGACACAGGCGGGAATCGAACCCGCGACCTCGGGTATACGCCCCGACGCTCTGCCAATGGAGCCACCGTGTCAATGGCTGCCAGCGCGAATTAGTAATAATCCCCACATGAGGTTTTCATGAACAAAAAGATTTAAATTAGATAAAATAGTCATTTAAATATATTATATATATTTTTTGGAAAAGCGATTTTTATGTATTATATATTATTTTTTAATAAAGATATATTCTTTTTTGTTACAGTACCTCCTCATCAAATGATGTTGTACGACAAATCTGGGGCTGATGTTACAGGAGTGGTTGGGCCTTTGGAGGAACGTGAAGCTTTGGTCCTCATTTGTGAAGTAAGAGGAGGTAAATTAATATTCAAAAGTATTCATATATAAACAATATATATTATTTTGTACATTTCAATGACAAATGTGACAGCTCAGTGGGTAGAACACCGCTTACCGTGCAGATAATGAGGGTTCAAATCCCGGGTCGGGCCTACACCAATTTATCATTTCTAAAGTTATATGACATTATACATACATACATATACTCACGGCTATAAATCCCTTAACGGGGTAGCCAGAGCTTTGGAATGATAAATTCCTTAGCCACTTTTGGAAGTTGATTGGGGAAAAGATGATAATAATAAACGTTTTTGGTGATGAGTCTCTAACCACATCGCCCAAAATCACTTAAAAAGCCCCTATACCCTTAGTCGCCTCTTACGTTCACCCACGGGTAGAAATGGAGTAGTGCTATTCTAAGCCGACACTACACGGCAAACGTTATAAAAAGTTATATGAGTGGTTTATTTATCATGGTGTGATTTATCTATCACGTGACTGCACCGTCCAAGCAAATCGTGGGTACTCTGAACAGCAGGTGAAAATGTCTCATGATGTTCAGAAGTATTAGTACTGCCAACCCTTTCGGGGATATATGGTGTGAACGTTTCAGTTTGAGAGTTTACATTTCAATATGGGTAAGTGGTTTTTTAGGAACCCAAAGCGGCTTTTCCGGTTTTACCCAGTCAAGAGCTGTCTACAGTTCTATAAAAACATGTGAACGTACCCAAAGTTCTGGTTATTGATGCCCGCAATCATATTACAGAAATAATTATGGCCTGGCTTCCGTAGATCATCAATAAATGATACTGACATGAAATCCGTCCCAATACACTTTGGTAATGATCATGTTCTTACTCAGCCCAAGGTTTTCGCCATGGGTTTGATGGAGTGTGACTGAAACCCTGTATTTTCCTACCAAACTGGGTTAAATCTCTCATTATGAGTTTTGAGTTCAATCTCCAGGAATCAAACTATATACTTCCAGATCGTGAGTCAAACTCGCTGCCATTTCACTACTAGAATTTTACGTAACTAAACGAAATAAAACTTATTTTATTGAGAATTTATTTTATTTGCGAAGTGTCTAATTAATACTTTGAGATTTTCGTTTATGTAGTAGTAAAAAAACATATGAAAACGGAAATCCGCCTACATGTGAAAGTTCCAAATATTTACGAGCATTTGTTTATTGTTGTTAATATGGTATGGTATAACAAATTTTTGCACACAACTATTGAAAAATAGAACTATTTAATTTGATGATACTCAGTAAAAGGTACCAATTTTATGGATAATATTACATACATACATACATATACTCATGGCTATTAATCCCTAGAAGGGGTAGCCAGCGCTAAGGAATTAGGAATTAAATAGCCACTTTTGGAAATTCATGTGGGGAAAAGATGGTGAAATAACGGTTTTTGGTGATGGGTCTCCAAGCGAATCGCCCAAAAATCCCTTAAAAGCCTCCAATACCGTTAGTCGCCTCTTACGTATACCCACCGGAAGAAATGGGGTAGTGCTATTCTAAGCCGACACTACACAGCTAATAATATTACTAAAACAATGAATCCCCGCATTCATGTTTCAGATTTCAATCGCATGTTATTTCGAACTCACAAAACAAATTACTCTCAATATTCGCGTACAATTCAAATAGCTCCGCTGAAACAAAGAAACTCATTCAGTTACAATCAAAAGCTACACAATTTAAATCGTTTTTCTGCCGTTTGATTTCTTTTGTGTCAACTCTGGCTGAGATATTCCATCCGAGTGGGTTCATTGAAAAGTCTGCAGTGAGGTCGGTTGGCTTGACGCCAGGGCTGGCTCATACGGATTATCTGTGCCCGTGTGCCCATGAACAGTGATAATGGTACGACCAACAAATCGTAAAATATTAATGTTCCACAATAACGATGTCTTCTGATGGCTCGTAGAATTGAGGTCTGTTTGGAAATCCATTTGTTTTAGTATTAGATGTTAACTAGGTTTAGTTATGTTCTAGTAGTATGATAGGTTCAAATAGTCAAAAAACTTTAAAAGAAAAACGTTATGTATTGTTGATTGTATTGTAAAACAGTGTCAAACGTGAACCAAACACGTGTTTATCCACAATATTTATGCGAATGGAAGATTTTGAAATTTTGCACTGCCTCGTTTATGGTATATATTAATTATAGGTGACAGTCTATTCGTACAAAACGGCGATAGTCCCGCTCCCTACCACGTAAGTACACTGTCCAGGCAAAACGTGTGTACTCTGAACAACAGGTGACAATTTCACGTGATGTTCAGAAGTATGAGTACCTCTGCCAACCCCTTCGGAGATATGCGGTGTGAACGTTTGAGTTCATTTATATAGTTTAGTTTTCTATAACAACTTCCGGAATAATTTCACCTAGTATAAGGCTTCTGAGCGGTAACATCTCGAATATCTTAAATCCGCATTTCAACATTCAGAAAACGGTTCACAGAATTTACGTATCACAGATGCTTTATTTTCCACAACTTCATTAGTACATAAATACATTTTCTAGATGTATCACTTCCCAGAAAAACTAAAACCAGATTATTAAAATGATTTTTTTGCTTTTACCAACTATATCTTTTACTATAATCTCATTATTCCAAAGGTTTAAAAGACCGAAGTAACTTTATCTATAGTCTTACAAATCGTAAATCTCTTTAACTAGATATTATTTATGTTAGAAAAATTGTGTAATTAAAACGCGGATGCATGCCTGTTTGTATGTTTACTTGCTTGCTTGTTTGCATGCTTGGTTGCATGTCGGGGGGGTGCAGGGGGGCAGAGCGCCCCTGCTTGGGGGGGTCGGGGGGCGAAAGCCCCCTGCAGACAAAGAAAAGTCAGGTCACATTTAGTTAGGTTAGGTTAGGTTAGATTAAAACGAGCGAGCGTAGCGCAGCGGAGCGAGCACCTAAATGCCTGATGCATACTTGCTTGCTTGCAGCTTGCTACATATAGAGGACGGGGGGCGGGGTATACTACTTACATAAAATATGCCTGCAAAATTATTCGTAGCAGTAGGTATCATTCAATACATCTGTATTTCAAATGTATGGAAAATGATTTTTTGGAATAGTGATTATTCGGAAAAGCAATATTGCAGAATGAAGGTATATCTGGTTTTTGATTCTGTGGAAATCCGTTCTAGTGGTTTATCATAATGATAGTAAAGAAAAAAAAAGTCAATCGATAATCTGGAATGTAAGAATATGGTATTTGAAATTTCGGTGAAACAATATTATGGCAATTAAAAAAAAGTCGATTAGTTTTCGGTAAAATAATATTCGGGTTTAAAAGTTTCGGATATACAGTATGTAACCCTTCTGAGCCTAATGATATTAAACGGGTAGTATTTACCGAAACATCAATAAAGACTAACTTAACCTTAAAAAATATTTTTGCGCTGTCTGACATCACATCTTTAATAAATATCCAAAACCTAATATATTTTATTTAAATACATGAGTAGTATTAATTATTGAAATATTAAAAACTTAATTTTAAAATTTTAATCAAAAAACTGTTGAACGTAGAGTAAACGTGAACAAAGTTTTCAATTTACAATATCTAAATAGACTAAAAAGCGATTCAAACCTACCAAAATAAATAATTTTTGTTGTGGGCAGGCCTTTGAAGGACTATTTATGAATCAGACTATTATATTTATTAAATATTATATAAAAAAAGTTTATTTCTATTTAAGTAATACCAAAATAAATCCAGTCTTGTCGAGGGAGGCCCTTAAAGGACTATTTATAAAAAAAGGTTGTTATATTTGCTCGAAGAAATTGAAACTCCAATCAAAAATAGACAATTAAAGATATTTTTACTTAAATTTGCTTTTCCTAAAAAAACATTTAACAAAAGCATTCTTGGAAAAATTGATTTCTACGAAAAATTAAATTTATATAATTTTTCAAAACTACGACTTGGGCACTACGAAGTTCGTAGACATAAAATTATTGACTACGAAACGATACCGACTACGACTTATTAAGTTTTGAAAAGTCATATTTCGATCTCTAACGTTGAAGCTGTATATCAAGCCAAAGGGGTGGCAAAGCCAAATTTTTTTGAACATCAGGTTACATTGTCATGATAAAAGTAACCACACTTATGACTTAAGAAGCGATAAATTGGTGAAGCCCGGGATGAAAATTCTTGCTCTCTGCATGATAGGTGATGGTTCACCCCACTGAGCTATCAACTACGAGTATATTATAAAATCTTTAGCGCTCTTTTTAGAGACAACATCCATAAATACGTTGACTAATAAATACATACATACATACATACATTTATCATGGTTGCTAACGGTGAGGGAAAACATCGTGAGGAAACCCACATGGCTGAGTTGTACTTAGTCATGTGACAGTGTATTCGTACAAAACGGCGATAGGCCTGCCCCCTATCACGTGAGTACACTGTCTAAGCAAAACGTGGGTACCTTCTCTGGAAACTAGATGGCGCTTGCCATGTGAGTTCAGGAGTATTGGTACCTCTGCCAACCCCTTCGGGGATAAAACGGCGTGAACGTTTATGTTATGTATGTTTATACATACATACACATACTCACGGCCAAAAATCCCAATAAGGGGTAGACAGAGCTTTAGAGCTAGAAACTCCTCAGCCACATTTGGAAGTTGATCTTGTTGATCAAGAAAACCATCTAGTTGTTGATAGGGGATAAGATGGTAGAAATAAATTATCCTTGGTGATAAATCTCCAACGCCAATCGCCCAAAAACCACCTAAAGAAGACCCGTAAATTCGCCTATTAGGATATCCGTTGGCAGAGATTGACATTCTAAGCCGGTGCTACACGGCAATAATCTACTCCTATTAATATTATAAATGTGAAAGTTTAGATGTTTGTGTGTTTGAGGCAAAAATGCTGCTCAAGCACATAATGTATATGAATGAAATTTGGCAGAATGCTAGATAATGACCCAAACTATAATATAGGATACATTTTATGCCGGAAAAAAATACCTATAAAATATTCACGCCTGATTGAACTAAGAGTACCAGAAAAAAACGCTTTCAGCTTTGTCATAAGCAAATTTGACAGTACGAAGTCTGTCGGGTCAGTTAGTAATATATAACATAACATAACATAAACGTTCACACCGAATATCCCCGAAGGGGTTGGCAGAGGTACTAATACTTCTGAACATCACGTGACTTTGTCACCTGGTGTTCAGAGTACCCACGTTTTGCATGGACAGTGTACTCACGTGATAGGGGGCAGGCCTATCGCCGTTTTGTACGAATACACTGTCACATGACTAAGTACAACTCAGCCATGTGGGTTTCCTCACGATGTTTTCCCTCACCGTTAACAACATTTATCATGGTTAGTAATATATAATTATATAAATATATTTTTCAAGGTCGACCAGAACCAGCAGTATCCTGGTTAATAGATGGCGTGGTAGCAGCTCAATATATCGGTGTCAAGACTGATAGCCATGTGGTGGTTAATAGGCTGGAGCTATCTTCCATACGCAGAGATGACTTAAATACGACGTTCAGATGTCAAGCCACCAACACGCATTTAGTTGCACCGCTAGTGAAGAGTGTTCAACTTGAAATAAACTGTAAGTAGTACGTATGAATGGTATTTTCAGTTTTGTTTATCAGTATTGGCTTACTATTTTGTTCTCAAATGGTCAAATTGAAATTCTTATAATTTTTGCTAGCTTTTGAACTACAATGAGGGTGAACATTATATCTCGCGTTATATTTTTATCTACGCTTCACTCTTTACATTCTCTTACACTATCTCTAGGTGCAATTTCAAATTGAAATTGTTATTGTAACTAACTAAATTATACATTGATTACTATTTGAACTCTCATAGTAAACAAGTATAAAAATATTTTCATCATTACATGTGAAAACGACTTCCCAAAAAATCGATTCGATTGATTAAATTAGGTTAGATAGTTTCCGAACAAATTTCACAATTTGAAACTCCAAATTCACAATTCCACATATCCACTGTAGCTTGATATTATTAAAATTAACAAATCATTATTTTTGCAGTACCACCTTTGTCAATTTCTTTGATAACCAAACCGAAACAATTGATAGCTGCAGCAGCAGCCACCTTACGATGTATATCAGAAGGCAGTAGACCACCTGCTCATATCACGTGGTTTCAGGATAGCAAAGTAATTGATAGAAAAAAGGTAAAGTACGTTACACATATAGGGGATATAATAGACAAACGCCCGATTTCTGAATTGAGTATTCCAGCTGAGAACAACTTAAGTATCGTTCTGTCGCATTGAAATCCTAACAACTGAATGAGACAAAACTATATTCAAGTCGTTCTCAGCTGGAATACTCAATTCAGAAATCGGGCGTAAGTACATCTTGTAATATTTGTAGGAATATCAACTAAGTTAACTTTTGTGATAAAAAATAAAGAAGGCTGTGTAGTGTCGGCTAGGCTGTGTAGTGTCGGCTTAGAATAGCACTACCCCATTTCTTCCGGTGGGTGTACGTAAGAGGCGACTAACGGACTTGGGGCTTTTTAAGGGATTTTTGGGCGATGCTGTTGGAGACCCATCACCAACAACCTTTATTCTACCATCTTTTCCCCTCTCAACTTCCAAAAGTGGCTGAGGTATTTATAATTTCTCAGCTCTGGCTACCCCTTTTAGGGATTTATAGCCGTGAGTATATGTATGTATGTATGTATGTAAATAAAGAACCTACACGAATGGTAAGACATAAAATAGCTGTTTAGCGTTGGTTAAGGGTATCAGGACTTTTATGTGTTTTTAAAAAATGTGGCCGGAGACCCTACACTAGCTATTCTTAATGTGTCTATCTATTTTAGATATTTCAAGCCGTGATTATAAGTAGGTTTGTTTTGAGTGTACATCGTAATATAGTTTAATATCCAATACATAATATTATATTCGTAGTCTTATTGTTTCATGATTCCTTATCTTAAGTTCCAATTCAAGAACACCAATGTGCAACTTATTAGTATCTATGTTACATATTTATATTGACACTTCTTGTTAACTATACTTACAATTATGCTGATACTAATAATCCAATATATTTTAGATAAATGATCATGCCAACGGAACCACATCAGTAAGCTCTCTTATCGTGAATCCTGTGCCAGCTGACAATGGGGCAGTTATCAAATGTGTCGCTACTAACCCTCGGCTGCCAGCTAAAGCATTGGAAGACCAATGGAAACTAAACGTAGTTTGTAAGTCATGAAATCATCAATTTAAAATAATATAGAAATAGTTACCAATTATTTATAATTATTACTTATTTCCCGACGAAAACTAATTGATTTAGAAATTTGTTACAAAATACACAGCTAAAAGCTTTTTTTAATTACATTCCTATGTTTTGGTTACAGTATTAAACTTACTTAACATTTCTGTCCGTGGCTGATCGTAAGAGGTGACTAAGAGTATGGGGGCTATTTAAGTGATTTTTGGGCGATGTGGTTGGAGACCCGTCACCTAAAACATATTATACATTATAACCATCTTTTCCCAATCAACTTCCAAAAGTGGCTGAGGAATTTTCCATTCCAAAGCACTGGCTACCCCGTTATGGGATGTATAGCCGTGAGTATATGTATGTATGTATGTATTAAACTTAATTTAATGAAAATTTTAAGGTCAAGGAAAAGCAAAATTGATCTATCGTTTTAAATGGAAGAAAACGATCACTTATTTCTACTCTTATCATATACTAGATTTTATGTAGAAATGGTTTTTCATAATCTAAATAAAGCATGTCTAAGCAGAGTATCTAGGGTTTCGGCTGAAAACCGTCGTGCATTAGAGCTTAAACTCTAGTGTACATATCTTGAGTCGAAGCCCATTTGACCTTATTACAAATGTAATTAGTTTGAAAAATGAACGTTGTTATGAGGGGCTTAATAAAGTTTTTTTTTTTACTTTTTACTTTTACCTTACCATATTCCATTGTTGTTCACAGATAGTCCCCTTGTGCAGTTATCTCTGGGTAGTACTCTGAATCCCCACGATATTAAAGAAGGAGATGATGTCTATTTTGAATGCAATGTGCGTGCCAACCCTAAGGAGCACAAGATTACATGGTATCATGAGGTAAGTTGTTCTAACCCTCTTCTTACATATTTATTTACAAAACTTTCCCGCTTTTAGTTCCCATATGAGAAAATTATTTATTTAACTCTTTAATATCCCTGTGGACTTTTACATAATAAGAAGTAAACCTTTGTAATCTGCGAAACAAATAAAATTAACATTAGCAGCGCAAATAATTTTAACTTATTTTACATAGTTGAAAATATTAGGGGATTAATTAGTAAAAATGTTACTGCCTAAGGGCCAGTTTTTTGATCCGTGGTTAACTCAACAATTTGTTAAATATCGTAACTATTAGTTAGATATCAGCAAAATACATTTTTTGACCCGTGGTTAGAGTAACTAATGGTCAAATATCGAACCAAAAAGGATTTACGATTTGACTACTGGTTAGTCATTTAACTATAGTCAATGTAACAAATGGTTATATTTTTAACTCCTATACCTTACTGTATTGATCTAGGTACGACACTTTTTATGTGTTAATTATTTTGAAAATTACAATATTTTAGATAAGCATTTCATAGGCGAAGTTGTTTAGTTTGATGTCTTTTATCAATTTAAAACATAAAAAGGGTACGTTTTAAAAACGAGGTCTAGGCCAATTGCGAATGTTGTAGAACTCTGTAAATACCTACTATGTTTTTCCTCGCGTTAAGGCGATAATTCCGCCTTTGTGTACTTAATTCGAATCATCTGTACCTTATAAAAAACATAACATATCTGTATGCAATAAACTGTTCAAATAAATACATAAATATATTAGATTGCTGTTATTTCACTCTTCGATCTGAAACAATTATTGTAATTTGATATTAATAATTTTGTTTCTGATTTAAAATTATTGTCTTCATGAAGTTTATCATTTAACAATATGTTTTTTTATTAACCAGTAATATATCTGATTAGATAATATATATTTTTTTATTTTGGTCGTGGGTAACATCGGATGAACAATAATATGATTTTTCATTTCTAAGATAAACTATGTGAAATTTCATTCTATAATAGTAGAAAAAAAAATAAGAGCAGAAGCTTAAAGTGAAACTACAGCGTTGTAAAATATAATTTCAGTCCACTAGAGTAAAAGGTAATCCAGCTAATTCAATATTCACGATAGTCATTTCTGAAATGCTCAGCTGGCAAATTTGGTTAGTCAATATTTATCTTTAGCTAAAGTTTACTTAATTTGCAATCTGATTAAGCAGAATCTTAATAGCTGTATGCTTCATTTATTAACAAGACGAAGCTTAATTAATATTAAATAAACGCTAATTAATAGCGATATTGTGAAGTTATTTCTGTTAAATGTCAGTTGTATGTTGTGAATTATACGTTTCGCTTAGTTTGAAATTGATATTACTTTTGACTTTATGTTGTTTGGTAAAGGTAATGAAAATTCGTTGGAAAGGTGTAATATGTATAACATGCTTTGAAATTCTTGCTTATTTTATTAACTCAATTACCATCTCATTAGGTACCATATTGGTAGGTATAGAATTCCTAAAACTTTCAAACATGACCTTTTATTGTTCTTGCTTCGCACACTCTCTTCATAACCTGTTTTTTTTATATGTGGTATCATTCGAGAACAATCACTAAAGACGCATTCAAATTGAATGTAGAATGTGCTCAATAAAACAGTCTGCTAAAGCTTGAAGGGCTTTTATCAATAAACTGATAAATGTAAAATAGTGATTATCACTACCTAACTGAAAGAGAGCTAATAATAAAATTCCCTAATCAATTTTATTTTTACAGCAAATTGTCGGAGTATACTATTCAATACACAAAAGGGTGACAAAATTCCTAAAATCCAAAAGTTAATATTGCAAGTAGTAAAACGGCGTAATTATTTCAGGACAACCCAGTTACACAGAACATGACCTCTGGCATAATATTAAGCACAAGGTCATTAGTGCTGCAGCGTGTCACACGACAGGAAGCTGGCTCGTACACTTGCAAGGCGGCGAACGCCAGGGGAGAGACTTCCAGCGATATTGTACGCCTGCGGGTGCAGTGTGAGTTTCATTTACTGGGAGATTGCATGCGCAGTTCATTAGGCGTCGTGTACGGACATTGAGGTTATCTTAATATGTTGTTCGGTTCGAAAGTATCTTAAGTAATGATCTTAATGTACGGTACGACAGCCTTATTCTTCTAGATTATAATATAAAAGCACAGAATTGTTGTTTATTTTCCGATACATATTCATTTTATTTTGCTATCTTTTGTTTTGCTAATAAATAATGAGGCCATTCGCTGATCTTACAAAGAGAAATATCTTTTTTAATAAGTTTTATTTAAATCCTTATTTATTAAATAATTCTTAACTAAGTTATGACTTATGCTAGGAGTTATTTGTGTTTCGATAATGTTTTTCTTACATTAAGATTACAACTCTGAAAATTTTGAAATCGTGGTAAACACAAAGTTGACAATGTATTTCGTTTTTAATGAAAGCTAAATATATCTGTTTATAAAAATTAAACAGCCGTGCAGTTTAAGCATAGAATAGCACTAACCCACTTTTTCCCGTAATCGTTGTAAGAGGCGTTTTAAGGAATTGGGACTTTTAATTGATTGTTAGGCGATGAGGTTTGAGACCCATGAACCACCTTTATGTTACTATCGTTTACCCCTTCAACTAGCAACATAGCTAAGATTTTCCTTGTTATGAAGATAAGGTATAGGAAAAATGCTTATTTTATGGCAATTATAATTTACAATAAACTATCAAATGGACTAAGAGAAATGACTTTAATCGAATTCAAACGGACATTGCATAGATATTTGTTGGATAATTGTTTTTACTCTGTAAAAGATTTCTTAGAAAAATGCAGTATTTAGTATTTTTGACATTTCTGTATTATTATAAAAAAAATATGACATTTCTTTATTATTATTATTTTTTTGACATCTGTAATTATTAAAATTTTGACTTCGTTTGACACTTTTAGTAGGTTATTGGTGACATTGTATTATTATCATTACCTAAGTTTGTTTTTTGTAATTAATATGTTAATTGCCATAACTTTATATTTTATTGAAGAAAATTGACATGTTTATTGTATTGGTTCCAGTATTTTATAGGTTTTTGTTGACATTATTTCTTTAGTTCGCATGATTTATATAAGATTAATAATGATAAATATTCGAACGCCCATTTAAGGCAGATTATGGATTGCGCACTTGTAAATACCTGAAGACCTTTACACCTATAATCGTCGAATAAATGCTTCATTTCATAAGGTAACATATTCTAGAGATTCATTACTTCAATTTGATTAGGATACATATAAAACTAACAACTAACAAAAAAAAATGTAGCCAGAATAAAGCTCTACGCAAATACCTATGATATATGGAGTCGTGTAGGTTGCAATTCAAATGACTACGAATCGAAAGCCTTCCTTCCTCTACCGCAATGTAATTGCTGTGTACACGTAGGTGTAGAACGGCCCGCCTCACTACTAAATCATCAAAATTATTGCTTATATTACAACGATTCGTGGAGAAAATGTTTACAATCTGCTATTTCGCCCGTTCTTATTTAATACCTGGAGCTTTGGTCGGTTTTGTATACATTTTAGTTTGTAAAGTCTTATTGGGTTGTTTCGTGTAACTGATGTTGATTTATTTTTAGTTTTATTATTGTTTTAAAACATTAAATAATATTATTTTTTATCACAACTACTGGCATTAACTAGCATTATGATCTTGAATCGAAATAAAAATATATAGATTTTCCTTACAGTTATTTTTTGTTTTGTTATATATTGTGACGTACTACCTAAATTTCTACGGTAATTATATTTTATAGGAAATTCTAATTCCTTTATAGCAAATGTGATATGCATTTTTTTTAAAAAAAAACAGTATTATAATAAATCCCTATGAAAAATAATAGTTCTCTCTAACACTTAAAATTAAAATATAACTTATTACTAGTTCTTTATCACCCACAACACCAAAATAAACTATGGCCACTATTATAAAACGCGGTGGTCGTTATCAAACCAAAATCAACGCCCATATTTTAACCTCTCCTACTTCCCGTGGCAACGTTAAATAAACATTTGTTCGTGTATCTCTGCACGACATTTAGCCCCTATGTAAATCAACCGCCGTTTACACGATTTATAGAATTGAAGCGATCATTGGCTTCCTCCGAGGCCGGCAGACCGAAACTTAATTGTTGATTCGGGAAGGAAGACATTCCACATAGCTAAATGTCTGATTGCTATTGTGATTGATTATATTTTTCCGGTAAACGCTTGCCAAATGTGAGGAAATGTATCGTTGCCGATGTTGGTTAGTCATGCAGTGAGGTTTTAGTCATTTGGAATGGTTTTTAATAGAGAATGTAGTTTTATTCAATCAAAAAGAAGGGATACGTTTATATGGTTCTCAAATAGTATTATTTAATGGGTGCCATAATCAGCGACTCTAGAAAGATTTTAAACTTTCAAACAAAAAAAATATATTTGAGAATTCTTAGTTTGGAGCGATTTTTTCCTCGATTTTAATCATGATCTAACATGTTTATTTTAGTATAAAATGCACAATAGACTAAAAATAATTCATTTTCACACAGATGCCCCAGTCTGCGCAACCCCATCCCCGCAAGTGGTGGGCACAGCACTAGACGAAGCACTGAAGGTCCACTGCTTCGTCAGCGCTGATCCCGCCGATGTCACTTTCTTCTGGCAATTCAATAACAGCGGGGAAAGTTTTGATGTTTCGCCGGCTAGATATGGTAAATTTTAATATTTTGTTCCTAATTATTTTGTAACGTACTATAGTTGTGCTCAACCTGATGTTGATAATGAATGTAACATAAATATTCAAATTTGGTTTAATTGTTTGAAATCTTAATTTAAATATTTTAATGGATAAATCACGTTGAAAGATACCAAATATTAGCTTCAAAATTTTAACTAGAGAATTCTGTTAGATTTTTTAATTTAATCTTCGCGTGCTCAGTCATATTTTTTTTTATATAATGAAAATTCCATATTGCTATATATTACTGTAGCACTAAAACCTGTTTCGAACCTTTTAATGAGTGTTGCACAAAAGGTCTTAAAGATCTGCAGTTACAAAGTACTCGATGAGCAAAACCGTACACATCTCACCTCTGCCAACAAATTATATTGCCACATTTATTTATTAACCATCAAGAGATTTTTTAAAATGTTATAGCATATAAAGTAGTATATATTAAAGTGCATATATGTGTATTTTTAAAAAATTCAACATTGAAAAACTAAACTCTTTTAAAAGGAACCCTACATAGCAACATCAGTGAATTAAGATACACGCCAGCCAGCGAAAGAGATTACGGGACACTCAGCTGCCGCGCGTCCAACTCGGTCGGGAGACAGGTACAACCCTGCGTGTTCCAGATAGTGCCTGCAGGTAACATTTTTAAAATGCCTAGCTTAATGCAATCCCGTTTTTAATACTGTGTGTTTAACTAGACTAGTTTTAAATACTTGGGTCAAAGTGGATATTAAAATGGGAGAGTATCATTGGTTTTTGACGCAGAATATAAAGGGGTCAAAAAGCTATATAGGGACAATGTATTAAAATAAGCAAGTTAATTTAAATTAAATTATCTATTATCTAATCCTAATCCATTATCGTAATATAGACGTACTAATACTTCTGAACATCACGTGACTTTGTCACCTTCGATTAATTTACTCTTAATGTATCTGACACACCTTCAGGAATCATCGTCATCAGCCAAAAAACACCCACTACTAAATATAGGCGGCAAAATAGGCCTCCAAGGATTTCCACAACAACCGCTCCTTTGCTGCTACGTTTTTATTATCTTTAACTATATCCATTTGAACTCCATCAGCTCGACCATCGGCCCCAAAAAACTGCACAGTCACGACAAAAAACGATACAGGATGGATGGGAAACATGATAAGCGATGACTTAGACATTCTCGATATCCGCTGCCTAACTGGCTATGATGGTGGTCTGCCGCAGACAGTAGTTTTGGAAGCCATAGATGAGAGGACCGGAATTATAAAATTTAATATGACTACTAATGATACGGGTAAGTTTGGAGATTTTGATTTAATGGATAAATGAGTTAATGTTTCACTTAAAGCACAGAAAGAAATAATTGAAAAATTCATTTCACTTGCTTTCTTGTGTCGGCTTATTATTATAACACTAAGTAACTGCCGTGTAGTGTCGGCTTAGAATAACACTACCCCCTTTTCTAACCGTGGGTGATCGTAAGAGACGACTAAGGGTATAGGGGCTTTTTAAGTGATTTTTGGGCGATGTGGTTGGAGACCCGTCACCAAAAACATTTATTATTACCATCTTTTCCCAATCAACTTCCAAAAGTGGCTAAGGAATTTGTCATTCCAAAGCTCTGGCTACCCCGTTAAGGGATTTACAGCCATGAGTATATGTATGTATGTATGTATGTACTAAGTAACTAGAAATACTTCCGCAACTGTTGCACGTTTAGTGGAGAAAACATTTAAACGAATGGTTGTTAGTTAGTCTCCATTCACATCGCCCTTCAATCACTTAAAAAGCTTCAATACTCTTAAATAGCCCTTACGTCACCTCCTGGAAGAGATGAACTAGTGTTATTTTAATACTGTACAAACTAATTATTTTCTGTTTAGAACTTAAAATGAAAAAATAATATCTGTTTTTTGAGCAGATGGCATGGCGGTGTTTGCAGTGCCCTCCTTACTATTGTGGTCAAGTGGTAATGGTTTAAGGCTCATAGTATTTTCAAAGAATGATAAAGGAATATCAGAAAAAGTGAGATTACATACTTTTTCCTATTTCGGCCCTGAACCAAGGACAGGTGAGGACAAATAATAAGAACTTGTTTAGTTACTTTGCTTAACTAATGATTATTTTTAATAATGAATAACTTATAAACTTTGCTTAACATAAACATATAATACAATATTATTTATAATGATTATTTATAAACTTTATAATGATTATATTTGTTTTATTTAGTTCTCTCATCCCTCTTTTTGGCGGCGCGCTTTTTGCAAACTTTTTTTAATAAAAGGTCTTCATATAATGTAGCTATTAGGTAATTAATAGTACTCTAAAAATATATATTTTATAATAAAAATATAACAGGCCACACATATGCAAAATAGATAACCTGTGTCTAGTGTAAATAAAGTGAAACAATATAAAATCAATTTGAATGATAACCACTATGATGCATTGTAAATATTTGTAGTCAAATACAGTGGGTCATTCAACAAACATTGGAATCCTTATAACGTGACTGAGTAGTTCCGATACAGATTTGATATTGTAACCAAAAATCTGTTTCGTTTGAAAATAATAGTTTTTTAAAAAAAAATGTAATATATTTTAGTTTTTCCATGTGTTTGACATTGATATATTCTAAATGGCTATTTTAGTATGAGGTGACCTTAATTTGAATAAATAAATTAAAAAAAAAATTTTTGATCACGATAGAAAAATATTTTCACACCAAAAGACTCGAGATGACCCTAAATAAAAGTTCACTTCGTTCTAAAACTTATTGTAATAGTAAGAAAAACTGCTTTTGTGTTTGATTCGCTCTTAAATATTTCCCAAACTTATGATTTATCAATTTCAGATGGAGTAAGCAGTCTAGTAGGAGTATCCAAAGCTGTATTCCTGATAATAATATTCACCATATTACTGGGACTTTGTGCCACAGTAACAATAGGTTTAGTGTTACGCAAAAGGAAATCTAGAGCACCCTCCAAATTGCAGCCTCCAGAGTTGCAACTTAATGCTGGTGATAGCCAATATGTAGTGGCATATACTTTGAAGCCTTCGAGGCATGCTCAACCTGATATTTTAAATCCGCCATTAGGTAAGTGACGATATACAAGTGAGTGTCTGCGATAAAGCGTAACTTGCTTAAATAAATGAACAAAATAAAAAAATGTATGGAGGTAATAATTTAATTCTGTACTATTAGTAGGCATCGTATACAGCGATTAATAAATAATTCGTTTGCAAAGTGTTATAAAAAAACGTATTAATAAAATTATTTTGCAGCTTTTATGGATGTTATTCAAAATCTTATGTTAAATGTATTCAATTGCCCAACTGACAATTTATAATATTTTTCTTCTTTTAAATTAAAGCTTATATTCATTATCCATTAATTTATAAATATAATGCTGGAAGAATGTTATGATTATAATACTTACAAGGAGAATTTATGAGGAAAATATACTCGTATTCTTGGTGCTCGTCAGTTCACTGAAAAAAATAATTAACTATATTATTTTTGTTTTAGATGTAGACCAAAACAATGTAAATATAGCTAAGGATCAAGAAATTCTAGATAACAGAGGAATAGTTGTAAATAGTTGTCCGAATTATAACCACAACGAAAATACTCCTACTAATATAAGTAACCAAGCCCAAAAAATAGTTCAGCCACATATAGAAGAAACAGCGTCTGTAAGTATACCTTTATATAAATATCATTTGCCGTGTAGTGTCGTTTTAGAATAACACTACCCCATTTCTATCCGTGGGTGATCGTAAGAGGCGACTAAGGGTATAGGGGCTTTTTAAGTGATTTTTGGGCGATGTGGCTGGAGACCCGTCACCAAAAACATTTATTATTGTTACCATCTTTTCCCCAATCAACTTCCAAAAGTGGCTTAGGAATTTCTCATTCCAAGCTATAGCCGTGAGTATATGTATGTATGTATGTATTGCCGTGTAGTGCCGGCTTAGAATGTCACCCCTTTCTACCCACGGTGTCGTAAGAGGCGACTAAGAGAATGCGTTTTTTTAAGTGGTATTTGGGCGATGCGGTTGGAGACCCATCACCAACGATACTTTATTTTCGATAATGGGTGTTTAATTCATCAAGTTAGTTAACGGTAAGAAAAAGTATCGAGATAAACCCAAATGCCTTAGTCGTTCTTCTTTGTATGACAGTTTATTGGTAAAAACTGTTAAAGTGGGTAATCTGAACAAGGTGACCAAAAAATCACGAGATGTTTAGAAGTAATAGTAGCTCTGTCGCTCCTTCGTAGGTAACAGCGTGCAAGTAGAGTTTGAGATATTAAAAGAGATCGAATGCATCTATTTTATGAAATTATTTTTAAACTTATTTCAACGATATTTTATTTTAAATTTTGTTAATTATACTTACCTAATATTAATATGGTTTTTTTCAGCTTCTATCACCCCGTTCCATATCAGCGAAGCTTCCCATAGCATCCACTTTAAGTAAAAGAGGCCACCTCACTGCCGAAGATATACCAGGACCAGAAAGTTGCGTGTAAATTTTAAATGTAATAAATATGGTCATTGGGCATTTAAAAACAGGGTTTAGTATGTTTTTAAAACATATTATATTAGATATTTATTTTAATTGTACAACTTGAATGCAATTAAATTCAGTAAGTTAATTAAGTTAGGTTCTTTTCAATAATAGATTTTTCAGTAAATTTTGAATGTGAAACTATTCTTATCCCGTTAGAAACGTGACCCTTCCCGTTCTTAAAAAAAAACAGAAAAAATGCGCAATTTTTTAACTTAAAAACTGTTGACTTTGTTATTTTATTGGGTACAATGTTTTCCAGATTAGTATTTCCGTAGTAAATGCCCAATGATTATTTCTAAGGTAATAAATAAATTAAAATTGTAAATATATCCTAATGACTGTGACAAATGTGATAATTATTATTGTATAATGTATATTAAGTGACGTTGACTTCGATCAAAAAATAAAATGTAATTGAAAGTTTGTCTTTTTATGTAAATACCCACATTCATTACATACATATAATCACGGCCATAAATCCCTAGAAGGGGTATCCAGAGCTTAGGAATAAGAATTCCCTCACCCACTTATGGTAGTTTAGTAGGGATAAGTTTGTACGGTAAATGCTCTAGGTGATGGGTCTCCAACTGCATCGCCCAAAAATCACTTAAATAGCCCCAATACCCTTAGCCGCCTCTAACGATTCTATGACGTCACAATACAGCTGACATTTATTACTTCGACCCAAATTCAATCAGTGTTATTTCACCTACTTTAATACGATTACTGAAGGGTTGTATTGCCTGAATATGGACAAGGAGACCAAGTATGCCTCATGGGCGAATTCATTCAGTCAGTTTCTCAGAAATATTTGTTATATACATACATATGCTCACGGCTATATTTCCCTAGAAGGGTGTAGCCAGAGCTAAAGAATTACAAATTCCTCAGCCACTTTTGGAAGTTGAGTTGGGAAAAGATGGTAAAAATAAAGGTTTTTGGTGATCCAACCGCATCGCCCAAAAATCCTATGAAAAGCCCCAATACCCTTAGTCGCCTTTTACGACACCCGTGGGTAGGAAGGGGTAGCGACATTCTAAGCCGGCACTACACGGCGATATTTGTTATCGTTATATGCGGGCTGATCTTCTGAAATTTAAAATAATAAGAAGAATCCAAGCTTTTGAGAGCTTGCGTTGCGATGACGGAAAAAAAACTCCAAGAACATACATACTATTAGGCAGAGACTATTGATCGCAATTTTGTACGATCCTGGCAAACTCATGCAAAATATACAAACAAACCTATTTGTATATATTTAAGTAAAGTTCAAATGATAAAAGGGGTGTCAATAAAGGTACCTCGAGAATAAATCATATACAAATAATCATTGAAAAAATCCGTGATTAAAGCAAAGATTTATTAATAATGTATGCTTTACAACCTTTACAACCTTGATAGTTCAGTGGGTAGGACACCGTTTATCATGCACACGATGAGGGTTTAATCCCGAATCGAGCCTACACCAATTTGTCTTTTCTAACGCTGATGAAAACATCGTGAGGAAACCCACATGACTATGTTATCCTTAGTCATATGACAGTGAACGCGTACAAAGCGGCGAGAGGCCTGCCCCCTAACATGTAAGTACAGTATGCTAGCAAAACGTGGGTTTTTTGAACATCAGGTGAAAATGTCATTTGATGTTCAGATGAATTTAGTAGCTCTGCCAACACCTTCAGATATACGGCGTGAATGTTTGGGTTTGAAATATTATTTGTCTATAGTTACACTGAAATTATTTAGCAAGTAATAGCATAGAAAGCAATAAATAATTTTAAAGAAGCAAGAAAACAAAATTGTATGACCATAACAATTTATTAATATTTGTATAATTAGCCGTGTATTCTAAGCCGACACTTAGAATAGCACTAACGGTAACGACTACCGGAATTGGGGCTTTTAAGGGATTTTTGGGCGATGCGGTTGGAGACCCATCATCGACAACATTTATTTTAACTTCTTTTAAACCTACTTCAAAAAAAGGAGTGTTCAAAAAAATTCGGGGATATTCGGCGTGAACGTTTGTCTTTCTTGAGATGTAGAATTGTAGACCATCGCCTCGAGGGATTTCAAGAATAATGTAAAGTTACATATGGTTGAGCCTATTTAATATTGTACAGTAATAGAAATACCGGAAATACGAAGAATAATACAGTAACCGTCGCTTCCTTATCCGAGAGGCATCTTTGCCGGGTTTACCCATCTCTAAAACTCGTAAAATAAAATAATTTTTAACAAAAAGAAAACCGACTTCATCGTTGGAAAAGCAACCAAAAATAAACAATCTAGTACTAAAAAGTACGAAATAAGTTTTTTAATTGAATATGAGTACTTCGCCTAATACCTTAGCAATTTCTTTATTCCACACGCGTCAGTCCCACCTTCGGCTACCCCTTCTAGGGATTAGTAGCAATAAGTATATGTATTTACATATATCTATATATGAATATCTGAAATCTCGACTGCTAAGTGTTGGATTGGAATAGCAATGACCCATTAATACCTTTTGGTTTAGTAAAAGAAGCATTAGTGTTTTGGGGATATAAAAATATACGGTCGAATTGAGAACCCTCCTTTTTTTTAAAAAAACGTTTATTTGCTGGTTAATAAAAGATTTGTAAGCGATATGTTCTTGCTTTTGCGCACTATATGAGATCAACACTGTTTTTATTGTTAGATGTTTTTTTTTTACCCTCATTTATTTTGTAAAAATATTTACATGTTCATGTGCGACTGGCAGCAAATAAACGTTTTTTCTTCTTCTTCTTCTTTCTTCTATATGAATGGAGTTCCATCATTAATCATATTTAATTCACATACATACATACATACATATACTCACGGCTATAAATCCCTTGAAGGGGTAGCCAGAGCTAGGGAATGAGACATTCCTCAGCCACCTTTGGAAGTTGCGTGGGGAAAAGATGGTGAAATAAAGGTTGTTGGTGATGGGTCTCCAACCGCATCGCCCAAAAATCCCTTAAAAGCCCCAATACCGTTAGTCGCCTCTTACGTACACCCACCGGAAGAAATGGGGTAGTGCTATTCTAAGCCGACACTACACAGCAAATTAATGCACAGCATATTTAATTCAATAATCATTTACCCGCTCGACTTCCAGAAGTTCATGCATACATACATATACCCACGTCGTTAGTTCCTATTGGGGTAGGCAGAGACTATCGATCTCCACTTTCACGTTCCTGGCAAACCTCTTTAGCTTCGTTCACATCCATCAATATTTTCATACATGCTCTTTTATTTCTTCGGACGCCTGCTTTTTTAAGCATATTCTCTATTTAATATAAATTTGACCTTCGTGGTCGTCTCTTTTCACAATTAACAATCATACATCCTCTCTATGTGCCCAAACTATCTTAACATATTTTTTTCTATCTTTTTACATTATCATCTTTCACACCACATTTTACACGAGTCACGTCATTTCTCACATTACAATTTTCACATTACAAACTTTTCTGAGGGATACTTCCAAAAGTGACTAAACAATTTTTAATTCGGACACTCTGCCTACATCTTCTCGGTATTTACGCTGGTGAGTATATATTTATATACGCACGGCTGTAAATCCCTAGGAGGGGTAGCCAGAGCTAAGGAGCTAGAAATTCCTCAGCCACTTTTGGAAAGTTGTGTGGGGAAAAGAAGGTAAAATAAAGGTTGTTGGTGATGGGTCTCCAACCGAATCGCCCAAAAATCCCTTAAAAGCCCCAATGACTTTAGGCGCCTCCTACGTACACCCACCGGAAGAAATAGGGCTAGTGCTATTCTAAGCCAACACTACACAGCTAAGCTATATATTTATGTATGTTTAAAATGAATGTTTGGTACACTATTAATAAAATCAAACACCAAAGATAAACGTAAAAGTATCTACTAGAAATATAAAATGGCAGACATAGCAGTTTTAACGTGAGATTCAGCCAGGTTTCCATTAAGCCTAATGTAGCCAACAGGGATGCACTTACAACCTATTAGTGGAATGAGAAGTCTCGTTGCCTTTAAACCGTTATTAAAAATGTCATTGAGAGTAACAGTTCGTAAATAAAATATTTGCTTTACGCTGGACTCTGCGTATATTTTACCTTTTTATTGTAATTACATCAAAGTACTAGTACATAGAAATATAGTTTGACCCATGTATTTCAAAAGGCTGGCAGAAGTACTGACTTCTATGATTGTTGCGTGTTATTTTATGGTTCAGCCAATTATTTCTGCCTAAGCATTGTTCCTACAGGATCTTGAGTACAGATAACTAAGCCTAACTCAGATACATACATACATATACCCATTGGGGTAGGCAGAGACGACGAGACTTTGTACGATCCTGACAAACCTCTCTAGCTTCGTTCACGTCCATCAATTTCTTCATACTTTGGACACCTGCCTTGCCAGCACACTCTCTATTTGGTCCAAATGTGTCCTTCAAGATCGGCCTCTACTAACATTACCTTCCACTTTGGCTCTATATCTATATCTAAGATATGCAGGTTTGCTCAAACCGTTAAATACCTTGACTAAAGATGAATATGACGTTAAAAACATGCATTTGTGATTGATTCAGTAAGAAAAACCCAAGGCTCTCTATAGTAGAGGCTGTGTTTATTCCCACTGAGCTACCAAGGTAAACAAAGTATTAATTTCACTTATTAAAAAAAAATGGTCCTTAAACCTTAAAATATGTATAGACTTACGGCTATAATCCTAAATTGAGAAAATCAAAATGACGCATCAAAATTTAATATTACTCTTATTTTGAATTATAGTTGGAATAATACTGTTAAATAAAAAATATTTGATGATAGGTCTCCAGGTTTTTTTTCTTTGAATACGCTAATAAGCCCTAAAACTAGGAAATGTAAGATAAATGCTATCCTAATCTAACACTACACAGCTGAGATCCCCAACATATACCCTATATCGTAAAGTACTGAAGATACTTTTAGGAAAGGTAATTTAAGTAGTAATCCCTCATAAATAGCGCAGTGCCCACGTATTCGGAGTATGTTGCAGCCTAATGCACGCTCGCTTAATCGCAGCCCCGTAAATAATGCAGTGAACCCCTAAGAGAAATCCCCAAAGCGCAATAATGAACTTTCAGCATAATCCCACCACACAGGTCCGGTTAACCAATTAGAAAATGTTTTGGCAAGCGTTTGTTTAGACCGTTCTTCACAGAATGAAAATTAATTGCATTCCCGTATGATCCACATAAAATTTTCAGTTGAGAGCCGATGTTGTTAGCTTTACTTGGTAGCGATACCCTTTTTCGTTTTAAATTTTGCACATATAAATGGATTAAGCGGGCGAAATTATATTGGAATATTGGAGCAGGGACACGTTTTGGAATAAGTATTCAAAGTTTGTTACTAGTTTTTAGTTATATTTTTTTTGCTATGTAATTTCTTTATGTAAATATAAATTGGAATTTAAAATAAATAGTTTACTTAACCGACTACAATTAAAAGTGGTTTACATCAATGAATGTTGTTTAGTCTTTCATTCACTCAAGTAAGTAAACGGGAAGAAATGTTATCAATTATAGTCATTCAATGCCCATAATTTAATACTATAGTTTTGAAGTAAAACGAGGCAATTAATCGCTTTATCACCCCACCAGAATTTTTTAAAATATTTCTTAATACGGATTTAAAGGAATGCTGTTTTCTAAGTTGTCCTATTTTATACATTTGCTTTTGTATGCCTAAAATTCTTGAGTCACTTAAGTAAATACATACCAAACCAAAAAAGAAAAGTGTTTTAAAAACTTAAAAGGTGGAAATAAAATATAATACATTTTCTCAAAAAATATAAACGGAAGTAAAAACTCGTGTAATCACTGAATTAAAATTAAAAACAGTAAGCAAAAAGTACTTAGCCGTGACAGGCGTCCCAGGCACTCCCCAGTGTGACTCATCGCACCTCAATTTGAACACGTAAACTAAAACGACGAATTAAATTAACTCTCTAATGAGGAGTGAATTTAAGGAAAATTTTGCTCATCAGCTTACATTTACCCCAAGTCTGTGCGTTATATTAAAGGTCGGGAGTTGCGAACGCATTTCTTTCTATGAGTTGCTCAAGAGAATGACTCTGAAATTCTCTAGCGTGCGCTCGTTTAGCCCGTAATTTTTCATTGAGCCCAGGAGTCGCTAGAAAAGCCTCCAATTAAGTTTCTCTTTACCGTTTGGCCCGAGGAAAACTCGGAGAAAAATGAACAGTGAGGACTGCTCTTTTGTCGACGAACATTGTCTTATTAAATGATTTTGTGGGGTGGACGCAGTATGACCTAAGAAATGTTACACTTTACTGCTGACTTCAAACCATTTTATGACCAGTGAAAGGTTTGTACTTCAGAGTTGAAATCACTTCTGCTAGTTAACTTGTTAAATGCATTTAAACTCGTAAATAAAACCGGTTTCAGGAATATTAAGTGACATCAGTAAGAAAATGACTTCGAAATAGCATTTCACGGGCCACAAATTTTCCCGTGAAAACAATCGTAAACTGTTTTTATTACTGAAACATTCGCCATTGATTCACGACCCAAAACAATAAAAATACTGACTCAATCAACCTACCAAACTTTACGAGCAGTGTAGGTGAGTAGATTTATTGTTCAAAGGGTAATAAAATAATGTTTCATTTACACCTCACTGTAGGGCTTCTTAGCCGCCTTTATTGTTTTACGGTTGATGGCATTCGCGGAATTTTATTTTGGTCGCAGAAAGCAATTTGCGGGTAAGAAAATAATGCGATGCGATATTTGAAGCTAAATTCCATTTCAGCAACAAGGATGTTTGAGAAGGGCCAGTAAATTCTTTTGCAGAGCTTTATGAAGTGGTGGGGCGTAGTTGCGAGGGCAGCCGTGGGAGGGCTCTGGTGGCGGGCGACGACATTATAAATCTTCATTTGCTATGTTCGCACATCCGGTTGCTCCCTAATTAGTTAACCCGCGCTGGGGCTCAGAATACTACGCTCGGATTTCCGTTGCGGTCGCTCCTCCTGTTTACTGCTTACTGCCACCTATGTATCGTTAAATATCAACAAATCCTTGTCGTAACTGCACCCTGTATGTATTGGAAACCAAGTTGACAGGATTGGTGCATGTAGAATTAATCATTATGGGAAACATGCAGGTAACTAGACATTTTAGCAAACTGATAGTGAAAGACTGGAGAGAATTAGCCGAAATAATATACCAAGCACTGCAACTTTATAAAAAAAACTTTTCAATTCCAGTAGTCCAATTCATTCCGATAGAGTTAAAAGTAAAGTAGCAATAGTAATGTAATGGAAATGTTTGTAATGTTAATTGAGGTTTGTTTTTCTTAATAAACGATTTATAAACACTGGGAAAAATTTAAAGATGTAATATTTTGGGCGTATTATTTTTTAGAGTTTTATCTCTTACTAGTAATTCGCCTTAAATGTCCGCGGGTAGGATACCCTTATAATATATTTATATAACCAAAATATTCTTAGATAAACAGGCTGTCTATCACCAAAATAGTTTAAAATCACTTTCGTATTATCTGAGATTAGCACAAGTAAACATACTTACATACATATACTCACGGCTATAAATCCCTAGAAGGGGTAGCCTAGCCTAGGGGGTAGCAAAATAAAGGTTGTTGGTGATGAGTCTCCAACAGCATCGCCCAAAATTCCTTAAAAGCCCCAATGCCGTTAGTCGCCTCTTACGTACACCCACCGGAAGGAATGGGGTAGTGTTATTCTAATAACTCGTAAGCTCTACATTGAATATATGGATTGTTACTTTTCTACCTAGTTTTCAGAATAGTCACCAGTTTAATTAAACAACTTTCATGCCATTTTCATATTTTAAATACTCTAAGAAATTGAGCTTTTACTTTAACGAAATAAGATTTTCTCCATTTAAGTAACTTCGTCAATCTCTCGAGAAACACTGAGTGCCAACTTAAGTTATTTAAGTTTTAGTCTGCTGCATGATAGGACTCTGCTCCAAATATATTTTAGCCATTACCTTTGGTACCTTTTGAGTTAAATAATCGGAAATCATTGCATATTATTTCTAATTAAAGTGTAATGCGTTAATCTCACCAACTTTTGTTCTGGTCCAGCTTTAGATCTAAGACCCTATCACATTTTTCTATCCCCCATCATTATTCCATCACCCTTCTATTTAATTCATAAAGGTCATGTGAATGGTAATGTTAGTAGAAGACGACCACAAATAAAAAGTGTGCTCCTAAGGGCAGGCGTCCGAAGTTTGAAGAATAAAAGAGCATGTATGAAAAGATTGATACATGGAAATGAAGCTAGAGAGGATTGCCAGGATCACACAAAGTAACGATCTATGGCCTGCATCCATTGGAAATAATAGCGTGAATATATGTTTGTATGTATGTATAAATTCCATTTTGTTTATTATTGTGTATCATTTAACCTCGGCTGGTGTGGGGCGTTGGGCAATTGTGTGTAGGCAATACAAAGATTCAATAACATTTAAACGTTATTTTTAAGAACCCAATATTTAATTTAAAAACTTACATACCATGTCTCCAAGAACTTCTCTTATATAATTTCATTAAGAAACACATAAGTATTTTCAGAAAAAAAATAGAAGCCTCGAGAACGAATAAAACATTCTTACATACTTATCAATACATAGTATAAAACAAAGTCGCTTTCGCTGTATGTCCGTATGTATGCTTAGATCTTTAAAACTACGCAACGGATTTTAATGCGGTTTTTTTTAATAGATAGAGTGATTCTTAAGGAAGGTTTGTATGTATAATAAATGCATAATATAGTAGAGAAACACTGATAAATTTAAATGTTTCTAATGTGATGTCGTAAATAAGCACGTTTTTTTGCGCTTATATTGCAAACGCTGGCTGAACCCTACGAGATAGACCAAAATAATGTACTACAGTATTGTTTACCTTAAAAAGTTCAACAAAAAAGTCCGCGATGGTATATGTCTATCTCTTAGGTATAACCCAGCATAACCATTTTTATTCTTTACTAAAAAATGGTTATTTACGAAGTGATTTTAAACAATATAGCATTAATCCTTATCCAATTAAGTACCTTAAATAAATAAAATAAATAAATTGTGCAGTATCAATATGATAGATAGATCAATATGCTTTTTACAGCATGTAATTTAAGTGAATATTACCGAAGATATTACAAATTTAAAATGCAGGGTCGTAGTTGTTTGCGCCAGGCGGCGCGTGCCTATAAATAGCGCGTCGATGGCCATTATCTTTTAATTTTTATTGAGAGTGTGAAAGTAGGTTGTCCTGTTATTTTATTAAGAAATCTGAATCCTCCTAAGCTCTGCAATGGCACACGTTTGCTGGTCAAATCACTAAAAAAATTCATAATAGAGTGCACAATACTCACCGGATGTGGTACCGGAGAAGATGTACTAATTCCCCGAATTCCTCTGATACCATCAGATTTACCGTTCCAATTTAAACGCCTACAATTTCCGGTAAAGATATCTTTTGCAATGACCATTAATAAATCGCAGGGTCAAACTTTTAACGTTGCAGGATTAGACTTGAGTGTTGAGTGTTTTTCACATGGCCACTTATATGTCGCGCTGTCAAGAGTAACGTCTAAGCAAAACATGTTTGTATTGGCTAATGACAAAAAAGCTGTGAACGTTGTGTATAAGGACATTCTGTAGTAGGTATATTTTGCATTGCACCCGTGCGAAGCCGGGGCGGGTCGCTAGTTATTATTAAACCAACAATGGATTCAAGTATGATTCCTTTGTTAAAATATTCATTTCGTAACATGTCATGAATTTTATTCCAACTCATATTATTATTCTCTCACTCGTTTTTCATAAATGAAAACTCGAATCTTTTTATTACGAGTTACAATAAGAAATTCTAGAAAAGATGTCTTATATAATTTCTTGCAGGCAGCCAAAATTTCACACCTGTTGTAAAAAAGACAAAAGAATGTACTTTTTGGTTTCAGAAATGATGGCTTTTTATTATATTTTTAACAATTAAGTGATTTTACAGTTATAATGGATAGGAAAAATTATCCCCGAAGGGGTTAGCAGAGGTGCTAATAATTCTGAAGATCACGTGACATTGTCACCTGTTGTTCAGAGTGCCCACGATTTGCTTGGACAGTGTTCTCACGTTATATAGGGCAGGCCTATCGGCGTTTTGAACAAATACACTGTCACATGATTGTGAGTTTCGACAGTCCCCTCGATTTCCTGGGATGCCATCATCAGATCCTGGTCTCATGGTGCTTTCTCGGTAACAATAACATAACAAAAGAAATGTTTAGTGAACCTGTACTTCTCTGCATAAAAGCTACGAAGAGGAGTATAGATATAAATTTTGAAAAAAATATTTCTTAACTCCCCGTAATTAAGGACCTACACCTTCTATCATCAGCTCAGCAGCATAAAATTATGATTTCCAGAAGCAAATGCCAATATAACTTCAGAAAATATGTAAATCGCGGTACATGTGCCTATAAAATTTGAGGGTACCCCTCGATTTCTCCAGGATCCCATCATCAGACCCTGATATCCTCATCATGGTACCAATCCGGGAGTATCTTCTCTCTAATAAAAAAATTATAATCAAAATCGGTTCATAAATGGAGAAGTTACCAGCGAACAAACATAAAAAAAATACGGCCGAATTGAGAACAGTTCTTTTTTTGAAGTCGGTTAAGAAGTTAAAATATTTTTGTTCATGCAAACCTCATGTGGGGATTATTACTAATAAATAAAGGAAAGAATAATTTCCCGCCTGTGTCGAAATTTTTCTTTCCTTTATCGGTTAAGAAGTATTTAAAGCAAATATTTGTAACCATTCAGAATATATTTTCTTTTCAAAACTGGCTCTGGAGGTAGCAAGGTTTGCTGTTTGTTAAGGTCAAAATTTTACAAACTTTCTACCTATGGGTCTAGACAGAGGCGACTAACGGTATGGGGCGGGGCTATTTAAGTGGTTTTGGGCGATGCGGTTGGAGACCCATCATCAATCTACCCTATCAACCATTCGTCAGTCTATCCTATCAAACTCCAAATGTGGCTGAGGAGTTTCTAGCTCTAAAGCTCTGGCTACCCCTTTTTGGGAATTATAAACTAACAAAAGATAGAAACATGAATAAATACTATTAGCCTGCAATCGGTAAGGACATAGCAAAGTTATTAATTCTAGTTTTACTTTGTATTGTTAAAAACAAAAATCAAATAAGCGAGTTTCAAATTTAAAATATTTTACTATGGCGGACGTGAGGTTTAGCTTGGAAAATATCGAGAGGTGACGTGACGTCATGCCAGCTCCGGGCACTCAATTAGTCAGACTGACAGCAATTAGTACGGATCAGCTGATAATTTACCGGCCTTGATTGAGCCAAAATGTACATAATTTGGAATTTGAAATTATTACATTGCAAATGTTTGTTAGAAATATTTGACATATAAAATATTATAAAATCACGCCATGAATCTCCTTTTGGGTAGGCAGTGAAGACGTTAGAGAAGACTTCTTATTCCACAGACTTAAAATTAAATTAACCCATACATGGTTTGTCTCTCATCTTCAAAATCTGTCTGGGGAAGTCAAGCTGTGGTTTTCTTCTCGTGCCCGTAAGGGCGCGCGGATTTGGAGTCTCCCATTTAATAAAAATTTCCAAAGTATCTTGTCGCCACCCGTGAAAACGGAATGGGGCTTTGACGAAACTGTTACCGCGAGCGCGATCTAACTCACCGTATGATACGGCGAGTGACCGGCTACTCGCGGCCTGTAGTCTTCTTTCTTCTCTTCACCGTGAGCGCGATCAAGCACGCCCAGTGGAATCTCTGTTACGAGAGAAAGCCGGGCGAACGACCGGGTGGCCCACGGACGTCGGTACTCTTGTATCTTGAAACGAAACCGCCTTATTCCTCTTCTTTCTTCTCCGCGGGCGCTGTCTAGCCCACTCCTGTGGGCGACGGCTACCCGCGGTCCGCGGCTCGGTTCCCTTTGTCTTGTCATTTTCTTCGCGGGCGCGATCGAGCCTACTCCCGTAAGCGATGGCAACCTGCGGTCTGCGACTCGACTCCTGGCCCTTGTCTTTTCTTCGCGGGTGCGATCGGGCCTACTCCTGTAGGCGATGGCACCCGCGATCGGCATTCTCGGCTCCTAAGCGTGGTTTTCGCCGCGAGCGCGGTCGAGCCCGCGCCGTGCGGCGGGCGACCCGCGGCTCGCGGTCTTATGGCTGTCGTAGCGCTGCGCGTATCGCGTAGTCGGCTGCATCTGTGGGGCTGGGGAAGTCGCCGTCAATGTACCTATATATTGTAAAATTACCTCCAAATAGCGCGCATGGCAGTTCTGCACTTAACACTACGCTGATTTCCTTAATATTTTTATGGGGTCTTTATTTCCTTCATAGAATTAACTTGATAAACCCCAATACCCTAAGTCACCGTGTCGTTACTTTTTGCCGGTAGCTTGTTTTATATCTATAATCGATTTATCAATCATAATCGGTACAAGTATAAAAATAACATAAACATTCACGCCGAATATCCCCGACGGGGTCGACAGAGGTACTAATACTTCTGAACATCACGTAACTTTATCACCTGGTTTTCAGAGTAACCACGTTTTGCATGGACAATGTACTCACGAGATAGGGGGAAGGCCTATCGCCGTTTTGTACGGATACACTGTCACATCACTAAGTACAACTCAGCGATGTGGGTTTCCTCACGATATTTTCCCTCACCGTTAACAATCAAGATAAATAAACCTCACATATGTCTGTAGTAAAGACAAATTGGTGTAGGCCCGACCTGGGATTTGAGCACTAGTCGTTTGCACGATAACCAGTGTTATACTCATTGAGCTATCACGGTAACGGTTTGAAAAAGTTAATTACATACATATACGCACGGCTACAAATCCCTAGAAGGGTTAGCCAGAGCTAATTAATTAGAGATTGCTCAGCTGCTTATGGAAGTTAATTCTATGAAGGAAATAAAGACCCCATAAAAATATTGAGGAAATCAGCATATTGTTAGGAGCAGAACTGCCGTGTACCTACATATACTAACGGCTATAATTCCCTAGAAGGGGTAGCCAGAGCCAAGCGATTATAAATTCTTCAGCCACTTTTGGAAGTTGAGTGGGGAAAAGGCGGTAAAATAAAGGTTTTTGGTGATGGGTCTCCAACCGCATCGCCCAAAAATCCAATAAAAAGCCCCAATACCCTTAGTCACTTCTTACGACACCCGTGGGTAGAAAGGGGTAGCGACATTCTAAGCCGGCACTACACGGCAACTCAAATCTCTTTTAGATATTTATAATACAATTTTAGTTGTTTATTGAAATTCTTTTGAAGAATAGACGCCAATACAGAATGTTCTGTGCGAGTTTTATTGCAACAGCGAGATTCATGGGTGATATTGAATACCAATCGTTTCTCACGATTGCTTTGCAGGCGCATATCTTCGTATAGTTGACATACACATAAATATTTTTCTTCGAAGTTAATCTGTACTTTTCTGAGCGTCTCCTTTCACGTAATAAATATCGGCTTAGCAAGACGCGTGCCGGCTCAAACGAGAAAAATATTCAAAGAAAGCCACGACGGGTAAACACGTTTTCAACATTTTCACATTTCTTATTTCACTCCCAGTGTAAACCTTCTCAAACATGAGTGTTTTTTGTCGGCAAACAAATTCAAATTTTTAATACTCCATGCTTCTAATTTAGAATGTTGGACGAGGAATAAAAGAATCAAAGATACTGAATAGAAACATACAGAATTATATATCTCAAATATATTTTAGCTGTTCATGGATCATCAGCGAAGAATCATCTCTTAATGAAATATAGGCAGATAAAAGGAATAAAGATTCAGGTTTAAGTTTCTGGCTTACATGTGTATATCCTATTTGCCGAATCGTTTAATTATTAATATGTTTTATGATTATTAATATTATTATTTTTTGGATTCTCAACTTCATGAAAGCATGATAGCGTCAGTGCTCCCCAACAACAAAAAAAATTGATGGGTGTGGTCAGTGACTCAAGTTTAAGAACTGACGGGTAATATAAACTTTCTACGGCGACTGCAAATCCGCCACTGAACATCAGGTGACAATATCACGTGACATTCAGAAGTATTAACCCCTTCGTGGATATACGCTGTGAACATTTGAGTTGAGTTGAGTTGAGTTAATAATGACTAATATGAAAACCTTAAATTATGCTATTATTTACAATCAATATTACCGTAATCTAGCTAACATCAGGTAACGATTTTATAGGTATAGTGATTATTCTAGTATTGCGAACTTAAGTTACTTATTATAAAATAATAATTTTATAATAAGTAACTTATTATAATTTACAGCATTGAAATTTATTCATAATGTAACCATACATATCTTGGCGTTGCTGCAGTAAGATATAGTCTCAACATTAATAACACTGCATCGTAACATCATCCTGTATTAATCCTCGTTTCCTACAATTTTCCAACCTGTGGTTCAAGGAAGCAGTTTTTAGACATATGTTGCTTAAAAAAATGAAAAACAGTCGTGGAAAAACTTTTTTCGTTCCGGAGTTCGCGGGTTCGATCTCGATGCGATGAGCATAAATGATTGTTTCTTAGTCTTGGATCTTATTTGTATTTCTGTCATATAATCTATACTTATAATAAATCTGTAGAGAGGTCAATTCTGTACATGAAATATATTTTCAAAATAACCATCAGGTGGTGATTAGGGATCGATACTGATGCCAAAAATGCAATCAGTAAAATTTTTGTCTGTCTGTCTGTCTGTCTGTCTGTCTGTCTGTCTGTCTGTCGGTTTGTATGTTCCTTATGGAAACAAAAACTACTCGACGGATTTTAACGAAACTTGGTACAATTATTCTTCATACACCTGCGCAGGTTTTTGTATACTTTTCAGCAGAGTAGTAAAGGGGAATTTTGGGAAATTTTGGGAAAACGGGAGAAGTTACTCCATTTTTAAGCTTCTTTCGCGTGTGCAGCCTCAATGGTTAAACTTACATAGAAATCATGTGTGACGGAAATATTCTTCATAAAATTATCTAAAAAAAATCCTCAGCAGTTTACGTCTATCTTTTACGGTTGACTCACAATAACACGTGTAATTCCTGATAGCTTAGCAGTTCGGAACATATTTTTAACAACACACAACTTTACTAATTTACATATAACATACTAGATGGCGCCAGTAGTTGCATCCTACATCACGTAATGATTTATTGTTTAGTATAAATACTTCATAGCGTTTTATTACAAAATTTGCGATTAAACGGAAATACGGAACCGTTCATCAAAGCGCATTTAAAATCATAAAACTACACTGTTTAGGGAGTGCTATAAATTTAATAAATTGAAAACATTGCGCTGAATTTCACAATGCTTGAGCAGTGACTGAAGATAGAAACCTCAGATATATAAAAAAACAACGCTACCCGTGCGAAGCTGGGACGATCCACTAGTATTTAATATATTGTTGACTAAATATCCTATAATGAAGTTTTTTAAGTAGTGGGTGTTATTTATATGTTTTATGTGTGTGGGTGTTTATTATACAATATTAAATATATTGTTAAGTTAGTATCGCATAATACAAGTTTAACTTGGTTTGGGGCTAGCCTGATCTGTGTATTAAAAACTATATACTAAATCTGCTTCCGTCCAGAAAAATCGGACTTAGATAATGTTGTGTTTTTTTTAAGCTTTAATGCTAATTTGCTTGTACATTTTACAAAGTGGGGAATTACTTTGTAATGAAAGGAGTGTAGTGCTTGCAATGGGAATTTTTAAATAATCAAGCTGAAGACCGATGGTTAAACCAAATATTCTTTATTTCAAAAGTTTTTCTTCTAAAACATCCAAAAAATTTGGGATTTTAGTATTAGATAAATATACGTTCATATAATACACAAACTTGTAACATGAGATACTTATTTAACGATTTATTTAAAATTGTATAATACCCATATAAATACCACCCACGACTAGAAAACCATAATTTATGCTCACCACATAAATTTTGCTCTCAGCAGAAATCAAACCCGCTATCTCCGGACCGAAAAGCTAACATAACCACTCGGCCACGGACGTCGATCGTCAAGCGAGTATTCATAGAAGAGAGTGTTATGTATGTATGCAATGACTTGATAAAACAAGAGGTTTTCCAATTCAATCACCTAAAGTTGGGAACCTGTGTGATGTTTCTGACATATTATCTCCGCTCTCAGCGTGTACTATACTTCTGTTACCAATTACTTTGAAGATCGTAATTACTGTTCCATACGATACGATGCCGAAATACGATAATTATCTTAAATTTTTAATGACTTGCCAGTCAAAATAATATTTGGAACTCGCAGGTACTTGTATGTAGAGTCGTTTATTTATGACTAAAATATTAAAAAGCCATTAAATAAATAATGTAAGTCTTGCTAGAAAAGTGTTATTGGGCAACTATTTATTGAACACCCACAAGCTATAAACCCTAGAAGGGGTAGCCAGATTAGAAATTCTACAGCCACTTTTGGAAGTTGAGGGAAGTTGAGTGGGAAAAAATAGTAAAATAAAAGCTGTTAATGATAGGTCTTCAACCGCATCGCCCAAAAATTCCTTAAAAAGCCCTAAAACCGTTAGTCACATCTTACGTAAACCCACAGGAAGAAGTAGGGTACTGTTATTCTAAGCCAACACTACACGGCTGAAATATTTACATAAATTAAATTTGTTTAAGATAAATTAAAATAAGTTGTAAGTCATTTTTATTCGGAAAAGTCTTTATAATAATATAGTTAAGTAATTCCACAATAAACGGTCAGTTAATATATCAGAAAGCGTGACGTCACAGGTCACGTCATTCTTCAAGTCGTCGTCCGGATATTATCCCTTCACCAGTGTCTTGGAACGTTGTCCATCACTGGAAGGAGGGTAGAAAAATGAATCTTACCGTCATATTGTTCTTAAATGTTTTGTTATACGAGGGCTGCTATTTATGTATCCGGAACTGGCCACTTACAGAACAATAATTTAAAAAGTAATTACATCATTTAAAAATAGAACTCTTTAGCTTTAGAATACATTTATTTTTATGTGACTGTCAATTGTTTTCACATCGTAGCGTCATTTTGAAAATTGCGTGTCTTCACCACCATGGATTTAACTCGTGAACATTTTCGTGCCATGATTTTTTACGATTTTCGGCGTGGTCTAACTCAAAAACAGTGCATCGATCAGCTTACTTCAACTTTTGGGGATGAAGCACCCTCAAAGACCACTGTGTATCACTGGTTTAGCGAGTTTAATCGTGGACGATCTAAGCTTACTGATGAAATTAAAGAAGGTCGCCCTAAAACGGTCGTTGTACCTCAAAACATCGATGCTGTCCGGGAACTAATAACTCAAGATCGTCATGTTACATATCGTGAGATAGAGGCATCTCTGGGCATTAGTATGACGAGCATACATAAGATACTTCATGAACATTTAGCTGTAAAAAAAATTTGCTCCCGTTGGATTCCGCACAACTTGAGTATTGATCAAAAACAGGCTCGTGTCGATTGGTGCAAAGAAATGTTAAAAAAATACAACCGTGGTGCGTCAAAAGCTGTTTATAATATCTACACAGGTGACGAATCTTGGATCTACGCTTACGACCCCGAAACTAAGCAGCAGTCCACGGTGTGGGTGTTCCAAGATGAGCCGAACCCAACAAAAGTTATTCGTGCAAAAAGCACATTGAAGCAAATGGTCGCTTGTTTTTTTGGTATAAATGGCCATGTAGCTACAGTGCCTTTAGAGAATCGTAAAACTGTTAATTCGGAGTGGTATACGACCATTTGTTTGCCGGAAGTCTTTGAACAAATAAGAAAGACTAACCGACAACGTAGAATCATTCTGCATCACGACAATGCTAGCTGTCACAGGTCGGCCGTCACAACTCAGTTTTTAGAAGCTCAAAAGATCGAATTGACAGGTCATCCGCCGTACAGCCCTGATTTGGCACCCAATGATTTTTATTTATTTCCAAATGTGAAGAAAAAATTACGTGGTCAACGTTTTTCGAGCCGCGAAGAGGCAGTCGATGCGTTCAAAATGCACGTTTTGGAGATACCTCAGTCTGAGTGGAAAAAGTGCTATGAAAATTGGTTTCAACGCATGCAAAAGTGTATAGATCTGAGCGGCGAATATTTTGAGAAGCAATAAAACCATATTAATTGATATATGTTTGTTTCTTTTTTTTATTCCGGATACATAAATAGCAGCCCTCGTACGGGGACGAGGCGTGAGAACCTCATTGCATTTTATTTGGTTCATTTTATTTGAGTGGTATATTATTATGATTTAGTTTTTTTCGAGAAGATTTTTCTATCTTTGTAATTTAAGAATTGCTTAGAGACTTAAACGTTCACGCAGTATATTCCCGAAGGGTTTGGTAGAGGTACTAATACTTACGAACATCGAGAGACATCGGCATCGTCACCTGGTGTTCAGAGTACCCACGTTTTGCTTGGACAATGTAATCACGTGGTACGGGGCAGGCCTATCGCCGCTTGGTACGATAGTCTGTCACATGACTTAGTACAACTTAGCCATGTGGGTTTCCTCAAGATTTTGTTCCTCACCTAATAGAAATACATGTCCTCGGCATTTCTAAATTATAAAGATAACAGCCGTGATAGTCCAATGGGTAGAATGACATCCTGTCAATACAAACAGGCGTGAGTTTGAATCCTGGGTCGATCCTACACCGATTTGATTTTTTCCAAAGACTTACGTGTGGTTAATTTATCATGGTTGTTAACGGTGAGGGACAGATAGATACTGTTGATAATTACTGTTTAAATTGCTTTCCCTGCCTTACATTGGTAAATCTTTAAGTCATGCATTTTTTGAGCTAAGGTAAGCAGGTTTACTAGGCTAAAAAAAGAAAACTTGCCGTTATTCTTTATCATTTTATAGTTCAAATAACACTCCATGCAAGGTTGCAAAACGACCTAATGACGTCAATGACTGACACAAACATAAGTTAATAATGGTGACTCATCAGTTTCTTGGTGTTAGACGAAGAAGCAATGTGGTTTGGGGTGGGCGAATGATGTTCCGGAAAGTAGCCCATCACTCATGAAGACTGCTTCCGGCTCCGGATATGAACCTTGTATCGTCCGTCACCAAGTGTAAATCAGGACTATAATTTGTTTTATTTATTAGAGTAGCATCCAATTTGGACTCTTACACTTGATTATTTAGTTAAAACTCTGAGTCACTCTTGATGAAAGTTTTGTAAGTGTTATTAGTTAGAGCAGTAAAAAATAATTATTAATTACGATCGTAAAACCAGCAAACAAAAAAAACCTTTCACCAATCAACACTTAAACAGTTAAACATTATATAGGCTATACAAAATTTTATAGAGCGTAAGCAGTCAGCGTTTAACACTACCCGGACAAAGCCGGTGTTGACGACTAGTTTTAATTAAGCAAGCTATGTCAACAAGAACTGACCCATTACTGCACATAAAATGATGTTCTTTTTAGTAGTCCCAAAAAAAATGTTTTGCCTTAATATAAAGCAAACCGTACCAACGTTATCATATTTCTGGTACTATAAATAATTTACATCCTATTTGCAGATAAAAAGAAAAAATAACACTTTTAAGCTTAAAAAAAAAGTGTTACATTGATTAAAAATTGTATGCACAACAGTAAAAAATGCAATCAATATTTCCAAAGCAAATTAAAAGTGTCATGTGCAAAACTTCTTGTTTAAGTCCATTAGCCTTTTGATTCCAAGCTGAAGTGTTATTCCAACTAAACTAACATAGGGCTGGCAGGAGTGGGGCGGGCTATTGCTTAGCAAACACACTCTACTAACTGTGTTTACAAGACGGACTCGCTACACTGAGGAATGATGCAATACTGGGTGACTGACTGAGGAATTGTTTCATATATTTCGAGTTTTGCTGCCATTTCTTTGCTTCAGTTGTCTGCTAAAATTTTTATTGGTCTTCTTTTAGTTATTCAGGTTATTGGTTTAAAAGCCTACTAAAAATGCTTTAGTTATCTAATGCCGAGTTTGAATGTTTTGTGTTATCTCAATAAAACTAATGGCGTACCAGGTGAAATACAGGTGGATTTTTTTTAACTCATTTTAATAACAAACTTTATACAAATATTCTCACTAGAGTTAGTTTAGGACACATTACGTAATAAGCAATCTCTATATAAAAATTGATGCTCTGGTGAACAAAGGCATCACCTCTGATGTAGAAGCGATACTTTTGCGAGAGTTCAAATCCTGTTCTGTGATAATACATATATTTACACAAATATAATTTGCCGTGTAGTGTCGGCTTAGAATAACACTACCCCATTTCTTTCGGTAGGTGTACGTAAGAGGCGACTAACGGTAATTGGGGCTTTTAAGGAATTTTTGGGCGATGCGGTTGGAGACCCATCACCAAAAACCTTTATTTTACCATCTTTTCCCCACGCAACTTCCTGTGTTTGAGGAATTTCTGATTCCCTAGCTCTGGTTACCCCTTCAAGGGATTCATAGCCTCGAGTATATGTATGTACTTATGTATGTATGTAAATATATGTACTATCACACAAAATCTCACGGCATAGTTCTCCTTGAGGAAGAACTATTTTCATCGGTACTTACATCGATCCAGGTAAACCTCACGAGATGCATTTACGTTCATCAATTCTTGCCTTGCCTCCTGTCAAGTAAATGCACTGTGTAAGCATACAATGGGGACATTTTGACTTTAGTTTCATAAGTATTACCTACCATACTAGGATCATAATGAGTATTAATTACTAAATACATACGATTTGTGTATTATTCCCATAAAAACTGAATCCATACTTGATGTCAATGTCAGATGCTCGGTTATCGTTTAAAAAATCTAAATCATGATCGGTTTTATACACATACTAAAAGGGAATGTTAGAGTATTAGGATTCAGAATGACTAGGTTTTTTTAAACTTAAACATTGAGAAGATATAATTATTATTCAATTATCATATCCCCATTAGGCTATCATCTCGATATTTTTCCACTCTACAAAAAAAGTTAAAAATGAAAGTTTTTTGCCCTTGATAGTGTATTAACCGTATTCATTCGTATTTTTTTTTATTAAACGCTAATAATAAATATTGCCGTGTAGTGCCGGCTTAGAATGTCACTACTTTTGTCAAGAAGCGACTAAGGGTATGGAGTTTTTTTTGGCTACTCCTTTTTGGGATTTACGGCCGTGAGCATATGTATGTATGCATGTAACAGAAACGCAACAATCAAAAATAAAAACAATGTTTTGTAGATATGTACCGAAAAAAGTAGAACAACTATTAAATTGAGCTTTTCCTTGTGTCGAACATATTGACGGATAACTACATCGGAGAGTGGCGTTTAGGGTATTAACGCACAACCCGATAAAGCGGTCGTCTTGTCTTTAAGCCCATCAGTTTTCTCACAAGATGTTTACGACAAATAAAGCTTTCCAGCTCGAAAAAAAGAGATTAAGGAATGCGAAGGATTCGGAAGTTGTTGATTGGAGACGAAATAAGTCCTATAGAAGAGTTTTGAATAATTTGGATTGCTACTGTTATTTTAATTATTGCGTTTGAATTTGGGATGTTTGTTTTTGATTTGGTTAGAAATATTTAGTAGCACTCCATAAAGTTAACATTTGATTGTACTTTTATTAATGGTGTGATTTTTTTCAGCCAAATAAAAAACTTTTCAATTCCAAACAGAGTTTTGGTTTCAGTTATGCCGTGTAGTGCCGGCTTAGAATGTCGCTACCCCTTTCTACCTACGGGTGTCGTAAGAGGCGACTAAGGGTATTGGGGCTTTTTGTTGGATTTTTGGGCGATGTGGTTGGAGACCCATCACCAAAAACCTTTATTTTACGATCTTTTCCCCACTCAACTTCCAAAACTGGCTGAGGAATTTATAATTCCTTAGCTCTGGTTACCCCTTCTAGGGAATTATAGCCGTGAGTATATGTATGTATATGTATGTTAATTTTACAATACACGCAGAAAAAATGCAGTTATATGTTATTCGAAACTGAGTTTTAACAAATATCAAACTCTTGAGGATAGTGTGCCACGGCTTAAATAACATAATTTTTATTATTGTGTTTATTTCAAAGCCTCATTTGATGAATATTACATTAACATAACATACCATTTCACCAATGATGTTGTTTATAATTTTGTTATGCATTAATTTATTTGAGTACTATTATGATAAATTTGGTAATAGTGTTACTAAGTCTGCCAGCTCGCACTAGGTTGCCATAAAGTTGAGGACATAATACAGACTGTGAAGAGCTTTTTTAACTTTTCATTGTCAATAAAATATTGTTTCCTTCAAGGTCATTGTATTCATAAGTATATTTAGGCATCTTCCTCAAACTTTTTGTAGTAACAGTAAGAGTAGAAACTTTCGAACTCAAAACGCCAAAAAAACAAAAATCTTTCCACTAAAAAATATTCAATTGAAATTGTATGACGAATCTGAGATGTAAGAGATTCACAAAACATAGCGAATAATTATCATAAGCTGTAGAGCAGTGAAGCAAGCAGTGGCAAGTTTAGTTGGCATAACTATTTCCACGACTCTAATGACTTCCAAGGCGCGTAATGTACGTGATACGGTGCTGTGCGCGGTATTCATTATAGTCGTCTTTAATTTGCCAGTTGGGCGGTTCAATCTCAGAGCCTCCTTTGAAAAGTAAAACCAGATATATTTCTCGTCTGGGCGCCTATAAACTTACGCCACGCCGCGGCAAACACTAGCTCCTAACAAAGTTAGTTCTAAGGTAAAGTTTTAATTGCTCTCTGGCAAATCTCGGTTTATCTTTTTGTGGTCATTCGGAACTGCTTTGTTGAAAATAACTCGATTCAAGAACGACAGAAAAGATCTTTTTGTTATGCTTGTACCGTTGCGAGGAAGATTAGTGAACAGACAACTTTATTAGGCTTTTATTATACTTTGATTAAGGCGGCTGTGTTATTTTGCTCTCATTCATAATTAATTAGGACAAAAGCATTGTTTAATGTTTTGATTGCTTTGAAATTAATTAAGTAGGAGTAATTAGTTCAGAAAAGGTTTCCGGAAATGGTTGTGGTTTTGTTAAATAATTTGTATTACATTATTAAAATAGATGTTAAAAATACATTTGTTGAATTGTGTCAGTAATCAAATGAATTTGGCACTGGCGTTTCGAAAACGAATTGTAAATTTTCAGTGGACGTGGTAAAAACGTTCGTGTAACAGCTAACCTCTTTGCGGCGTGGAACGGTGCGTCCCATTTATTGGCACAATGAAATTAGCATAGTAATGAAAAATATTGGTCGATTCGCTGCCACAGAGTTGCCATGTATCAAACTCTTTTTTGTATTCATTTGCCGGGGTCAAATTTATTTTAATTAATTTCATTTCTAACTGTCAGGCACTGTTATATTTTTGCCTCAACAAGGCAAACTGGGTAGATATCCTTCTATCTCTATATACAAATATATACATACAAGGGGCATGCCAAAAGAAGTTAGATACTCTTTTCTCATTTAATTGACACTGGCAAGCTATACACCATCTTTTTTTTATTTACATATTTGAATATAGAACACACTTTTTTTATTTATTTTTTATTTGAATGAGCTCAGTCGACGTGATTTTCGCGCTATGATTTATTATGACTTTAAAAAAGGTTTAAAGCATCAAGAATGTTTTGAACTTTTGGTGATTCTGCTTGTTCCCGAGCAATAGTATTCAATTGGTTTGCTGAATTTAAAAGAGGACGGGGACGTCTCGAAGATGAAGCGAAGACAGGACGGCCGCCAACCGCGGTCACGCAAGAAAACGTTCGTGCAGTCGAAAAAACTATTCGCGAAAACCGACGAATTACACATGTAGCGCTAGAGCGAGAACTAGGAATTGGATCAGCAGTAATGTAAACCATAATTCACCACCACCTTTCTCTCCGTAAACGTTGTTCGAGATGGGTGCCGCACAAACTTACCGATGAGCAGAAAGACCGTCGGGTGGATTGATGCCTATTCATGATAGATAAATTCAACGGAGGCGAGAAAAAAAACGTATATGATATACTGACTGGTGACGAAACATGGCTTATATAGCCTGTGATCCCGAATCAAAGCGACAGTCGACTGTATGGTGCTTTGAAGACGAGCCAACTCCAACGAAATGTCGCCGTGCACGAAGCACACAGAAACAAATGGTCGCCTCGTTTTTCTGCAAAACGGGTCATATTGCTGTGGTAGAGAATGAAAGAACGGTGAACTCCGAATGGTATGTGACAGTTTGTGCTCCAACAGTAATATCAGCTTAGTGTGACAAGCGAACGAAGTCATGAATCCGGCACCTTCTCTGGCACCACGACAATGCGGCGCCGCACACGTCTGCCAGAACACTAGACTTTTGCAACTCGAAAAATGCGTCAATTCTCCCTCACCCGCCATATTCCCCTGACCTAGCGCCTTGTGATTTTTATTTGTTTAAAAAAATCAAAGAAAAACTAAAGGGGAAGAGGTTTGAAAGCAAAGAAGATGCGCTGGTTGCCTATAATTTCGATATTTCTGAGGTATCTAAAGAAGAGTGGTCACAGGTTTTTTCCAATTGGTTCAGACGTATGGAAAAGTGTATATTATTATGTGCTCAGGGTGAATACTTTGAAAAGATCGATACTTGTAATCTATACGAAGACTGTAACGAGGTCAAAACTGTACATTGAAGAAAAAAAAATAAAAACCGGTGGAATATGTTTTATTTTCGATACTGAAGCCAAATTTGCTATTTTTGAAAAAAATGTCTGTCTGTCTGTCTGTCTGTCTGTCTGTCTGTCTGTCTGTATGTCCGTTCATCATGTTAATTCTACCGGACCGATCTTGATCAAATTTGGCATGAATGTAGGTTATACACCTGGCCAACATATAGGATATAATTTATCCCGGATTTCGCAAGGGTTCCCACAGGAGCATAAAAAAACATAACTTTTATATGGTTCCCCATATTTACACGATTAATTTTTTCATCGACCGCCTTTATCGGACTCTTCATTAATAGTCTTTTTGGAAAAAATAAGGGTTTCATGCATTTTCATCAAAATAATTGTCCATTTAATTTTTTACATCATTACTAATGTTTTTGTGGCGTAGCTGTATACCGTTAAATCTAAACTAACGGATGACCCAGGTTCGAACCCCGCCAGTGTCGAAATTTTTCTTTCCTTTAATAACATCTTTTATTTATGAGTAATAATCCCCCACATGAGGAATTCATGTCAAAAAACATTAAATTATGTGATAGTTAGGCGTTTCCAACATTTGCATTCTATCTGAAAAGGTAGACAAGTGGCCGTCCGAATTAGTTAAAATTCGGAGGTAGGAAACGTAAACACTACTTGAACGTGTAAAAAAGAAACAAAGGATAGAGAAATTTCGCGCTGGATGCCAACTGACACTGTAGCTCAGTTGGCAGAGCGACGGGGGCGTATACCCGAAGGTCGCGGGTTCGAACCCCGCCAGTGTCGAAATTTTTCTTTCCTTTAATAACATCTTTTATTTATGAGTAATAATCCCCACATGAGGAATTCATGTCAAAAAACATTAAATTATGTGATAGTTAGGCGTTTCCAACATTTGCATTCTATCTGAAAAGGTAGACAAGTGGCCGTCCGAATTAGTTAAAATTCGGAGGTAGGAAACGTAAACACTACTTGAACGTGTAAAAAAGAAACAAAGGATAGAGAAATTTCGCGCTGGATGCCAACTGACACTGTAGCTCAGTTGGCAGAGCGACGGGGGCGTATACCCGAAGGTCGCGGGTTCGAACCCCGCCAGTGTCGAAATTTTTCTTTCCTTTAATAACATCTTTTATTTATGAGTAATAATCCCCACATGAGGAATTCATGTCAAAAAACATTAAATTATGTGATAGTTAGGCGTTTCCAACATTTGCATTCTATCTGAAAAGGTAGACAAGTGGCCGTCCGAATTAGTTAAAATTCGGAGGTAGGAAACGTAAACACTACTTGAACGTGTAAAAAAGAAACAAAGGATAGAGAAATTTCGCGCTGGATGCCAACTGACACTGTAGCTCAGTTGGCAGAGCGACGGGGGCGTATACCCGAAGGTCGCGGGTTCGAACCCCGCCAGTGTCGAAATTTTTCTTTCCTTTAATAACATCTTTTATTTATGAGTAATAATCCCCACATGAGGAATTCATGTCAAAAAACATTAAATTATGATTAAAGTCTTTTTGAGACTTTTTTGCTTTTGTGTTAGGTTAGAATAATAGGAAGCACTAATCCTTCTTTTTCACATTCAACTATGCGAATATGTATGAATAAAGATAATTGAAAGTATATTGTATGAATTTTGCGTATTCATTTGGTAGGTTTGAGAATATGTTTATAGCTTTTGTTTTTTTAACTGTTTTTAACTAATATTCTCATAGAGATTTTTGAACATAGAAACTTGGTTACAAAATGGTTAGTTTCATGTTTCTTATGAACAATTAAAAAGATTTTTGGAACTCATCCCCTAAGTGATTGAAATATATTATACAGATTTTTGATCTATAAATACAATGTATCTAGAAATTTGAATCTTGATGCGATTGACTGATATAACAACTACAAAAAGGAATGTATGAAATTCATCCATCAATCAATCATGGGAATATACTAACGGCTATAATTCCCAAAAAAAGGTAGCCACAGCTCCGGAGATAGTAATTCATTATCCACTTTTGGATGTTGAATGGGGTCCGTCCAACCGGCCAACTGCATCGCCCAATAATCACTTAAAAAGTCTCAATGATCTTTATATCTATCACATCGCCCACGGGAATATAAATACAAAAAAACAGAAGTTAGTGTAGTTAGATAGTGTTTTGGTATTTTGGATGTAAACTGGATGCAAAAAATGTAGTCCACGCGGACGTAGTCGCGGGCAAAAAGCTAGTAAAGAATAAAATTTATAATTTTTGAGTATCTAGTTTCTTTTGGCATGCCCCTCGTATATATATATATTTGCTGTGTTGTGTTGGCTTAGAATAGCACTACCCCATTGCTTCCGGTGGGTGTACGTAAGAGGCGACTAACGGTATTGGGGCTTTTAAGGGATTTTTGGGCGATGTGGTTGGAGACCCAAAAACCTTTACTTTACCATCTTACCCCACTCAACTTTCAAAACGTGGCTGAAGAATTTCGAATTCCTTAGCTCAGGCTACCCCTTCTAGGGATTTATAGCCGTGAATATATGTATGTATGTATTTTCGAAATGTAAAACTCAACTTAAACTCAAACAATCACATCATGTATCTCTGAAGGGGATGGTAGAGGTTTATGTTCTTCTAAATATCACGTGACATTGTCACTTGGTGCCGTATTTCGAACGTTTTGTTTTGATAGCGTACTATATTATAACTTAGCACGACTTAGCCATCTCGGTTTCGACGGTAAACGATTTAAACTATTATTATCCTAAAACTATAATTTATTTTAAATCTAGTGCAGTATCTATTATATTTAAAAAATATACCTACCCAGTCTAGTCTTGTTGAGGAAAAATTATAACAGTAAATGACAGTCTCAAATGAAACTTGATTGATTCTGTGTAGAAACTAAATAAAAATATTTCTTTGAATAGAACTTTGAAAAGTAAAGATAATACATACATACATACATATACTCACGGCTATAAATCCCTAAAAGGGGTAGCCAGAGCTGAGAAATTAGAAATTTCTCAGCCACTTTTGGAAGTTGAGTGGGGAAAAGATGGTAGAATAAAGGTTGTTGGTGATGGGTCTCCAACCGCATCGCCCAAAACTCCCTTAAAAAGCCCCGATACCGTTAGTCGCCTCTTACGTACACCCACCGGAAGAAATGGGGTAGTGCTATTCTAAGCCGACACTACACAGCTAAAGTTAAAGGTAATAAGATAATATAAAAAAGTATTTGAGAATATCTATCTAATATAAATCTTATTACAAGTTTGAGTCGACGTTAAAAAAAACATTGATTCTGAATCCCCCATTGAAATTCACTGTTTAACCCCATTTGTATGCAAAAGCAACACTTGCTGACACTTAATAATGATTGAAAATAATTTCCTATCTTTTGCATATGATCGCAAAAATGTCACGTTTCTTGCCATCGTGGACGTAATTTTATCATTTTTTTGCAAGTATTCATTCCATTAATTTTATAACTGTAAACAGACTGAGAATTCATAAGCTGTCACATCTTCTTAGATGGTGACTCGGCATGATTGGTTGCGTAACACGGAGAAATTTTTACGTATTTTTAATAAATTCCTTTACTTTTAAGCGTTTATTAGACGGATCTACCCTTAGCTGTAAAGGGTCTTTTTAGAATAGCAGTGTTTTCCCGATGCCCTGTAGTTGTAAAAATTTATAAAGGCCTAACATTAAAAGGAAACAAAATAATTTATACTATAAATGTTCATACGTAAAAGCATATACTCAAGCCGTTAGTTCCCATTAGGGGAAGGCAGAGACTATCGATTGCCTCTTGTTACGAATTATACAACATACGTTGAATTAAATGCTCCAATCACATCGCTCAAAAATCACGATAAAAGCCCCAATACTCTTAGTCGCCTCTTACGATCACCCACGAGAAGAAATGGAGTAGTGCTACGAAACCGATATTACACACCTTATATAATAATGATACTTGTTATTATTTTCAGTCAATGGTTACTATGAATATGCTTTTTATGAAAAACCAGTTGATATATTATAGATTCTTATCAATAAATTTAAATGAAATAAAAAAAGTCAATGAATACAGTTTTAGATCTAAAATAATGTATGTGATTAATTTGTGAAGGGTCTTTACGATGAGATTTTTTTTATGAGAAAATCTTTATACTTGATTACACTAAATACGTGGCAGTGTGTTTGTACAAAACAAGTATATTTATCAGACAGCATTTCTGCAAACCCTAATGAGCTACAAGCATGAATAAGGGCTCATATATAAATTACACAAAACTTTGATATTACCATTTAATGTATCAAAGGAGACAGTGGATCAGGTGGTAGTGATGAGAGTAGATGAATTGGCTAGAAGAGTTCCTAGAGAGTAATATTTAAAGTTTTACAATCATATTTTCCTCAACCAATTGATTAGCTAAAAACAATAATCCGTAATGAACAAGGTAGATGGGATGCCCGCTGGTCTTTGGAAAGTGGCTGTTAATAAGCTAAAATATCTTTACCCAGGATCTACAAGCAACTTACAGCCTCTCTCACAGGAAAATAAGCTCTTTTAATAAGCACTTGTTAGCTTTGTGTGTGTATTGTATGTGTGTGACATACCATAAAAAGAAAAGAAATACATCTCCGCGCATGTTCCTCAATTGAACCTGCCTGTTCGACTACAGTTCGTATGGTGATAACAGGTAATTTTTTAATGTGTTCCGGAATATATGGGGGTATCCATTTTGTCATCACGTAAAATAAGCGTAAAGTAGGCGCCGACTTATACTTCCAAAAAAAAACTACAATATATCTAGTGCGCCTTGTTTCACCTCACAACATTTTGATAAATATTTTGAAGAGTTTGTAAAGAGTAAAAAAAACATTTTAGTTAACAATTAGAACTATCTTGAAAGTTCAGCACTCCAACTTTGCAGACCGATAAATAATAAAGCTTCATTCAATATAGACTCTTGAAAAGTTAAGTTAAGACACTTTAATGTTAGCTGAGAATAAATGACGCACCAGTTTGTAAAGGTGCGAGTAAATGTTGGTGGATTTTTTAAAACTCGACCATAAATTGAATCAATTAAATGTTATCATTCCAATAACATTAAAATAGCCATTTATACGGTTAAATTGTGGAAAATATGTATTATTCACCGAAATACATCAATCAGTTTGGACAGTAGCTTAAAGTCGCAAGTTTTGGCTTAGAATAGCACTCATCTCTTTCTTCATTATTAAAAATGTTGAAACTGATACTAACACCGAAATCAACAAGTCCATAGAATTACGTCATCAATTCCGACAGAACCACTCATAGACACAATAAGAAGAAATGATTCAATAGATCAATATCGTACATAAGAGCTCGTCAAGAAACCCAATTTATATTGTCCTCACGTAGAGCCTTCACACATGTCCGGAGAGGCCAGCTTGGGCCTTAAGGGTGTTTGGACGTTCACTCGAATACCACCTCTAATACAACCTTTGTCAGACAACAATATTTTCTAATTCAATTTTTTGTTGCGAGGCACAGGTGCCTTTGGTTTGAAATGGCCACTGAATACTAAAATCAGATGGCGTCCTTTTTATTGTTCACTTACGAAGAATTGAATTTGGTGTCGGATTAGAGAACTGAATTGTAAGCATGAAAGTAAAATGCAGTGTATTTTATAAACTGCTTCTTGGCCTCACAAAAGTGATTTATTTAGGAAAGTTCTCTTTTCATAAGAAGCTCTCTAATCCGCTCACACTCGGGAAACGAAGATTTTGCTATTCAATGGTCAGAATTATACTTGCGCATCATAAGATAAGTCAAGGCTCATCTTTTTGTCAGGTTTAGAGGAGTTGATATTTTGCTCATGATTTTGGAACGTCCAATTTGCTCCAAACTTAAGTATACATACATCACAGCCAAAGCTTCAGAATAGGAAATTCCTCAACCACTTATAGAAGAATATTGTTAAACAAATGTTCTTGGTGACGAACAACTTACAAAGTCCCCTTTATCGCCTCTTACGATACCCGTACTACACTACAATACACATACATATAATTAAATGATAAAACAAAAGGCTGAATACAAAAAGAACTGTAAAAAAGTTTTATAAATTTAAACTAACAAACACTGAATAATTTTATTTAATCTGATAGACACCTTTGTACTCAGTTGCAGTCGATTCTTGTATTTGAAGTTAAATAATTTGATAAAAGATGTAATTTAATATTGTATTAATTTATTCGTGGTATTATTCATCAAAACTTAAGAAATAACTATTTAAGTAAAGTTATTTCAAAACAATTGAACGTCAACAGTCAACGTCAAATCAATCAACTCAATCTCAGTTGTATGCAAAAAAACATATTTTTGTTCTATTTCTTTTTTAATAAACTCGAACGTTTACGCCGAATATCTCCGCAGGGGTGGCAGAGGTACTAATATTTCTGAAATTCACGTGATATTATTGTCACCTGGTGAACAGAGTACTTACGTTTTGCTTTAGGGGTAGGCCTCGAAAATTACTTATGATGAATTTAAAATAAATATTAAGAGGCTAGAGAGTTTTTCCAGGATCGTACAAAGTTGCGACCAATAGTCTCTACCTACCCCAATCAATGGGAAGTAATGGCGTAGATTATGTATGTGTGTATATATTTTACTTGGGCACCATTTTTTTAACATATTTTAATTCTTTTATTGCATATTAACACTTCCTTACTTCATCTGGGGTAGGCAGAGTCAATCGATCGCTACTTTATAAAATCTCGGCAAATCTTAATCTCTAAGCTTCTCGTACATTCATCAATATTTTTATACTTAGACTTTATTTTTCCCGCTTTGGATACTTTCCTCTTTAGCACATTTAATTTTTTACTAATTATCGAATAGTCTTACAACAAAGTAATTTTTCAAGCTTAAAAACAGTAATACTAAATCTATTGAAAACTGTTTCAAGCATGTATATGTAATAAAAATGAAGAACAAGAAAATATTCGAATTTAAACTATTCCAGTCGCAACCAGAATATTAGAAAAGTTTTTCGATCCACGGAATAGGTACGTGAGACAATAGTATTGCTGTAGGATTATCTTTTGGGCCACAATTTGGATAGTAAAGACTAAGTTTTGAATTTAAGGGTAAAGACATATAAAAAAAAAAAAAAAAACCTGGCCAAATTGATTTTCCACATTCGGAAGGCCACTGGTTTTTGCCTGGAGTTCCCTGCCACTGGAGGTAGGGAACACAAACACTACTTCAAAGTGTAAAAAAAAAACAATGTATAGAAGAATTTCGCGCTGGCAGCCATTGACACGGTAGCTAAATTGCCAGAGCGACGGGGGCGTATACCCGAGGTCGCGGGTTCGATTCCCGCCTGTGTCGAAATTTTTCTTTCCGTTATTTATTCTTTATTTATTAGTAATAATCCCCATATGAGGTTTTCATGAACAAAAACATTAGAATTATAACGTCTTTATATTATAAATCAATTAAAGACACCAAACTAAACAATTTGCCTATGTAATGCTTATCTTAAATATTATTATTTTCAAAATAATTAACACATAAAAAGTGTCGCTGCCTAGATCAAACTGAGAAAGTATTATATTGAGGCTCTTAGCCTCAGCTGAAATAAAACGGGTATGTTTTGAAAACGAGGTCGAGGCTAATCAATTATAGAAAGTAAGTAGTATAGAAGTTACCTTCTAGCTAAATTGATCTGTGTGCTGTTTCTGTGTGCATCTTTTTATAATTCATTTTAAATCGCCATTCATTTTAAAATTGTATAGCTAGAACGAATGTCTCTGAATTCAATACCTTTGAACATCTTGTATAATTATCGTCACCTGACATGTCAAGACCTGATTCAAGAGTATATCGTCACCCTTATTTAAACATATACTTTAGCAGAATTGAGCGTCTGGAGAGTTGCCAGCTTACAATGCGAAGGGAAGTTTTCAATAGAGACATCTCAGTGCCACTTTGACTGGCGATCACTGATTCATAACTTAGTTAATTGAACTGTCTCACGAAAGTTTCATCGGCAGTCAACGGCTACTTTCGTATCTATAATTGAAAAGAGATCAATCTTGATCTGGTTCGAAAATCGTTCATATATTTGATTTAAGCAATAAGACTTTAAGAGAAAAACGTTAATTGGATTATTGGTATTTGATCATTTATCGTAACACTAAGACTATTCTCGTAGTATTGAGCCTGAGTTTTACAGAAATTCAATAGAGTCGGCTTGGAACAGTTAATATTAATAGCTCTAAGTACAGTTATCTGGGTAGTTATATGCTTATCTCAAATTTATATTTATATATAGTTTTTTTTTCAATTTTATAAATATTATGTATATGTATGCATATATATATAAAATCCAAAAAAAACTACATCATTCCTTTTCTTTAATAATTATACAAAGCATGTTTAAATAGTTTTTTTTTTATCAAACCATCAAGCTACTTAGCAATGAAATAAATTCTACCATTAAAAAACCTAACTACTAGTACGTACTACCAGTACCCATGTAACACATAGAGAGCAATAAAGTCTCAATATTCTTTGCAATAAAGAGGGTGAGGTGTGGCCAAAGGTGCGCAAACATGCCACGACCTATTGTTAGAAATGTTAGTTGAAAGGAACTGTAGAAATAGCTCGGCTCACCTTACCTCGGCAATCAGAACAACGTGTTCGACAAGGCGGACTTTATTACCTCACTAAAGAACATTCGAGAAAGATTCTATGTATGTAACGTTGAATTGCCTTCAGTAATGTTTCAGTTTCTGATTAGGTGGACTTTTTGTTTTCTCATATCGATAGTTGTGCTTCCTTGTTATAAAATTGCAATAAAGAGTTCTGTAACATACATACATACATACATACATATACTCACGGCTGTACATCCCTAGATGGGGTAGCCAGAGCTAAGGAAGTAGAAATTCCTCAGCCACTTTTGGAAAGTTAAGTGGGGAAAAGATGGTAAAATAAAGGTTGCTGATGATGGGTCTCCAACCCCATCACCCAAAAATCCCTTAAAAGTCGCTTCTTACGTACACCCACCGGAAGAAATGGGGTAGTGCTATTCTAAGCCGACACTACACAGCAATCTTGCATATTAAATGTTGACTCACTCTGAATTCATATATCATCCAACCATAAGATTATTAGTGAAGGCTAGATGAAAACATCTAATTGTAAAAAATATGTTTACTTAAATATACATAACATAAACATAAACGTTCACGCCGAATATCCCCGAAGGGGTTGGCAGAGGTACTAATACTTCTGAACATCACGTGACTTTGTCACCTGGTGTTCAGAGTACCCACGTTTTGCATGGACAGTGTACTCACGTGATAGGGGGCAGGCCTATCGCCGTTTTGTACGAATACACTGTCACATGACTAAGTACAACTCAGCCATGTGGGTTTCCTCACGATGTTTTCCCTCACCGTTAACAACCATGATAAATTAACCACACATATGTCTTTAGAAAAGACAAATTGGTGTAGGCCCGACCCAGGATTTGAACACTAATCGTTTGCACGATAACCGAGTGTTCTACCCACTGGGCTATCACGGCTGTAATATTTGGCTATTACTTGAATAATTTCCATAATAACTGATTCTGTGTTGCCTTCGTCCATCGGTGTTCAACAACCTCTACCAAATTTACAGGCCATTTTATGTTAAGACTAACCAATCTGCGTTTTCGCTTTTCCACAGCCCGAATTGCAAAACACAACTATTATTCCTTGTATGCCATGTAATTCCAGGAAGTCTAAATAAAAACCATCCCATAAATATGAAAGGTTAAGCAATGCAAATGCTAATAACTAGTTCATAAAATCAACCTAGTGTCAAAATAAGTTCCTGTAGCGAGCACACCGCCGACACATCGGGGCATCTACTCGAGTGCGAAGTAAATTTATTTCACGGCGCAAAATTGCCGTCCTTTGCGACCGGCCTTCCTTCCGCCTTCCTACCAAAGTTATAAATATCAAAAATTCCTTCTGCGCACAACTTCATTTTATATTTTTCGCAGCTTCATATTTCACGACAAATAGCGGTGCAATGAATACGAACATGTTTGAGTTTATATTAATGTCTGTGCATTATATAATTTTGAGTATGAAATTTTATTTTCTGTTTTGAAATTTTATTTATTGCTCCAAAGTTTTTCGGCGTGGTTTCTTAAGTCCTTTTTTGTAGCAATGAAAAGCCGCAAAAGCTGTCTACCAACCTATACTCACGCCTGCAAATCTCAAACAGGTGTACCCGTAATATTTGACTCGAAATTTTTGAAAGTTGATCGAGGTAAATGTTGTTAAATAAAGGATAATTAAAACCACTGCTGGTGAAAATGGGTCACTACTACTTCAAGATGACACTGCTCAGCTATGAAATGTTATAATAACTAATAACAAGAAATTTATGCAAAAGTAAAAAGCGTACATATACTTTTACTTTTAGACAGCTGATAAACTTTCTGTAATAGTTTTCAGAAAGAAAATCAGCTTCTGCTTTTACCCAAAACATTTACCCTTTATGTTTTTTTAACAATTAAAATTCAGTGAAATTTGGGCACAGAATAGCTATAAATAGTTCTATATCGTGTGTATGGTATGATTGGTATGGTATAGTATGATTAAAATTAAAATTTGTGTCATTTTAGTAACAATTTTTTTTACTTGTGTCATCTCTAGGCATTACTTTTTTTATTGTGTTTGCCATGCACGCAGGTTAATCGGTTTGTTAGCAACGCATATCATTACTCCATTGTAATTTGTGTTTTTAAATTATTTGTGAGAAGTATGTTAGTAACGATATGTATAGTGCAGACACAGACAGGATAGTATGATGAAAGGATACGTATGACAAGGTGGACTGACGACTTAGTGAAAGGTTGCTGAAGCCAAATCTGGAAGGTGATGGATATGAGCAGCACAGGACCAGCAGTTGTGGAAATCTTTGGGGGAGGCCTATGTCCAGTACTAGACGGCAATTGGCTGATAAAGATGATGATGATGCATGACAAATTTGATGTATAAAAAAATAAGTTTTAGTCTAGAGGTTTGTAAAAGCAGTAGAAAATAAAGATCGATTGTCTCTGCCGGCCCCAGTGATAACAAATAGCGTGAACTAATAGAAGGGTAACTTTAAGTGTTCTTTTGGTAAGAAAAACTCTAATATATGATTTTTTTACCTCACCCGCGAACAAACAATTTATTTTACGTTTTACAAAAAAACAATCGTTTGTCATTTCGGTTTTGTACAATTTTATGTCAGTCTGTGGTTTGAAACAATACTGCAATGATTTATTATGATTTTAAACTTATTGAATACTGAACGGCTTAATTACACGATAGGATGCATCCATTGGTTTTGTAATGATTCGTGTATGAAATTTATTCTATGAATTCTGGTTTTCAACGGGTTATTTAAAATCCTTACGTTATTTGTAGAATATTACTGAACAACAACGCAGTAAGTATTCAACTTGTGTTTTTCTACTATATATACATATACTTACGGCCATAATAGTGTCGTAAGTTACGACTTAGGGACTGGAAAACTAAAATCATGTATTTCACAATCATTTCTTTATTATATTTCTTGATAAGAGTGGCTGAGTAATTTCCAAACTATAATTTATTAATTATGCAACATTTTTACGTAGTCAGCGAATTCATATAAATATTATAGACATGTCTATAGCCTTACAAGAAGTCACTTTGATTTCGGCATAAGTGATTCAGAGCACTAAGAAGTATTAATAGTACTTAAAATTTTGATCGTCATATCATCGTCAATCTATTTCTATACTAACAGTTTACGAGATAAGCTTCAGAAATACTAATATGATACTAAAATTTCTCTAACAAGCAGGAAACCGCACCATACAAAATTACTAGCTGCTGCATATCATAAATAACACAAAATGCCATAATGGATAAGCAGTGATTGAAGAAGACATCGTTTCGTCTTTCGTGTTATGATCGCATAGTATATTGTGTTATAAGTGTTTTATTCCTAAAATATAATTGTCATATATTTATCTTAAAAAATATTATACCATGGTTGATCTACTTCTATTATTTATAATTGTTTAAGAGATAAGCATCGATAATTAAACTGACCACAAACATTCTTTAACAATCAGAAATCTGCATTGTACAAAATTGCTACAGGCTGTATATCATCACACAAAATGCCATAATGTATGAGCAGTGGTTGAACAAAACATATATATTTGACAAATAAATAAAGAATAAATAAAGGAAAGAAAAACTTTCGACACAGGCGGTGATCGGATAGAAGAATTTCGCATTGGCAGCCAATTGACACGGCAGCTCAATTGGCAGAGCGTCGGGGCGTTTACCCGAGGTCGCGGGTTCGATCCCCGCCTGTGTCGAAAGTTTTTCTTTCCTTTATTTATTCTTTATTTATTAGTAATAATCCCCACATGAGGTTTTCATGAACAAAATGATTTAAATTATATATATTTGACAACTCTACAAGTGCAAAGCTAAGTCCACTAGTTCTTTAATAAGTCCATTGTAATACATTAAACAAATACTTATCATAAAACTTAATAAATCAACTGAAGCAAACTTCGTAAAAAAACCGCGTTCCAGAGATATTCTTGACAATAAAACGGCGAAATTCAAGCTACCGGAGCACTAAAAAAGTTTTTCCGTAAAATCGTCGTCGCACCAGAAACTGTAAGAAAGAACCGACCACAGCCTTCTTATTTTTTACGCTGCTTCAAACATTTGAATAGAAATTCTTCTTAGCTCTAACAATAAATAAAAGTAACTTAACCGGCTTAAGTTGCAATGGTTAATTATGTTTTTTTTGTGCGGAAATATTCGTATTATTGCATAATTGTAATGCATAGAAGTTATGATCGCAAAATATTTTGTGGTATAAAGATTTTTTATTTCTAAACGTCTTTTGCATAGTGCGAATCAAATAATAGAATAAGATTGTTATTAAATAACATAAGTTTATCGAAATCAATCAGATTTTTAATAGTTTATTTAAAAAAAATCTACCAGCGTCTCCATTTTTTTTTATTTTAAGTTTATAATTTTATAACATAATAATTAGTTCTAACAGTAATTAACTTTATCATAAACTGTATGTTTGTCTGGATCAATAACTGTATACGTAACTGTATTGAAATAAACACTGTTACCATTTTGATTGAATTCTATTTCAATACATAGATAGTCAAAAATAAATATCAATCGTCATAGTGAATGATAACCTGTTCGTATTGAAGTCACGTATCGCACGACGTCCGAAGTCACGGCACGCACATAAATAACGCTAATGACATCCGATTGTGTACAAAAGTACGTACAAAAAATACATACAACATACGATACGAATGTCACCAAATTTGTACCGATAATCGGTCGCTCGAACAATCTGTTTGACAGCCAGTTCGGATATCACGTATAAATTGCGCTATTTGTGATAATGTTTGGGAAACGTAATAGTTGTTAACCGTTTATTGTTTTGTCAACTGTTTTTTTATTTTTATTTTATATGTCTTTTACCGACATAACGTGTACTAATGTTTTTAAATTCAGTGAGGTTAGCCAGAGCTTTAAAGTTAGAAATTTCTTATCCGCGTAAGGAATATGCTAATCGAAGCAAAACTAAGATTTTTAAGTCTTAACGTTTAGTAATTTATAAAAAACATACTTTTTATTAAAATCATTATCTTTAAGAGACCTATAGTAACATGATAAAATATCACTGTGTTTTTTTATTTAGGAAACAAACTATTTTTTCTAATTAATACATTAATATTTACATTTAATATCAAATTTTATTATACGTCAATATAGTTTGTTTCCTAAATAAAAAAACACTGTGTAATATTTTATCATGTTAGTAAAGGTTTCTTAAAGATAATGATTTTAATAAAAAGTATATTTTTTATAAATTACTAAACGTTAAATTACCAAAAAGTCTTACAGATTATACAGATTACTAGCATGCAACACACAGTATGTGACACAAGATGTAATTGTGGTTTTGTACAGAGCGCAAATATCCCCACTGTTCATCTCTTTAGGGATTAGGGTAGCAGCTAACTTAATTAACATCTATCCAAAGTTTAATATAGCTGCAATAACTATTTGAAACACCTACAAACTGGCAGTGGTATCTTTGTGCATTCATCAATCTTATAGAATTAGCAAGGCGTCTGATAGAGCTGTGCAAATATCCCTAGTGACCTGAAGCCGTGAACAATGCAGGTACCTAATTACCCGAGAATGAGACCGCACGATCGTTTCATACAGGTAAGAGCGAGACAACCTTACACGTAGAGTCAATCTGTCATTGTCAGTTTTTGTTATCTTGTTAGAAAAGGAGTGATAAAATAAAGCCTCGAATTGTTCGAATGTTTCTGCTGATTTTATTGAATCTAGAAATTATTTGTGTTACTATTAGAGCTCAGGTTTTCATATTACTTTAGTATAACTTTAACGTTTTGAAAAATCGTTATTTTCTTACATCACATCATAGATTCTCTGTTTTTTTTTTGTTATATTTTATTAAAGATAATTTTAAATCAAAGTGACCGTTATAGCTCAGTGTAAATACTGCTTTTCGTGCAGACGTGGGGTTGGAGGTTCAAATCCCGGGTCTAGCCTGCACATATTTGTATTTTCTAGTCATGTGCGTGGTAAATTCATCATGGTTGTGATATGACGGCGACGATACGAAAAGGTAATAGGACTGCCCCCTATCACGTGAGTACACTGACCAAGCAAAACGTGGGTACTCTGGACACCAGGTGACAATGTCACATGATGTCCAGAAGTATCATAGAAGTATAAGTAAGCCTCTGGCAACCCCTTCGGTGATATACGGCATGTACGTTTGAGTTACTAAATAGGTATATATTATATGCCATTAAATATGTGTTTTATGAATAAAAAAGATTCATTAGTTAACTACGAAATCTTTTACCGTGCCGCTCTTATAATGTCTACGGCGTAGTGAAGAATAGTATTGTTATTTCGTTTTCGTAGTTGTTTCATATCCTTCTACTACGAAATTTCGTAGATATCTATGTTTGACGTGTGTCACTGAAGAACTATTTAGAATACATTTCCAGTTATACCCATATATTGTTTTGGGCTTTTGGTGAATAATTAGTCTTGATTCGTTCATAAAAACTGTGGGAACAGAAAAGATATACTGGCCAGTACATCCTGTTGTGTACCAACTTATAATTTGTATCTAAGCTTAACTCGAGAAACATTTACACTCCGCGACGTAGGTATATGAGTGAGACGCTGCTATGTGCGAGTGAGTCCGCAGTAGTGTGCGCTCTAACATGACTCCCACAGTACTCCCCTCCTAGTCGATACGACGATATCAAAGCTAAGAGTTACCTATTACCAATTACCAAATTCAGTGTGAGCAGTGAGGCCGGTGATTGCATGCCTGTTTATGCTCTGCTTAATGAATGGTGTGGTGAGGTAAGCGAGGAATAGAAGTTGCGGGTAGATCGAGAAATGTAGTAGAAAGAAGTGCGTGTTCAGATCACGTCGGGGTCACCACTGTGGGAACAGCAAAGATACACTGGCCAGTACATCCTGCTGTGTACCAACTTATAATTTCTATCTATGCTTAACTCAAAAAAACATTTACACTCCGCGATGTAGGTATATGAGTGAGACGCTGCTATGTGTGAGTGAGTCCGCAGTAGTAGCGTACATGACTCCCAAAAAACGATCTGAAAAGTAAAAATTTCATGCAATATTTAAGTTATTGATTTAAAAATAATATGAGTGAATGTGGTAAAAAATTTTTAGCATAGGTTTTACTTTACAAAAGACCAACTGCAGTGACGTTGTATTCAAATTATATTAGCTGACGTTGAGTAACGAAAGTTTTTGTATGTTTTTTTGAGCTAGTAAACAGACTAAATTACAATATATAAGATAAATTTTATATTCTTATGATAAATCCTAACTATGTTTGAATTTGCTTGGTTAACTAACTTTATTTAAGCTAATTCAATTATATAAAATCTTTAATTATTTTATAAGACTATATTTTGCCCTCGAACAATTTGAAATATCTGGTATAATTTAAAATAACATAATATTGCACTTATCAGTAATCCGCAAAATAAGATTACGGTTTCCGATTTTCCAATAGAAATGCGTGATTTATGAAGTGTATATTTTAACGAAAATCCAGTGGGCACTATCGCACCCATCGATCCAGAAGGCTGTGGTGTCACAACAGTAATTTATCATAGTTATCTCACAAAACCACCCGCTTTGTCTACCATCCTATTCAACTTTTGTTATGTTATTTAATTTGAATTATGAGGCTGTATCTGTTTGATGAAAAACCTTTTATTCATATTACTGCGATTAAGATTTGTTGCAATTCAATGGAACATTAAAAAAGTATTATGCAATTTTATGATTATTAAAGAAATTATACAAATTAAAATAAAGCCTAACCATATTTCAAAGAAGAAATATTCCTTACATAAAACCATGTATAAAAAATCGATGAATTTAAATGAAGCCCGAGAGTTTTACCAGAATTGTAGCAGGAGGAGATCTATAGTGTCTGCCTGCCCCAATGGGAACTAATGGCGTGAGTATATGTGTAATGTAAATTCTAATATATGTATAGTATTCTGATTTTGCAACATATTTTTGGATAATTTTAGTTGTTTGAATAGTATAATACAAAAATAATATAAAAAATATATCTTCTGAGTCACGCAACAAATCATGCCGAGTCAGCATCTAAGAAGCTGTGACAGCTTATGGATTCTCAGTCTGTTTACAGGTATAAAATTAATGGAATGAATACTTACTTGCAAAAAAATGATAAAATTACGTCCACGACGGCAAGATACGTGACATTTTTGCGATCATATGCAAAAGATAGGAAATTATATTCAATCATTATTAAGTGTCAGCAAGTTTTGCTTTTGCATACAAATGGGGTTTAACAGTGAATTTCAATGGGGGATTTAGAATCAATGTTTTTTTAATGTCGACTCAAGTTTCTTACAAGTTTGGCATTCTAAAATGATTTTAAATTTACTTGTTTAAAAAAATGATTACTTGAGACAAAGAAAGGGTATCCATTATTTTGATATTTGAAATATCGACAAAATGAAGTGATTTTTACAACTTATTTATTAGATTCAAATTAATATATTTACCATGCGTATACAGGCATACTTACTTACTAATTCTCATACATACTCTTTTATTCTTTTCACTACGGACTTTGGCCTTCATAAGGACGTTTTTGATTTGGTTTTCTTACGCGGCTATAATATGCTTTGATATGCTTTGTGATAAACTTTTAATACGCATTTCGTTTAAATTTCTAACATGTTTTAAGAATAAACCAAAATAAAATGCATTTTTAAAATGTAAATGAACACCTAAAAGTAGTTGGTATAAAGGTGAACTAAAGTTTAATCTCGTGATAAATGCAAAGGGAGTTAACAAAGTTCTGCACATTCTCTACCAGGAGTCCATAAAAACAAGAAACTTATGGATCCCGATCACGTCTGAAGATACCATCTTGAACTTTCAGCGGCCATTAACTTTATTAATTTCTTTTATCTTGTGTTTATTGGGTATAAGTCTGATTACGAAGCTAAACTAACAATAATTAAGCTTCTAAACAAGGTAATTTATTTTGTTCGTAAACAAAAGACTAACGTGACCATTTTAGCTGTATCGTTATCTTAATGACCAGGTTTAGTTAAATTATAACCTGAATTTTATTTTACTTCCGTAACACTTGATTATATTAACTTATTTATTTACTTCAATATGGCACAGTAACCGACTGACTATACGATATATAATATTACAATTTCAAACATCATTTCGATAATGTTTTCCAATTAATACTGTACAAAACATGCACAAAACATGATTGCGATTTACACAAAATATTTGTTCAATAGTTTATTTTGTATAGTTCACTATGATTATTAGCTTAAAAGGATTTTTTTGTCTATTAAACCTGCATTTTCTAAATTAAACCACAACTTCTTTTTACATTGCTGTGTAGTGTCGGCATAGAATAACACTACCCCATTTCTTCCGGTGGGTGTACGTAAGAGGCGACTAACGGATTTGGGGCTTTTAAGGGATTTTTGGGCGATGTGGTTGGAGACCCATCACCGAAAACCTTTATTTTACCATCTTTTCCCCACTAAAATTTCCAAACGTGGCTGAGGAATTTCCAATTCCTTAGCTCTGGCTACCCCTTCTAGGGATTTATAGCCGTGCGCATATGTATGTATGTTCATTTTCATTCTCTATGTCAAATTGGTAAATTGAGATCTAAATGGCGTACATAAACAGATTTTAAAACATAAATTTTGCATATTTAATAAATTACTGATGCAAAAGTTTAAAAACCCGTTTATTTCTCATTTGCAACCATTAATTTGAGAACTTGAAAGCAACTAAGCATTTGAATAGTTAAGATGAATAGAAATTAAATTAATGATGTGAAAACGTGTTAATTGAAGTGAAAACGTGAGATAAAAGTGATCAAACAATCGTTAAATTAATTTAGTTCAACAGCGAACTAAATTAACTATTAATTCTTTGTTTCTGAAAATGTTGAATACGATAGCGATATTTTTGATATATAGGTACTTATGAAAGGCTAGCAAGAGCAACCTTTTAACTAGATGACGCGTGTTGTAATTATAAAAAAGCCATCTCTTTCGCACTTACATAGAATCTGATAAATCTGTGAGCTACTTTTATTTCTATAACAATAAGCAATAAAGGAAAAAAGTAAAGATAGATAACGGTTAACTTGATTCCTAAAATACAGATTGTAATGTAAGTTCACATACACATCAAAAATATAAAATATCTGCTAAAAATATATTGTTAGTAAAACATACATATACTTAGAATTCTAACGGCTTAAAATAGCTAGAAGTTGTTGTTACAGCTCTAGAATTGTCTGCCACTTTTGGAAGCTAAGCAGGTAAAAGGTAGAAAAATAAACACCAACCACATCACCCTAAATCACTTTAAAAAAATGAAAGCCTTATGCTGGATTTTGCATTACTAGTGAGAATTTAACAAAGGATTTAGTGTTATTAAAAACCGACACCAACTCAGCCAATTCAATACATACATATACTCACGGCTATAAATCCCTTGAAGGGGTAGCCAGAGCTAGAGCATAATAAACTCCTCAGCCACTTTTGCGATGCGTGAGGTAAAGATGGTAAAATAAAGGTTGTTAGTGATAAGTCTCTAAATTCCTTAAAAGCCCCAATACCGTTAGTCGCCTCTTACATACATCTACCGGAAGAATTGGGGTAGTACTATTCTTAACCGACACTACGCAGCTAAATAACTAAACAATTCAATAATATAACTATATTTTGGTTTGCTAATGTCACCGCTTTCCGATAGTATTTAGTTGTGATGATATATATTATTAATTTGACGTTGTGTTTGTATAATGAGTATATAAGGTTATGTTTTTACGTAAATTATGTACAAAAAGTACATTAAATGAATGAAAAGCGACACACACTACTTTTTATAAGATCGTGGTCAAGTCACAATAAGAACTTAGTATTGTTTGCTTTAAGCAAAAAAGTTACATTATAATCTTACTGAAATCAAGTTTAAATTTGGACCACTCAATGACTTCTAGAAGATTTATTATTGTCTAACATTAATTTAATTTGTCTATAGCTTGGAAGTTATAGCCTTACTAAAATTTACAATCGAATTTTGATCATAGGCCGGACCTTTGTACTTTTAAAACTACCAAAAACGTTTGGATCGCAATAAACAACTATCGGTCGCGCGGCGCAGTCGCTGGAAACTATGAACCAATATCGAGTTGGCATTCTGGAAACAATAGTGGATACTCGATTTATATATCGGTCCCAATGCTTCCCGGGTGGAAGCAGCCGTCAAATATTTGTTTCATTTTTTCGCGATCACCAAACAGTTTTCAAATTTATGACACTCAACTCGTCTGGCGCGCCCCTGGGGATCAACCTGTATTGGACGTAGCCGCAGCCGACGAAAATATATTTCCGAGTTTACTGGACCATAAATAAAGGCAGAGTGACAGCGCGATGATACACTTCGCCCTTGCCAGTGTTCATCTCGTTTCGCTGCTAAATATTGAACGATGAGTGTTCTGCTACAATTTTCCGTCTTGTAAATTGTTTTGAGTAATTCAATGGAGATAAGGGAGAATAGAAGGAAATTTAACTATAGGTGTGATTTTTGTGTCTTACTAATTTCAGTGTTACAGATAAAAGCAGTGTTTTTTTTTTGAAGAACGTTTTTGTAATTATTTTGAAAAAACTTCCATTGGGATTGATATTATTTTATTTTTTGTTATGCAACAATACGGCTGATATTTTTCATCATATGATTCGTGTATTTTTACAGATATATCTTTACTGGACCATGAATAAAGACAGGCAGGGCGATGATACACTTCGCCCTTGCCAGGGTATATCTCGTTTCGCCTGTCTGGTCTTACTATGAAAATAAATTATAGAGCTGTGGGTATAGGCAACAAATCAATATCCATACTCATAATATACATACATACATACATACATACATACATATACTCACAGCTATAAATCCCTAGAAGGGGTAGCCAGAGCTAAGGAATTAGAAATTCCTCAGCCACTTTTGGAAGTTGTGTGGGGAAAAGATGGTAAAATAAAGGTTGTTGGTGATGGGTCTCCAACCGCATCGCACAAAATCCCTTAAAAGCCCCAATACCGTTAGTCGACTCTTACGTACACCCACTGGAAGAAATGGGGTACTGCTATTCTAAGCCGTCACTACACAGCAGTATTTAAGGCTATAATAATTTAAATACGGGTATAAAACAAAATTTAAGCCATTTATTACTGTACTTTTTTCCAAAATGTTTGTTAAACAAGATATACTTTTGCTATATAAATTCTTGGTTGAAGTTTAGTTATTTACTTATTCCTTACCCCATTGGTTTTTTTCTTAATCATCCGAAAAGAGGCTAAAGATTCATTGATTCTAGGCATCCCATCCATCCATCCTATAGGATTAAAGCCGGATTATAACTACAAATATAAGAAACAAACTTATTTCATGCATTCTGATGCCAAGTTATCTTCAGCAGTATATTGAAAGTTAAAACTTAGTTAAACAAAACAAGCGTACTTCAAACAGCAGGTAAGTATTGCCGGTAGTTTTCTATTCAACGCAAGAAACCGTATTTTACAACTCTCCGAAGGAGCCGAGCTCTTCAGCTAGGCGAGCCAACTAAACATTGTTGTTAGAAAACTTCTTTGTCCACTCTCTTTGTTTACTCCACTATTGAGATTGCAACAATACAAAAAGGACCAAAAATCGTTAACAACCTAACCCAGTGGCGAAGTTTTAATTGCTTCCAAGTTGAGTCACACCTAAGTCGACATTGCGCAGACCAGGTCCAAGTTCTGAAGGTAGGTTAACAAGAACTCATTTGACTAAAAGACTTAAGCGTCTTGTTTGTATTGTGGCTTGGGTTAGAATGGAAATTCAGTTTATCGTTGACCATGTGGTTTGTGTATGAGAAGTTTATGTCGTTTATTGGGTTCAATACGGAAGGTGTAAAACCGGCTAACCAGATACCAAAACTGGCTAACCACAGCTACAGAATAAGATATAAGAGTTTCAATTTCAGCCCCTTACGAAAGTTTAGTTGGAATTTTTAACAAAAAGAAAACCGACTTCATAGTTGGAAAAACAACCGAAAATAAACAATCTAGTACTAAAAAGTACGAAAGAAGTATTTTAGTTGAATATGAGTACTGTGATTAATACCTTAGCAATTTCTTTATTTTACACGCGTCAGTTTAACCTACCTCAATATTAAAATTCTCTCAAATTAATTTGTGAGCCGGTGCCAGCCTGCCTGATGATTGATAATAATAAGTGTGTATTTCGCACTTCATATACATGTACAATGTAGGATACCTTGTAGTTGTAGGGTAAATTGATTTTTGTACGTATTACCATTTAAAACGTAAGGCGATAGATATATATTGTTTAGATTGTAATAATCAGATAGATAGTAGGGTGAATTTAGTTTTGTTTGACTGGCACCGACTCAAAAATTTATTTAAGAGAATTTTAGTATTTAGGTAGGTTGAAATGACGCGTGTGGAATAAAGAAATTGCTAAGGTATTAATCACAGTACTCATATTCAACTAAAATACTTATTTCGTACTTTTTAGTACTAGATTGTTTATTTTCGATTGCTTTTCCAACTATGAAGTCGGTTTTCTTTTTGTTAAAAAATATTTTATTTTACGAGTTTTAGAGATGGGTAGACCTGACAAAGATGCCTCTCGGATGAGGAAGCGACGGTTACTGTATTATTCTTCGCATTTCCGGTATTTTTATTACTGCATGATATTAAATAGGCTCAACCATATGTAACTTTACATTGTTCTTAAAATCCCTCAAAAAGCGATAGTCTACAATTCTACATTTCAAGAAAGACTCTATCGTTCACGCTGAATATCCCCGAAGGGGTTAGCAGAGGTAGTAATACTTCTGAATATCACGTGACATTGTCACCTGTTGTTCAGAGTAACCACGATTTGCTTGGACAGTGTTCTCACGTTATACAGGTCAGGCCTATCGGCGTTTTGAATAAATACACTGTCACATGATTGTGAGTTTCGACAGTCCCCTCGATTTCCTGGGATGCTATCATCAGATCCTGGTCTCATGGTACTTCCTCGGTAACAATAACTTAACAAAAGAAATGTTTAGTGAACCTGTACTTCTCTTCAAAAAAGCTACGAAGAGGAGTATAAATCTATATAGAATGTTGAAAGAACTGTGTCAGGCCTTACGGGATGGTATTCAATACTAGAGAAATCTATAACCTCTACAAATAAAACTCTGTTTAATTAACTATCATTTCATATAATCAACACTATACTGTTCTACAATAACTACAGCAAATATAGTTCCGTAGCAAGTGACTATATACATACATTCAATAGCGTTACATGAAACACCTATTCACATTTTAATACATAGTAGTAGTGAAGCATTTAGGCATAAATATACTATCTATACTTAAGCACAAGTATATATACATTTAGTGATTAATACAATTAGCAATAGGTAGTTAATGTTATAACTTACATAATATCTTTCAAGCAGCAGTTCCTCTCGACTAGACAGTCAGAACTCGAATGACGCAGCTACTGGCACGTCACCCGTTTTAAACACTGAGACAAACAACTCCGGTACGGTAGTGGGGGTTGCACGTGCGCATGCAGCTGCGTCACTCAGTAATACGATCTTTCATTTTCAAACTTATGAATTAAACTTGTAGTTATTCAAAAGTATATATTTAAGTATACAATGATACATTATGTTACAAGTATTATCACCTTATATAAAGTGGTGATGACAACTGTTTCCTAACTCCTAGTGATTGAGGACCCACACCTTCCATCATCAGTTCGGCAGCATAACAATATGATTTTCAGAAGCAAATACCAATATAAGTTCAGAAAATATGTAAAACGTGGCACATTTGCCTATTAAATTCGAGGGTTCTCCTCGATTTCTCCAGGATCCCATCATCAGACCCTGATATCCTCATCATGGTACCAATCCGGGAGTATTTTCTTTCCAATGAAAAAATAATAATTAAAATTAGTTCATAAATGGCGAAGTAATCGGCGAACAAACATAAGAAAAAAAATATATAAATACGGTCGAATTGAGAACACTCCTTTTTTTGAAGTCGGTTAAAAAGATTATAAAAACTTAACCCACGACAAAAGTGTTTGTCCTCATTAATTAAACTGCATAGTACTAATAAATGAAGAATAAATAAAGGAAAGAAAAATTTCGGTGGTAGGAAATGCAAACACTACTTAAACGTGTAAAAGAAATAAAGGATAGAAGAATTTCGCGCTGGCAGCCATTGACACGGTAGCTCCATTGGCAGAGCGACGGGGGCGTATACCCGAGGTCGCGGGTTCGATTCCCGCCTGTGTCGAAATTTTTCTTTCCTTTATTTGTTCTTTATTAATTAGTAATAATCCCCACATGAGGTTTTCATGAACTAAAAGATTAAAATTAAACTGTACAGTGTTAGATGAGAATAATACGAACGCATTTATTCCGCAGGTTACTTTTGGAAAAATCAGGATATTTAGGCTTATAAGTGTTTTTTTTTGTATGAGCGTGGAGCGCCATCATTAATATTTTTAATTGTACTATACTTTACTCAATAACTACCTGTAACAGCTGAGGAATTTCTAATTAGAAGAACTAAGTAGAACAGAACTAAGTAGAACAGAACTAAGAGAAAGTTCCCAAAGGAAAATACTCCTATTCACCATGTTTAATACAAAAAGCAATAAAAGTTTATGAATAAACGCAGGTGTATAAGCAATAAATATAAACATAACATAACATAACATAAACGTTCACGCCGAATATCCCCGAAGGGGTTGGCAGAGGTACTAATACTTCTGAACATCACGTGACTTTGTCACCTGGTGTTCAGAGTACCCACGTTTTGCATGGACAGTGTACTCACGTGATAGGGGGCAGGCCTATCGCCGTTTTGTACGAATACACTGTCACATGACTAAGCAATAAATACCGGTTCTAAATTACACGTGTAGTTATTAGCACTACACAATGTTACATTATATTATCAAAATAAATAAAACACAGGAAATACTTTGCCTCACAATCTGCACTTATGATATGTATTTGAAAGGAGGTGAAGAAACCAAAACTCAAACGGTCATGCCGCATATCCCCGAAGGTGTTGGACGCGAAAAAAGCAAAAATATTTGTACAGATTTTCAAGTATAACGTTATAACTTCTCATTTATCAAAATAATAGAAAAAAATCGTGTATAAATGTACATTCCTTAGTAATAAATCAGTAAAACTGAAAATTACAAACAAGTGATGTATGCGTTGTATGTATTAAATATATTTATAAGGTACTGTCTATGTCTAATAGTTACGAGATCTATGTTTCTAAAACAAATGTCAAGTAAGACTTATGGGAAAAATACGCCATAGACAATGCCCTACTTCCGGTAAGACCATTGGCAATAAAAATCCCATTAGTCCTACTGGTAAGACTATCCAGTAAGACTACTGGGAATAGCCGAGAAAATTACCACATTATTACATAGTAGTTAGTAAGTTTTCATGCTTTAACTCGAATTAAGAAAGGCTAATTGAAATTCAGTTGCATTAAGAACAAAAAAATAGTTTAACTTAGCAAAGCAGGCGGTATGTTTATTAACGCAGCGTGAAAACAAACTGAAAAAATAACAATGTCAGACTTAAATTTGCCGTGTAAAACCGGCTTAGAATGTCACTACCCCTTTTATACCCACGGGTGTTTTACTTTATTTTACTAGACTTGTTTAATTTGATTTTACCAAAACTCGCGTCACGATTATAAATATAAGTAACCTGTCGTTTAGAAAAAACAATGATTTGCCGATACCTGCCTACTCAAAAGTTATTTACAAAGGGTTTAATTTTACTAATAATAAGTTTTATTTGCCTAAGAGCAGATTACATCATTTGTACTTGATGACACTAATGATAAATGTTTTACAAATTATAAGTAAACAAAAGAATAATTTTGCTTGTAGCTTGTAGTACAAAACAATGAAATTCTAGTACCTAATCTAGGCCGAGCCGAGCCTGTATCTTAGGTACTAGTTTCTTCCCATAGTTTTTATAAATTATTACAGTCATTCCAATTTAGCAGCCATATAAATTTGCAAATTTGCATTATTTTAAATCTGGGTAGTTATGAATCATTTTATGGTTTTCTAAAATAGAATTGTGGTCCAATGAAAAGGCTTAAAATTTAAATGAATATATAAAACGATATAAGCAACAATCACTATGTTACATATGGTTATAGTTATCGTGTTACATCAAGTCTGAACAGAAGCAAGTTAACAACAAAGTAACAATATAGCACTGAAATTATGACGATTCTTATTACGTTCCATTCCCGGTAGCGGGTAGTACGACATATGAGAGATGCCGGAACTTATTAACAGTACAAATTGAAAGGAATGTTTTGTATTTGTTTATTGGTGACACACCTGGTACTGAACATAACCGGCTCGGGAGTTACTGCTTAGAGTTTGGCGAAGTCGAGAACACATAAATATTTAATTTCTTCGATGTGAATTTTATTTCAGTTTTTGGATGCAAATTATGTTTTTTTCATTTTATTTTGTTTGTTAATTTAATCAAAAGTTATCGTCATTTATTTACAAAGTAAACGTAGATCAGTAAAAGCTAAAGTGAAATGTAAGTTAAGAATGAGCTTTGTATAATAAAATATACATTTTCATAGTTAGTCCATTATATCAGTATTTTTAAACAGCTAAAATTTTTAAAATTAAATCAATACCACGAAACATTTTTGCTTTAATAGTACCTATGGCCATATTTATTGATGAAAGAGGCATAATAACAGCAGAAAAAGAACTTGCGTACTGAGTGTATAAAATAAAATGTCTAACATGGGATGGGAACTAAAACTTACCTAGGCTAATAGATATTAGTATACATTATGTATATTATGATGTATAAATAATAATAATTGACATTTCAGATCAAAAGACAATCCTAGTTCATTATCATTAACAAGAACAATGTAATCATGAGAAACTGCTTCAGTAATTATTACATACATCTCGTGTTAACTAAACGAGACGAATCGATATAGCTCTATATTAATAATATGATGATAGAAACGGCAAGACAAAACAATCTCAAAGCTCAATGCTTGCAAATAACAGGACATTAATATTGTGTGTCTATATTTAATAAACAGTAAAGAACATTATATGTTTCTACGAAAAGTTTTTCTATTGAACCTTCTGGGAACTGTTAAAAACATCTGGAAATAAATATCCGCATTTTATATTTCATTGATAAGTTTTTAGTGCCGGGTTTACCGTGTAGTACCGCCTTAGAATGTTACTACCCCTTTTATAGCCATGGGTGCTGTAGGAGGCAAATAAGGGTATGGGACATTTTTAGGTATTAGGGTAGTTTTTGAGTGATGCGGTTGAAAATCCACCATCAACGAAACTTTATTTAAATCGTCTTGTCCTCTACAACTTCCAAATGTGGCTATTCCTAGCTCTAAAACTCTGGCTACCCCTTGTTTGTATATTTGTATGTTATGAAGCTCTGACGACGTGATAGCTCAATGGGTAGAACACCGGTTCACGTGCAAGCGACTAGTGTTCAAATCCCGGGTCGGGCCTACACCAATTTGTCTTTTCTAAAGACATATGTGTGGTTAATTTATCATGGTTGTTAACGGTGAGGGAAAACATCGTGAGGAAACCCACATGGCTGAGTTGTACTTAGTCATGTGACAGTGTATTCGTACAAAACGGCGATAGGCCTGCCCCCTATCACGTGAGTACACTGTCCATGCAAAACGTGGGTACTCTGAACGTTTATGTTATGTTACAATAAATAATTTACAATTATTGGCAAAAGAGATATAAAGAGCCAATATGGATGGCGTTGTTAGTCGAATCGTTCGAAATCGTTCTTAGATTACGAATGCATAAACAAGCATGTATGAGAAGAATGATGATTGTTTCAGAAGCAAAAGATGTCAGGATCGTACAAAGTGGCGATCGTTAGTATCTGCCTACCCCCGTGGGAATAAAAGGGCGTGAGTATAAGTAAGTAAGACATTAACTACTGTAACGTTACGTGTCTTAAGTCTTAATCCCCTTATGGAAATAAAACCTAAGACACGAAACGCGGAGAACAAAGAGACTAATAAAACAAAGAAAGAAGTTACACCAGTCTATTAAAAATTAGATGTACACAATGAAACAGAAGATAAAAAGAATAAATAAAATAACATAATAGTAATATTCACTGTTGGTCTGTTAGCGGTGATCATGTAAATGCGAGGTAGAAGGGAACCAGTCCAGCGAAACACGGCGATGTCCAAAATTCAGTATCAAATAAGGCCAGATAAAATGATAGGTTAGTAAAACATATCTCTGTGTCCCTTACCAAATATTTTATTTTATAAGACTACAACCTAACACTAGCAACCTTCTTGCAGAAAACTAATGGCTGTGAGTAAACATATAAAACTTATTATCTGACAATAAACAAGATTGTCAAAATGGTTATTTTCGAGAAAAATCTTAATCTTTTATGTTTTTTGATATGCATTCTCACATACACAACACAAAATACACATTACACTACTTATAATATTAGTTCAATAAATTAGTAAAATTACTATTAAGTCTTTTAGGTCTTGCGACTCTAGTTAGTTATATACCATACCATAAGTTATTAGGAAATAAGGTCTTTCAAGTTTCAGGATGTTAAACAAACTCGTCCTTCGTAACCAAGAAACCTTGCAAGCTGCATTCAAAGGGAAGCCCGTTAGAGTTTATTAATTAAGATTTGTGAAGTTTGATAGAGCATTTTGAGAATTAGTTAGAGCAGTCGCTAAAGTTATCAAGCGCCATTACAAAGAGAAACTTATAAAGAGCCGTCATACGCCATTATACATACTCTACGCTCTCAACACTACGTTGGTTAGCGGCGGTCAAAAGTTCGTTCACTTCTAAAGCCACACATTGCACATACATACATATACTCATGGCTTTAAATCCCTAGAAGGGGTAGCCAGAGCTAAGGAATTAGAAATTCCTCAGCCACTTTTGGAAATGTGAGTGGGGAAAAGATGGTAAAAGTTAAGGTTATTGGTGATGGGTCTCCAACCGCATCGCCCAGAAATCCCTTAAAAGCCCCAATACCGTTAGTCGCTTCTTACGTACACCCACCGGAAGAAATGGGGTAGTGCTATTCTAAGCCAACACTACACAGCAAAGCCGACACTACACAGCAAAGCCACACATTGTATTATATGATAAATAAAGTGGTTTGTTTTTGTTCATGGATGCCAATTTTGTTTTAAATAATTATTAAGTATTTAGCAGAAGCTTTTTATAAGCTACTAGTGGTCCGCCCTGGCATTGCACGGATGGTGTTAAATATGTTTACTGTTTACCCCCTACAGTATTTAGCGTGATGATATACATCCTATGTCCTTTCCCTGGTTCTAAGCTACCTCTCCAACAATTTTCAGCCAGATCGGTTCTCGAGTTATAAATAGTGTAACTAACACGACTTTCTTTTATATATATATATATATATATATATATATATATATTTAGCCCCGCGGGTGTTGTAAGAGGCGATTTAGTTTTTTGGAATTTTAATTGATTGTTGGGCGATGTGATTGGAAACGCATCACCTTTGGAATTCGGCTGAGGAGCTTCCATCCCTGAAGCTTTGACTACACTATTTTGAAATTTACGGCCGTGAGTATGTAATTAGCTGATACAGACTTAAAAATACTGACACAGAATATAAGAAACATTAAATAGAAGGAGGACTAAATTCGAAGGCGAAGGAAAGTCTTTCTCTACTTCAATGGGAATTAATCGTATTCGTGTGTATGTATTTGTTTATTTAAGTTTATATTCTATACCACAAATATAATTGCTAATATGTAGCTAATTGTTGCACCCGTGTTTGTGTTTCAAAAACCACCAACTTAGATCATTTATTTCATCAACTCTTTTCATATTAACTTCTAAACAGGCTAAAATAGTTAGCTTCTGAACAAAATGAAAAATGTAAAATTAGCACAACTTAAAATGAAAGCAATATAAAATAATTTTTAACAAAAAGAAAACCGACTTAATAGAAAAACAACCGAAAATAAACAATCTAGTACTAAAAAGTACGAAATAAGTTTTTTAATTGAATATGAGTACTGTGATTGATACCTTAGCAATTTCTTTATTCCACACGCGTCAGTTCAACCTACCTAAATATTACAATTCTCTTAAATTAATTTGTGAGCCGGTGCCAGCCTCGATGATTATTGATAATAAGAAGTGTGTATTTCGCACTTCATATACATGTAAAATGTAGGGTACCTTGTAGTTGTAGGGTAAATTGATTTTTGTACGATATAATATTTTTTAGATTGTAATAATCAGAGATAGATAGCAGGGTGAATTTACTTTTGTTTGTCTGGCACCGACTCAAAAATTAATTTAAGAGAATTGTAATATTTAGGTAGGTTGAACTGACGCGTGTGGAATAAAGAAATTGCTAAGGTATCAATCACAGTACTCATATTCAATTAAAAAACTTATTTCGTACTTTTTAGTACTAGATTGTTTATTTTCGGTTGTTTTTCTATGAAGTCGGTTTTCTTTTTGTTAAAAATTATTTTATTTTACGAGTTTTAGAGATGGGTAGACCTGGCAAAGATGCCTCTCGGATGAGGAAGCGACAATTACTGTATTATTCTTCGTATTTCCGGTATTTCTATTATAGTACGATATTAAATAGGCTCAACCATATGTAACCTTACATTGTTCTTAAAATCCTTCGAAAGGCGATGGTCTTCAATTCTACATCTCAAGAAAGACTCAAACGCTCACGCCGAATATCCCTGAAGGGGTTAGCAGAGGTAGTAATACTTCTGAATATCACGTGACATTGTCACCTGTCGTTCAGAGTACCCACGATTTATTAGGCAGTGTTCTCACGTTATACAGGGCAGGCCTATCGGCGTTTTGAACAAATACACTGTCACATAATTGTGAGTTTCGACAGTCCCCTCGATTTCCTGGAATGCCATCATCAGATCCTGGTCTCATGGTACTTTCTCGGTAACAATAACATAACAAAATGTTTAGTGAACCTGTACTTCTCTTCATAAAAGCTACGAAGAGGAGTATAAATCTATATAGAATGTGGAAAGAACTGTTTCCTAATACCTAGTGATTGAGGATCCACACCTTCTATCATCAGCTCAGCAACATAACAATATGATTTTCAGAAGCAAATGCCAATATAAGTTCAGAAAATATGTAAAACGCGGTACATTTGCCTATAAAATTTGAGGGTTCCCCTCGATTTCTCCAGGATCACATCATCAGACCCTGATATCCTCATCATGGTACCAATCCGGGAGTATCTTCTTTCGAATAAAAAAATAATAATCAAAATCGGTTCATAAATGGCGAAGTAATCGGCGAACATACATAAAAAAAAAAAAAAAAATATACCGGTCGAATTGAGAACACTCCTTTTTTTGAAGTCGGTTAAAAACTTAAAAGATTCGTTCAATGTTCTTCAATAAAAATCTTCAGCGTCCCTAAAAGTTGTTTTGACTTTTTTATCGCCCGAGAAATCGGACAACAGATTCTTACAATCTTCGCTTGAGGGTGACTCTGTATTGAGTTACCTTAATTTGTTAGATAATAAAGTTAGAGAATGCGAACCAGTGGCTCGTTCTGTTTCAAAGTAATTTGTTATCATAAATCAATCAGCGCTTGCGAGACGCAATTTAAATGAGATTTACATTTAATTTACTTGTAACCGTTTCGTATTCAATCTGAGAAAGAATGTATTGGAATAGTTATCGTGATGAAAGCAATTATAAAACTGCTTGTGGCATTGGTTCATATACTCATATCGTAATAAAATATTACATACGTAATATTTTCTGCAACTTTAAAATATCCGAAAGTCAATAGTTGTTTTAATTATAATATTGCATACAACATACAATAACACATTTATCACAAGATGAATGTGTTTTTTTTTAATTTCTCGACATATTTTTTCTATAACTTCAATTAACTTCAGCGAAAACAACTTGTCTTTCCTTACATCTTTGTAGAAAATATTTATATTGTTTCCTTATTCATAAGTGCTTAACGCAGCTATTATTCAAAACAAATCGCTAGTGTAACAAGTGGCAAGGGAAATTGATTTAGCGTTTAAGGATATAGAAAGTGTATTGAACTGAATAAATATTAACGTTATATTTGCACAAGATCCCGAGGGAGGCTGGAGGTTTGACTACAAACGGTTGATGTACGACTTTGTCTTCAAACAGTGCTACAACTACCAAGTAAACTTGAACAGTTTCTACTCATGTCGTGACTCTATAATTTTATTTCATTTCTTTAGAGAAGATAATATATTAGATTTGTTTATATATTAGAGTAATTTGTTTGTTCTAAGCATGTTCGTGGTCGAGTGGATAGGTTTGAAGGTTGCGGATTCAATCCCCACTGAGAGCAACATTTATATGTTAAGCATAAATTATTGTTTCGTAGTTTTCGATGTTTTATGTGTGTTATATGTAATATTTAATGTATCATTAAGGTAGTATATAATAATACAAGTTATTAAAATGTGCTTAGTTTGGGGCTATCTTGATGTGTGTATTATATAACCGTTTATATTATTAGTATATATTATATTTTGATTTTATTCTTTGTGACATAACTTTTAATTGACATGTTTTTATAATTTTAATTTATTTGTATTTTGTAGTTTTCATTTTGTGTTGTATGTAATGGCTAAATAATATGGGCTACTAGCCTGAAATAAATGATTTTTATTTTTTATTATTTTTTATTTATTATTATTGTTGACATAGATTTGCGCATCATTATGAAACATATATAGGCTTATTTTACAAATAAATGGGTAGCTTAATGACATGACCCCGCATTATTTTTTATAATATTAATAACTTCGCTCTCTCTAAGACTTTCAAACTTTTGAGTTAACGCCGTACATCCAGAAAGGTGCGGCGGAGGTACTAATAATTCAAAGTATCAGCGAATTTTAAGTAAGCTGTTGTTCAGAGCATCAACGTATAGTTAGGACAATGCATTCACGTGACAAGGGGCAGGCCTATTGCCTCTTTGAACTGTCACTTGACTAAGAACAACAAATGAGGCTCACTGACTTTAACAAACCTTGACAAATTAACCACGCATATAAGGCTCACAATAGCCACACTGATGGGCCAACTGGATTTTTCGTTTCCTGCTTTAGAAGCAGTGTTCTTCCCGCTGATATACCATGGTTAATATTTGATTGCTGTTAAACAAATATTATCTCATCATAGTGAGCATTTGCCGTGATTGTCCAATGGGTAGCACGACCAATACAGACAGGCGTGAGTTCTAATCCTAAGTCAGGCCTACACCAATTTGACTTTACTAAAGTCATATTTGTGTGGTTAATTTGGATTTTAGTTTAATAAACATTGAGTAAATAACGTTGTTTTAATACTCGATATAAGTGTTTGATTTTGATTTTGACATAGAAATACTCACGGTTATTAATCCCAAAATGTGGTCGTCAGAGCTTCGAAATATTCCTCAGCCTCTTTTGGAAGTTGAGTAAGGTAAAGTTTTGGTGATGGGTCTCCATCCGCATCGCCCAAAGTCACTTAAGAACCCCCATACCCTAAGCCGCCTCCTACGAACATCCACGGGAAGAAATGGGGTAGTGATATTCTAAGCCAACACTACACAGCAATTTAATATTGAGTTTTGGTATCGTACAAAATATGCGAAAATTATAATTGATCATAATTTGTTCTATAGTCATTAAAACACTGTTAGTTTCGATTTTTTGAGGCTAAGCTTATTATATAAATCTTTTATCTCCGACATTAGTACTGCAAAACTCATGTTGCATGAATTACAGAATTGTAAGAAAAATTATTAGATTTAAAAGGCTTTCTGTAGAATAGTAATTCGGATTTTAATGTTGTTACTTAAAGTTTAAATCTTGTATAGACACTTGACCTTTGTAACTTTTTAACCTCTGTTTAATCTTAGCTGTCATTTGTATAAATATACTATTACATTTCAATAGTTTCATTATTTATTCCACTAAAAATGTTAGTAAGTATAAATATACTAATAATGATTAACTTGAAAGTATTTAAAAATATATTAATAAATAGGAATTAGTAATTCCTTAGCCGCTTTTGTAAGTATTTTAGGGAGAATCTCGGTAACGGGGCTCCAACCGCATCGCCCAACAACCACTTAAATAGTCCCGTACCCTTAGTCATCTCACACGCAACCCGTGGGAGGCATGGGTGAGTGCTATTCTAAGCCGACACAATTCTGAAAAAAAATGTTATGATTGAAATAATTGTAGATAGCTTGAAAATGGTACTAAATTCAAGTTCCTGTACAGAAGACTATTTTAGGCCTCCAAATGGTTATTACAGCTTCTTACAAAAAACCCACTCAACTTTCCAAAGTGGCTGAGGAATTTGGAATTCCTTAGCTCTGGCTACCCCTTCTAGGGATTTATAGCCGTGAGTATATGTATGTATGTACAAAAAAGTTTAAATAGGATCCTATTTCTGAGACTTCGCTGTCTGTCTCTGTGTCGGTCTGTTCGTATGTCACCTTGCTATCTTTTATGCTATAGCTACAGCTTAACATCTACGATTTTCAGTTTAATTTATTGGACATCTACCGAACATGTTTTTAATCCAGCAAATCTTTCCATTCATGGGTTGTCTGGAAGAGATCGCTCTTAGTGATAAGACCGCCTGTTGTACTTTGGCTTTTGTACCGATCTTTTTTTTGTAATTGTTGTTTTTTTGTGATGTGCAGTAAAGAGTTTTTATTATTGTTTTTTTTATTATTATCACAGAATATTTATTTCTGATGATAACAAAAACATAACAAGATATGGTATAATCAAAGTATAAAAAATATTTAATGGGGCTAACTATATACTATAACTAACGTTATTGTTTGCTTGATATTGATGACGGCTTCGGTTATACGTTTGAAATATTTCGAAGCAAAAAATATGTTAGAATGTTGTTAGAATAATGTATTGAAAAACGCAATAATAGTACTCCGAAATCATGTTATTGGTAAAGTCTAAGTCTAAACTTGATGGAACTTATGTAAAGTAAGTAAGTTTTTTTTATTTCTTCATAGGTACTTACTTATAACCACAGTATTTATTCCTATTTGAACAAAATTGTATCCTCACATTAAACAGCTACTATAGATTCGAATATATCCCCTGTACATTGATACATACGAGGGGCATGCCAAAAGAAACTAGATACTCAAAAATTATAAAATTTATTCTTTATGACAAGTATCGATCTTTTCAAAGTATTCACCCTGAGCACGTATACATCCATACTTTTCCATACGTCTGAACCAATTGGAAAATACCTGTGACCACTCTTCTTTAGATACCTCAGAAATCTCGAAATTATAGGCAACCAGCGCATCTTCTTTGCTTTCAAACCTCTTCCCCTTTAGTTTTTCTTAGATTTTTGGAAACAAGTAAAAATCACAAGGCGCTAGGTCAGGGTAATATGGCGGGTGAGGGAGAATTGACACATTTGTCGAGCTGAAAAAGTCTTGTGTTCTGGCAGACGTGTGCGGCGCCGCATTGTCGTGGTGCCAGAGAAGGTGCCGGATTCCTGACTTCGGTCGCTTGTCACACCAAGCTGATATTACTGTTGGAGCACAAACTATCATATACCATTCGGAGTTCACCGTGCTTTCATTCTTTAGCACAATCGTAGCAATATGACCCGTTTAGCAGAAAAACGAGGCGACCATTTGTTTCTGTGTACTTCGTGCACGGCGACATTTCGTTTGAGATGGCTCGTCTTCAAAGCACCATACAGTCGACTGTCGCTTTGATTCGGGATCATAGTTATATATAGCCATGTTTCGTCACCAGTCAGTATACCATATACGTATTTTTTCTCGCCTCAGTTGAATTTATCTATCATGAATAGGCACCAATCCACCCGACGGTCTTTCTGCTCATTGGTAAGTTTGTGCGGCACCCATCTCGAACAACGTTTACGGAGAGAAAGGTGGTCGTGAATTATGGTTTGCATTGCTGCTGATCCAATTCCTAGTTCTCGTTCTAGCTCTACATATGTAATTCGTCGGTTTTTGCGAATAACTTTTTCGACTGCACGAACGTTTTTTTGCGTGACCGCGGTTGGCGGCCGTCATGTCTTCGCTTCATCTTCGAGACATCCCCATCTTCTTTTAAATTCAGCAAACCAATTGAATACTGTTGCTCGGGAACAAGCAGGCTCACCAAAAGTAGAAATCAAAAGTCCAAAACATTCTTGAGTCATAAAACCTTTTTTAAAGTCATAATAAATCATAGCGCGAAAATCACGTCGACTGAGCTCCATTGTTGCAAGTGAATTCCCGCCAGATTCTCGGAAAAATGATGCTCATTCAAATAAAAAAATAAACAAAAGAAGTGTGTTCTATATTAAAATATGTCAATAAAAAACCAGCCTATAAGATGGTGTATAGCTTGCCAGCGTCAATTAAGTGAGAAAAGAGTATCTAGTTTCTTTTGGCATGCCCCTCGTACATACATATACTCACGGCTATTAATCCCTTGAAGGGGTAGCCAGGGCTAGGGAATTAGATATTTTTCAGCCACTTTTGGAAGTTGCGTGAGGAAAGATGGTGAAATAAAGGTTATTGGTGATAGGTCTCCAACCGCATCGCCCAAAAATCCCTTAAAAGCCCCAATACCGCTAGTCGCCTCTTACGAACACTCGCCGGAAGAAATGGGGTAGTGCTAAGCCGGTATTCTAAGCCGCCACTACAGAGCTATCTCTGATTATATTATTGATACCTAAACAAAAATAAGTCAACCGAGCAAGAGCATAGTCACTTTGATTACTAGCAGTACTGACAAACCTTTAGTGGAATGGTTTAACGTTGCCTTTGGTCGCCTTTGATTATATGCCTGGCTAATGTTAGGGCTTTTATTCCGAGCCAGAAATCCATGAATGAACTAGGCAATGAGTGAATATCGTTAATTAAACCGTTCAAAGTATATATTGTTTAAATAAGTCAGATTAGTAATTACTAGTTAGTGCCAATCCTAACAAAATTTAGTCTGTTACTTTTGCTTCAAACTTTTCGTTGAATTCCTCACCAACGTGTATAAAAGACATTGATATTCAAACATATGTTGGGAAATAAAGCAACAAATGTTTCTGAACAGAGCCACACCGTTCCGTTTTGGCAGTAGATCGTACCACTACTTGTATCCTCTAATTAAACTGGGATCACAGCTACTCTAGATTCGAACATATCCCTGTATATATTTTGTTTTTGGTTGCGCGCCAAACAGCGTTTAGTTGGCTCCGTCATTGCATTCTAAATGTCTTGCTTAACTTTTCAACGATTGTTTTGCAACTAATCTGCTGCCTTTTAAACCTATTAAGGCTTATTTTTTGATGTTGCGGGTTTACTTTGTTTCAGTTGTTTGAGCGTATCCATATAATTACTATCCGTTAATTCGTTTTATGTAAAAACAGTATACATGTAAAAATAGCAAAAAGCATATGTTTTTAATTTTTGTTTGCATGTCCGTCAGTGTGTTTCTATCTCTGAAACGGCTTTACCGAATTAAGCAGAAGTTTCACTGATGGTTAGCTGATAAAATAAGGAGTAACTTAGGCTCGTCTTATTTTTGTACCGTTAATAATAATTATATCAATATAATCAAAACGCTTACTAAACATGCGAATAGATGCAAGTCTCTAGTTTTAAGTAAATCTTATAAAATAATTGTTGTTTCATCAACATCTTAATAATTAAGTGTATTTTGTATTCTAAAAATAAGTTACGGAAGGATTATTCTTTGTTTTTTTTGTTATTTCTTTGATAATGTTGCTTTCTTATCTAATACCCTTCATTTTAAGCAATTCCACATGATAATACATATACTAGATGCTTTTTCTTCCCTCCCACTTTAATTTTAAGATTACCAAATAGACAGACACATTTTAGTGCATTGATCTATCGAGAAGAGAATGCATATAATTAATCCAAACATTAAAATCACGAATACCGACATTAATAAATGTAACGTTTATAAAAAGGGCATTTTCCAGGCGGGAAAACTATACAATATATAGTTTGGCATTCATTTAAAATAGTTTTCTTCGGTACCTTAATTCTCATCAGAATTGCGTCGTGATACGTAATAGTTGTTACTTGAATTGTCGTAAAAACTAAGGAGCAATTAAAGCAACTACTTACAAAAACCGTTTACAAAGATGTTAGCGCAACCCTTCTCTACTAGTATCCCATTTTGCCCGAAACGCCTTCAAAGCACAAAAGTGCTCAGTAACGACTCCAAGCCCGCTAACTTTTAACAGCTATGTCTATTTCGTGTCTTGTTACAACCACTTAGGCTTTACGAGACAACACTAGTTTGGTCTATTAATGGTTTTGTAATCTCTTTATTTTCATTTAAAGAAGTAAATTGAAATGGGGTTTTTTACAGCAGTTACTAAACATGCTAACTAAACTGGGTGTGTCGGCTTAGAACAACACTACCACATTTTTTTCCACTGGCCAAGTAATAGGTGACTAAGGGAATAGAGCTTTTAAATAATTTGCTGGGCGTTATGGTTGGAATTGAGACCCATCACCAAAAAATATTTATCCCAATTTAAATCAAATATTATAGAATATGCTTAAAAGGCAAGCATCCCAAGTGGGAAGAATAAAAGAGAATGTATGAAGTGAATGATGAATGTAAACAAAGCTCGAGAGGCTTGCAGGGATTGTACAAAGTGGCGATCGATAGTCTCTGCTTACCCCAAAAGGACTAACATCGTTAATTTATGTATGTATGTATCTATTATACATACATACATACATATACTCACGGCTATAAATTCCTAGATGGGGTAGCCAGAGCTAAGGAATCAGAAATTCCTCAGCCACTTTTGGAAAGTTAAGTGGGGAAAAGATGGTAAAATGAAGGTTGTTGGTGATGGGTCTCCAACCGCATCGCCCAAAAATCCAATTTTATAAGTTTAAACCGATAAGCCGTGCAGTAAACGGTAAAACACGTTAAATCATTGCAGTATGATAATTAACGAGGCATGTCAACCTTTTTTAGACCCAGATGGAGGCGCGGCGGCGTTACCGCGCTGAAAATTAATTAAAATTGTGTTTACTTTAAAGATTACATGCACTCGCCCATGTTTCAGCCCAGCTTAATTTATTATTAAAAGCAACTGCATTATTTAAAGCACAATACCGCGATGTTTTCAATAAAATATTTATATGTGATTTCTGTAGTTGTCGTCATTGATAAAAGTTACATATTTCAATGTGTAGTATCGCCTTAGAGTAATACTATCATATTATCATACATAACATAACATAAACTTTCACGCCGAATATCCTCGAAGGGGTTGGCAGAGGTACTAATACTTCTGAACATCACGTGACATTGTCACCTGGCGTTCAGAGTACCCACGTTTTGCATGGACAGTGTACTCACGTGATAGGGGGCAGGCCTATCGCCGTTTTGTGCGAATACACGGTCACATGACTAAGTACAACTCAGCCATGTGGGTTTCCTCACGATGTTTTCCCTCACCGTTAACAACCGTGATAAATTAACCACACATATGTCTTTATAAAAGACAAATTGGTGTAGGCCCGACCCGGGATTTGAACACTAGTCGCTTGCACGTTAACCGGTGTTCTACCCATTGAGCTATCACGTCGTCGTATATGTATATATTACGGTCATAAATTCCAAAAATGAGTAGCCAGAGCTTTAGAGCTAGAAACTCCTCAGCCACATTTAGAAGTTGATAGGGGATAAGATGGTAGAAATAAAGTATCGTTGGTGAAGGGTTTTCAACCGCATCGCCCAATTTGCACTTACAAAATCCTAACTACACTCTTTTGCTGTACGATACTCTTGAGTAGAAAGGGTTAGTGACATACTAAGCTGGCACTACATGGCATATATTTTATATATATTTCTGCAGGTTACGTGAGAAGCGACTCAGGGTTTTTTGGAATTGTAAGTGGTTGTTGGGCCTTGTGGCAAAAGGCCCATCACCAATAATCATTTATTTAATCACCTTTGTTCACTAAATTTCTAAACATACATATACATACATATACTCACGGCTGTAAATCCCTAGAAGGGCTAGCCAGAGCTAAGCAATTAGAAATTCCTCAGCCAATTTTGAAAATGTGAGTGGGGAAGAGATGGTAAAAATAAAACCACATCGCCCAAAAATCCCTTAAAAGCCACAATACCGATAGTCGCCTCTTACGTACACCTACTGAAAGAAATGAGGTAGTGCTATTCTAAGCCGACACTACACAGCATAATTTCTAAAGTGGTTGAGTAATTCATAATTCGTAATTCTAGTTTCCCCCTTTTGGTTTTCATGTGTAAAGTTTGCTACATAATTAATACTAAAACCCCACTACCTCCGATTGCGGCTCCTAGAGAATAAGACCTAGATCATTGGTCTCTGATCGTCGTGTAGCTTAGTAGTGAGTTAGTCAGCGTCTAGTTTAATACTCTATGAATATGCAAATCATCTCAGCCATATGTGACCCTGTAGAAAATAAGAGTATATATTCTGTAATGACAATAACTATGACAGAGGGAGGTATGTCAAACAGATTGTCCCGGGGCTTTACAAACCCTCCAAAGAAGAGAATCATTATTTTTCTAAGGCGCCCGTGATCAACAATGCCGGATTATTCCAACGAAACGGAAATATCTGACTAATTTTGATTAGTTGGAATCGAACCCAACCTATAAATGTTGAGTCAAATGCCCGAACAATTAGACCTCGAAGACATTTGTGATTAATATTTGCATCAGTTTGTAATATATCATTATGTTCACGAAAAAGATATTAAACGGGCCTTCAATGAACAAAATATTTATTAAACCAAAGTTTCTATTTTCACTGGGCACATATATTTTGCCATCCTGCTTATAGAGGCTAACTAAACGCATTAACAATATTTTTTCACATTCATCCTTTTCGTCAAATTTGGTTGTATAAATCATGCTTTCCGTTTACCTAACCGCAGTACATATTAAACCAATACCTTGCAAGCTCAAAGCAACGTTATTTATTTTAAGTATTAAAATGGCAAATGTTTACCGAATCCATATCGCTGTCATGCCGGTCCGGGCGACATGCGACGCTCCGGGACACCCCTGCCTGTGTTGGGTACAAGATTACTACTTGTTTAATTTTAATAAACTCTCGGTACATACTCCTATTAGACTGACCTTCGCTGCATATAAATTGCTAAACCTAAACACACAAAGCTATTAATTGCGTGTGAACAGACGATGACTGTGAAAATGTTGTGGAGTTGCTTGGAACGGAAATGAGGTGAATTGATAATTGTCTGTCTTTACTGAATTTGACTTATACTTTATTTACAGAACCTTGTATAAGACTACAACTAAAATTATTTTCATATATTTTTAAAGTTAAATAGGTCATCGCTTGTTCCTTATATTTTAAGTGGTTTTATAGTATAGTTACTTTTATTTTAACAACAAATGTAATTTTTATCATTAGGCGATAAAAAAATATATCACAAGAATCCAAATACTAGTATGCATTGGGAACACCTTTAGTCGCATATTTTTTATTCTTTCTTTTCTTTGTCATAATGAATATAGCATAACCTTTAATTTCTTTAGGATACTATTGTATAAAAAGTTTGAACTTATTAATATTTTTTAGCCTAATAGTCTACTACGCTACTGAAATTATGCAATGAAAAATTTTATGCCACATGTAATTATGCCAGTAAATACTATGGAAAAACAGATATGCTTTTCGTAATTGTGATTAAATATCGTAAATCCTAAAACAATATTTCTAATTAAGTTAGTACATAAGTTTATATAGTAGTAGTAGTAGTAGCAAGTTAATATAGTATTACTTCAAAAAACTAAAATTATGGCAAAATAGAAAAAAAAACTTAGCTCGAAACCAAAATTTAGTTCGAGTACTCATCTATTGTTTTCTTCCAGTCTTTGGAGCTCTAAGTTCATAATCCTCTGGATAAGGGTAGAGACAAGTCCGCCTGAGTACACAGAAAGCTAATTATTTGCGAGACAACGATGACATGTAATGTAGCGGAATATCTGTTTGCTTTTTTAAGGACATAAATCTTCACTTAGGATCGTGCATTAGGAAGCAATCTGTAAAAATCAGTTTATATTTATTGTAAAAATAAATTACAGTATCTATATCTTTAGGGGTAAATAAAACATAGGTTATAGAAAGACAAAGCACAGTCAAAATAAGTAGACACCGTAAGTGAAGGTTTCCAAAGAAGTTAAAATAAATAAAGGATATCCCAAACATCTTATGGGAATGCAAATAAACTGGATGTATCATGAGATAAAATCTTATAACATCCATATACATACGTATACTCACTGCTATTTACTCTAAAACGGGTAGCCAGAGTTTCAGAATAAGAAATTATTTAGCCACGTTTGGAAAATGAGTGAATTAAAGATTGAAAAATCTAGGTTGTTGATAGTAGAAAAATCACTGTAAAAGCATAATTTAAACTGATTTCAAAAGTACGGTTTTAGTTAACGAGAGCTAAAAACAATCCGGCACTAAAACCAAAAATAAATATGAAACAAAAAATGGCAAACTCGCATCGCAAAAACTCGACGTGAAGCTGGAACAATAAAATCCGTTTTCGGAACACAATTAAAGTTTGGTAATAGACAGTTTTGTTTGACAAAGTGCGCGAGGCGAATAATAAAATCGGATCGCAGCTGCACTAGTTATGTCTCACGTTCCTAGCACTAGTCACGAGATCGAAAAACTTTTCCAATACTCATGTACGAATGATGATAGAAAATTGTAGCCGAACGTACCTTTATTGCCGTCCTTATTACTTTTTAGTTTTGTTGTGCGGAGAGTCTGCGGGACTTGTCTCGAGGTAAACAACTTTTATTTTTACACGACAATGTTTCAAATATTTTTTTTACCTGTGCTGCTCATTATTTTTAATTGTTGAGTTTTTCACATTATGTAGAAGTCTGAATTGATTATGAAGAAGGAAAAAACATATTTAGCTGTAAACTGTTGCTATTTATTCCAGCTACCAAATACAAATTTAAGAAAGTAACTAGTCATTAAGAACTCACGATATTATCAATTAACAGTGTGAAATTGGTGTATAACAGCACCATACCATTCTTTACCGATTTAACATAACATAAACATAAACGTTCACGCCGAATATCCCCGATGGGGTTGGCAGAGGTACTAATACTTCTGAACATCACGTGACTTTGTCACCCGGTGTTCAGAGTACTCACGTTTTGCATGGACAGTGGACCGCTTTTGCTTGAGGTATTATTTTGCTCGCTTGCGATATTGCTTATTTTGCTTGCGATATTGCTTGAGGTATTGCTTATCATTATCAGCAACGACATTGACTTACATACATACATACATATACTCACGCCATTAATTCCCATTGGGGTAGGCAGAGACTATCGATCGCCACTTCGTACGATCCTGACAAACCTCTCTAGCCTTTTTGAGCACACTCTCAATTTGGTCAATTTGTTCTCCGTGGTCGTCCTCTACTAACATTACCATCCACACTAGCTCTATAGATCCCTTTTACCAATTTTCTATCATCCATCCTCTCTATGTGCCCAAACCATCTCAACATTCCTTTTTCTATCTTTCTTACAATATCATCTTTCACACCACACTTTTCACGAATGACGCTATTTCTCACTCGGTCACACAAACTAACTATTGACTTCTTCATGTAATAATCCCAATAACCTACTCTACTTGCAAAATGCAGTTATATGTAGGTAAGTAAGTTATATTTTTGGTGATATTATACCTTAAATACAACAAAAACATTTATGATAAGCTTAAATGAGATTTAAATTTGACCGAATATCTTCACTCTGTGTAATAAAAACCTTTTCTCTTCATAGCTCACAAATAGGTCTGGCACCTGCCTATATTTATAAAATAAGGCTACTCAGACTTAACGGTGGTGGTTAATTATGTAAAGTGATTAAAATTAATTCCTTCTGATCCTTCATTTTATTAATTTGCATTTTTTTAAATTTTGAAAATAACTTTTGATGCTCAAGCGGCCACACGCCATCCAGAGAAATCACTGTCAGTTACACAGACTCATGCAACTGCGAAGGCTAAAGGTGTCTTGGCCACAGTGATGGAAGGGTAAGGAAGTGGTAGGTAAGTAACAGTCGGAGTCAAAGGTAGAAAGAGACTTTATTTACATTTTTCACAGTATTTATATAAAATTATGTGTTTGTATTAATCTATACGGATGATGCATTTCTTTGTGTGCATTTTCTGTTGCAAGCGTTTCGTCTAACCGGATGACAGTTAATTGCCCCAGATTTATATTGCTGATGTTCACACTTGAACAGCTTATGATCATTATTTCATATTTTATGCAATAAACGCCTACCATTAAATACTGGTACAGCCATCCTAACCCTTTTATTAAAACAGTAAAAACATCAATGTTTTCGAGCTCAACACAAAAACCTATAATGTACTTTTCAAATCAAACCATTACCCGACTCATAAAAGTGGAGTACGTTTTAACTACATCCTCACGCGCTGACACCTAACAGGTCAATGCACGTAAATATCCATCGATGTCTGAGCAATTTAATACCTTCAGGCTGTATGTGACGTGGTATCCCACTCTCGTCATTTCCTCCGGGTCACATTTACGACGCCACGCGACTGAAGTATTGGAAAGAGTACATGGCTACGCCTTTTTTGTTACCATTGATTTTCACTGCAATATATGAGGAAATAAATTCATATTAACTTATTATATGAGTAAAAAAAATATATGTAACGAAACAATTTATAACAGCTTTTAGAAATGTATTATCAGATTAGAATGTTTTTTGTTCATGAAAACCTCATGTGGGGATTATTTCCAATAAATAAAGGGAAGAAAAATTTCGATATCAGCGGAGATTGAAGCCCCGACCTCCGGGCATATGACCCCATGGCTCTGCCAATTGAGCTATAGTGTCAATGGCATCTAGTGCGAAATTGTTTTTTTCTGTGTTTTTTTTTTTCACTTTTTTAGTAGTGTTAGCGTTACTCTAATTATAGGATATTTAGAGTTCTCAACATTTGGATTATATCTGTAAAGGTAGACAAGTGGCCTTCCTAATTTGTAAAAATTGGAGATCGGTAACTTTTTTAATATTTTGTTAACTTTTTCATACAGATAAAGTCCCAAAAAGTTGAAAAATTTCTGCGCAAAGGTAGTTTTTGTTCTAGGTCAGGGTAAAGATTGGAAGAAGGAACACGAGATGGAAGCAACTTGCCTGGTTCATTCGACCTTCGGTGTATGGTGTGGTCGATGAGTGATGCACGTAATATAAAAAGTTGACGCACAGAAAGCACCTTAGCTTCCTGATATAGCAGTTTTGTGGGATGCCGGAATGGTTTGTTTAAAGTGACTTTTAAGACGGATCTTTGGAATCTCTCTGCTTCAAGCATAGCTGTTTTTGCTGCTCCGCCCCAGGCCAAGTAACAGTATGACATTACTGACTGGCAGAGAGATTTGTAGACCGTCAAAAGAAGGTAGATTCCTGCAGCTCCTCAAAGCAATTTCAATTTCAATAAGATATTTTATTTTCCAATAAGTGTTAAAAAGATACGTAGAAAAGCGATAGAGGTCAGTAGTGCAGCTGATAAAACTGTGTAGTAAATTGGATGGTAAAGTAAAAAAACGCTGATAACAACTAATAAATAGAGGATGTTTTTAAAATATATTATTCAAATAGAAAACCCAAGAGTTAACCGTGATAGTCAATGTATAAGAACTGGACAGGTCCATTAAGCATACAGGTGTGAGTTCAAATTCCGGGTCGGGCTTAAACCAATTTGTGTTTTTTAGAGACATGTGTGTGGTTAATCTATCATGGTTGTTAACGGTGAGGAAAAACATGGGAAGTGAGAAAAGACAAATGGAAATGAGACAGCCTCAGTAGTCTCGTGGCTAAGCGCTCGAGTACGATTTCAAGTAAGTAAGTAGGTCTCGGGTTCGATTCCCGGGGACTGGTAACCTTACAAATTTACTAATAAATAAAAGAAAAAAATTAATTTGTAATATTTAACCCAGTTTGAAAGGATATTGGTGGATTGAATTACCTGATTATCCGAAAATTAAGATGATTCCGTGCTTCGGAGGTCACGTTAAGTAGTCGGTCCCAGCCACTATTATGGTAGCAGTCGTTAGTCTACCCTCCGCAATTGGCCAGCGTGGTGGACTATGGCCAAATCGCCCTATATAGGGTAGGCTCAAGCCCCTCGGTGAGGACATACATGGGTTGTGAGGAATGTGACAATATACTCGTAGAACGGTGATAGGCCTAGCTTCTATCAAGTGAGTACACTGTCCGGACAAAAATTGGGTACTCAGAACACCAGGTGACAATATCATGTGCCGTGCAGAAGTATTAGTACCTCTGCCAACCCTTTTGGGGATATTTGGCGTGAGCGTTTGAGTCTTTGAGTCTACAGTCTTTGAAATCACTATGATGAAAATAATAATGTAACTGAAGCAAAAAAGGCATTGATACAGTACTTAGTTGGAAGATAAAGTCTTTATGTTTCGCCATTTTATATTAAATGCCTTAATCTTAGACTGTGTAGTTGTTTAGAATGTGTTCTTTTTTCAACTCAGTTTGGGAACTCTATCAACCAGTAATAATAATAAATCTTTATTTCAGACAAATGCAATCCATACAAAATAATACAAACTAGTGTTAGTAAAGATTTACTTAAAAGACTATGTTAGAAGATAAAATAAACGACACAATAAATTAATATATGTTAGATACAAAATTTACACATTAACAGTCCTGAGGTGCATACCCAACCAATGTCTTAGTATGGGACAATACAGGCGTTCAGCTATGCTGCTCAGGATGCTATTATTGCTGTCACGCAAGCGACTCCACCCAGATGCTATGCGTTTTCTTATTATGGCTAAAAAGCCATCTACTCGAGCTTGTAAAAACATATTAGAGGCGCTGCAATAACGTGACAACCCTAACATCACCCTGAACGCATTGTTATACTGGACCCGAATGGCGTTGAAAGCTCTCTGCGTGTATCTCACCCACAAGCTGCATGTATAAAAAGAGATAATATAAAAGATGAAGCAAAGGATTTAGATTCGAGTTTGATTCCATATCCCGTATATGAGCCTTTGCTAAGACGTAACTGCTCTTTTAAACTTATTATTTTCTTCATTATACACATATCGACAATCAGTCAAAGTCTTCAAGAAATATTTTTATATAATCACAAAAGTTGCCAATAAGTCCACCAAAAATAGTAAAATATTTTCAAAAAATATTGTTGCTATAATTATAGCCTAATTTGTCTAGCCTACTCTGGCTCCCATGAAATAAATCACATGTAGGCGTTCAGGCGGGTTTTAAAATAAAATAGAAATGGCAGCGCCTCGCGACGTGTCAGAAATATTAACTCAAGCATTTGAATACTTTATGATCAGTAAAAAAGGAACGATTTGAATCCCAAATGTGTTCGCATTTTAATCAGACAAACCGTGCCGAAAAAATTGCGGCTCTCTTTATTTCACTTCTCATGTTTTACGAGTTGTAACTTTAGTGGAGTCAGTGTGATTTATTGTGTTTTGCATACATACATACATATACTCACGGCTATATTTCCCTAGAAGGGGTAACCAGAGCTAAGGAATTATAAATTCCTCAGACACTTTTGGAAGTTGAGTGGGGAAAAGATGGTAAGAATAAAGGTTTTTGGTGATGGGTCTCCAACCGCATCGCCCAAAAATCCAATAAAAAGCCCCAATACCCTTAGTCGCCTCTTACGACACCCGTGGGTAGAAAGGGGTAGCGACATTCTAAGCCGGCACTACACGGCAAATTGCATTTTGCATACTATCGCAGATTGTCTTTAAGATTAGCGAATATATGTTTATGCATAGATAAACTATTGGGCTGTTTTCTTGAGTTGTATGATTGCCATACTTTTATATGTCGTTGATCATAGGTCCTTTTGTGGCCCAGGCAATATTTGAAATTAATATCCCTAGTCTCGATAGAGCTGCTTGTTTATCGTTAAAATGTAATGAAATCTCTAAAATAAGTAGAGCCAAGTCTAAGGTTTCTTTACTGCGATTTATTTATTATTATAGTTAATTTTACGTGACTTGGCCGTTGACTTGTAATTAGTAGATTATGATTAAAGTTTAAGGGAAACATAGAAATAATCACCAGAGTTCTTACAACTAAAAATAAAGATAGATTAGAATCACAAAAGAATTTTAAGTGGACTCTAAATAATCGGCAAAGAAGTTAAGAAGATTTGAATAAATCTGCAAATAACTTAGTTTAGTTTGTAGAATGTTCAACAGTAATTTAACAGCTTTTTAACATAAATAATAATTATTATTGGACTGAATATTTTTATTTATTGAGTAGAATACAGATAATCGACTACTCTTTCTCGTAAATACGCTAATTATAGTTTGGCAGTACTCTTATTATGTTTTCTCATCAGCATCACCAGGTAGTCCAGATCTTCCATAAACTTTGTTCTGATATTTCTGTTTTTTCTTTACGTGGGCGTTAAAATCTACCTCTGTACCAAATTTCAGCTCTCTAGGTCTATTGGAAGTACTAGTTCTATTTTGATTATCAGTGAGTCAGTCAGTCGAAAATGCGAAACTTTGCATTACCTTAACTTCGGAATGAATTGATCTTCCGACTTGAAATTTTGGATTTCGAGTCGGTTTCAATTTCTTGAAAGTGTGTAATTACGAATTTCTAGGTGACGAAAATTTGAGCGTTTTAAACCCAGAGGTTCTCGAATGAGGCCCTGAAAATGTGGCGAAACGGTTCCAGAAAAGGATGGTACGGCAGTGTTTGCTTCGCGCTTGACTTGGCAGGGGCACGGCAGAGTCAGATATCGCATGATTTACTTTAATATGTGCTAAATTTAGAATTATTAGGAAGATAATTGCAATATAAAACAAATAAAAAACATACTAGTAAGTGGGTAGTTTTCAGTTAGATAGGAATACAGGTTTTTATTCGTATGATTTATTACTAACAACCATAGGAACAAATATATATACATAAGACTACAAAGCCCAAAACTATTAATGAATTAGTGTTATTCTAAGCCAACACTATACAGTTTAACATTAGGCACAAATCCTAAAATACTTGATCGATTTGCCGCGTTTGCTGTGTAGTGTCGGCTTAGATTGCTGTGTAGTGCCGGCTTAGAATAGCACTACCCCATTTCTTCCGGTGGGTGTACGTAAAAGGCGACTAACGGTATTGGGGGCTTTTAAGGGATTTTTGGGCGATGCGGTTGGAGACCCATCACCAACAACCTTTATTTTACCATCCATTTCCCACACAAGTTTCCAAAAGTGGCTGAGAAATTTCTTATTCCTTGGCTCTGGCTACCCCTTCTGGGGATTTATAGCCGTGAGTATATGTATGTATGTATGTACTTGATCGATAAAAAAATGCAACGGGTCACAATATAAAATATTGGTTATCAGATAAATTAACGAATGCAGAATGCATTCTAAATTACAGAGTTGTTTTTTTGCTGATAGTTTGTTTTATACTCGTAGTTTGTACACGTATATTTTTATGGATAGTTGAATATCACATACATACATACATATACTCACGCCGTTAATTCCCATTGGGGTAGGCAGAGACTATCGATCGCCACTTGGTACGATCCTGGCAAACCTCTCTTGCTTCGTCTACATCCATCAATCTTTTCAGACATGCTCTTTTATTCTTCATACTTCGGACGCCTGCCTTTTTGAGCACACTTTCAATTTGGTCCAAGTGTGTCTTTCGGGGCCGTCCTCTACTAACATTACCTTCCACATTAGCTCTATAGATACCTTTTACCAATTTCCTATCATCCATCCTCTCGAATATCGTATGAAATATTGCTCAAATTTAACGACTAATAAAGCAACTTTAATTAACGCTTCTATAAAAGGGCCTATAATCAAAAGTTTTAAAAGATCTGTGTAATCCTAACAGATTCCAATAAGGGATTACATCTATTTATTCGATATTGGAAGGGTTTACGTTCAAATTTATCAGCAAAGAAAACACGACCGGCCCACCAATAAGATTCTATTGAGAAATACAATTTAACTTAGTCGAAAACACAAAATGTTTTATTTGGGAATGTTTTCTTGAAAGATTGGAGCAAATTGAATATTACGGCAGCGGCCACCGTGCCGGATTCATTATTTAATACCTTCGAAAGACGATGAAAAGATTATTAATGTAAAATTTTCGTTCCGAGTGAAAATGTCGGGAAAGCCTTCCTTCTAGACCAAGACAATCATGCTCGAAAGATTTGTTTGCATTTCGTAGGCACACTCAATTAATCTTCTTCGACCAATTTCGATGGAAAAGACAATTTACGTTTTGTTGATTAAATTGAAATTGATATTTATGTCCTGATATATATTTAGATTTTAAGTTTTTAAAAACTGTCTTTTATTCAACAAACATGCTTTTGTTACGAAATATATAGAAACTGAACCAACTCGCATTCGACTGGTTATTATTATATTAAGAACACATCAACGAAATAATCACGATTTATTGTACTTTCAGAACCTGTCATATGTTTGTGTTTTTAAAGCTCATAATAACAACATGCTATCGGCTCATCTCAGTTTATTTTTATAGTTAGATTTTCCTTTCTTCAAAGCACTCATTTACGATGTATTTTTATCGAACAAATAGTCATTATAGAGAAAGAGAAAATAAGAGGCATCCTATCCTTAAACCACTATTCCGAACTCAATCTCGGGCATTCGATAACTATGCTAATGTTATTTGCGCCGGTGGGTTCGAAAAGGCAAAGACCTTCTCTATAACTTGCTTTTTTAAACTATACCAAAATGTTTGATGCAATCGTAAGCTGTAAAGTCACACAAATAAGGCTCAAATCCGCGTGCAATTCATAAAAGATTTTCCTAAATATTGAAGAGGCAGGTAATCTTATAAATGAATTTATGTTGGCCAAACATTTTGTAGTTCAATATTTTAAACTAGTTTCTTACATCTACTCCTGAAATTTATTTCTATTTGGACATGGTAGAGACAGTATCTTCTCTGAAGTAACATTTATAAATTGTATCAAGATTATTAACATTTAAAACCTTAATGGCGTTTAAGGAACTTCGCACATGGGTCTGGGATAGACGTACATGTCTCGTGGGCGTATCGTATAACGCTATGCGTACGAGACGCGGTGTGTTCTACCAACGAAGCATCGCGTAGACGTATCGATCGTTTTGTAATATCTTAGTTAAAAATATGGCGTCAAGTATACCAGACGTGTTTGGGGAATTTATTGATGACCTTACCTTCTCCTCAGACAAAGAGGATTTCTCGTTATTTGATTTTGTTAGAAGTAGAAAGCGACGTGCTCATTGGATCCATCCATACATAGCAAATAATTACAAGTAAAGATTATTTGTTGCTGCACGTGAACTGTCGGAAAATGATAATAAATTCCGCAGTTTTTATAAAATAGAGCGACGTGATAGCTACTATTGACTAGATAGAGCGACTATTGTTCAAATCCCGGGTCGGGCCTACACCAATTTATCTTTTCTAAAGACATAAATATGTGTGGTTAACTTATCACAGTTGTTAACGGTGAGGGAAAACATCGTGAGGAAACCCACATGGCTGAGTTGTACTTAGTCATGTGAGAGTGTATTCGTACAAAACGGCGATAAGCCTGCCCCCTATCACGTGAGTACACTGTCCATGCAAAATGTGGGTACTCTGAACACCAGGTGACAAAGTCACGTGATGTTCAGAAGTATTAGTACCTTTGCCAACCCCTTCGGGGATATTCGGCGTGAAGGATAGGTCGAAATGTATAATGTTTTTGTAATGATGAATGAAACAAATGTTTTTTTTTAATGACACTGAGCACCTCATACGCTACTCTACAAAGCCGCCTCGTGTGCGGACTTGTTAGAACATGTTCCTGCTCATATTTCTCTCGTACAACGCGCGTTCTACGATACGCTTACGATACGACGCCATGTGCGTAAGGCCTAAGTAATTAATCATATTTTTACAAAGCAGTGATTGAAACTTGACACACTTGAAATAAAGTGTTCAGTGAAAAAGTTTATAACATCTACAAGTATAAAATTACGTGGCACAATGTTCGTCACCAAACTCCTCCAAAGCGGCTGAACAAATTTAAATGAAATTTCGCGTACACATTTGGTAGGTCCAGGAATAGGTTTTTAGCTCTTCTACAGGATTATTTTTATTCTCGTAAGCGATAAAGGTTGTGCACCTCAAATATTTTATTTTATTTCATAGAATTTATATGGCAAAACAATGTTTGCTGGTTTAGCTAGTTAACTCTGTAAATCTTAATTATAATGTAAATATCAATAGACACATATCATGACTCTATAAGGCTTGGTTTTTCGTTATTTATATTCAAATATAATTAATACAAGTAACATGATATTTGCACCGGGAATAGGGAAAATAATTTGTGGGCGCCCTGAGTTTCCGTCATCTGTTAATTACAAGTGTCAAAGATTCTGCCAACAATGTGAAACTCCAGACAGATTGATTTATTACTTTGCAAACATATATTTATATTCTGTTTACTAATAGAATTGACGAAGGCTACGATGGGAGGGTACGAATGAATGTATTTTTAATTGCCTCTGTAAAGCAAAGCCGACTAGATTCCCGATTCAAATACGAAGGCTTACGAACGATGCAGGGACTGCTGTCATAATCTATGTATATATCTATATATAATGTACTACAATTTAATCATCGTATCGTATCAAAAGTTTATACATACTAGACACACTCATGCCATCATTGCGGTAGGGCTATATATTGATTGCCAGTTTGTATGATCATTACCAACCTCTCGAGTTTTTTCTTCATTCATACATACATACATATACATGGACATGTATGTCATAGGGGGTGGGAGGAAATCCGATCTTAAAATGCTACATTACTCTAAATTTTTCTTTAGTTTTTCATAAAGATGTAAGTGGAAACAACGACTATTCAAAATTGCTTACCGTTTCTTACACCTACTAATAAGGGGTTGCACGTTCGCATAAATTTCAGTATCAACATCACATTTTTTGGTTATTTATTTAATATTTTACAAATTAATGTATGATCAAATCACATTTCACTTTGAAATTTTAATCACTCATTTTATGAACTCATTTAACTAACTTTTATAAATAATTAAATTTAAGTCAGGCATAGTTAATGATGTCGGATACAGATTAACTTAGTTAACAAATTAATATATTAACGTGATTGGTATCGACATGCTTCAAAATGGCGTCACTCATAAATTAAATAATTCAACATATTTTTGTGAATAAATAGTTAAAGCCAATACACATATACAATCATATACTCACGACTATAAATCCCTAGTAGGGGTAATCAGAGCTTTGGAATAAGAAATTCCTCAGCCACTTTTGGAAGTTGAGTGGAGAAAAGATTGTGAAGTAAATTTTCACAAACCGCATCACCCAAAAATCACCTTAAAAGCCCCAATACGCTTAGCCACCTCTTACGGACACCCACGGGAAGAAATGGGGTTGTGCTACTCCAAGCCGATACTACACAGCATAAAACCGATGTTATAAGCTAAGAAACTTACTGACAAGGTACAAGTCATAAAAACTTGTTTGTAAGTCACAAGTTGTGGTTTATGAAAAGCAACTATTACAATTTTACCAGCGATACATTTTATACAACACATTTTTTTTAATCTTAGAAAATCAATTAAGTACTTTATATTAATACTACTTATCGTACACAATTGCTATCTTAAATGTATTACATTTTGAAATGACCCTGTATTGTCGCAAAGGTTACCAATTTTAAAAACAAGAACATTGATTTTCCTCGTTTGCTGTTTTTGTAGGATGCGTCAACAGTATAATTTGTACCTTAAGCGATCTGCGGCTGTGTACGCGAAGTAGTTTGCTTGCGAAAACTCATTAATATTATAAGTCTGATACAACACATTTCTTGCAGTTTCTTTAATAATTCTATTAATTAATTTTTTCGCTGATGCTAAAATGATTAATTAGATCTCTGTAAAGTTGGATCCTTTGGCCCGAACCTACTATTTTCAGTAAGACACCATCTAGGAAACTCGCATAGAGGCTACGTTAAATAATTGTCAGAGATCCTTTGATGAAATTCCTTTTCAAAGAGAACAGAGAAATTCTACAACGAAATGAATTAAATAGAATTTACAACCATAAATTAAGCGTTACGGCTTCTGAGTAAAGTTTTGTTAAGTTGCTCAGCCAATTACAACATCGAATTTTTGTAGTCCTCAAATTAAGCAAGGAATGAAAGACACAAGAAAGTTGTAGGAATAAAATTTAACTTAAGACCTGTCCTTAAAACTAGTATCACAAAGAATCGGAATACTATATATTAATCGATCCAGGCCTCTAAAACGGTAGTAGTTATTAATCTAGCAACCCGCATTTAATTTGGCCAACGGGATAGATTATGGCCAAATTACCTTATACAAGGTAGACTGAGGCCCCTCGGTGAAATATGGGCTGTGTGTGAGGAAGACAACAACAGAAAATTAAATATGTCTTTTTTCTATTTGCACAATTATTTATGTCATCCTCTATGATAAAATGGAAGTAACATATCATCAGCCTGTATCTTACTTTAAAAGACACAACCCACACAATAATTCGAAACCGCATTTCCCTGACTACCCACTGTAACGTTATTTCAAACTCCTGGGATGTTGTACCCAGAAGCCAGAAATAACTAAAGGAAAAAAAAGAAGGAAACGGAAGGTTAGATAATAAATGAAAGATATATATATCACAACAATTTTTATTTTTAAATAAAATATCCTAAATTATAAAAGAAACTAACAAAAACCTAAACACGAAACTTATATATGTATTTAAAAAAACAACTCAGCTTGCTAGTGGCTCAGCTCCTGCTGCGATGGGTGATCTTAGCTGGACCAGCTCGTGTCCAGCAGGTGCCTGCGCCAGCAAGGACTGTTAACGTGACTGGCAAGGGGGCTGCGACTCCGGAAAGCCCGTCGGTAAATGCAGCTCGACGTCAAGGGGGCTGCGACTCCAGGGGGCTGCGACTCCAGGGGCTCGACGATAAGGGGGCTACGACTTCAGGAAGCCCGCGTCGGCTAAGACAGCTCAAAAGAAGGGGCTGCGACTCCAGGAGGACCGATAAAAGTAGCTCGACGACAAGTGGGTGGTGACTCCGGAGGGGTATAAATTCAAAGTAATTACATACATACATACATATTCTCACGCAGTTAGTTCCCATTGGGGTAGGCAGAGACTATCGATCGCCACCTTGTACGATCCTGGCAAACCTCTCTGGCTTCGTTTACATCCATCAATCTTTTCATACATGCTCTTTTATTCTTCATACTGCGGACACCTGCCTTTTTGAGCACATTTTCTATTTGATCCAAATGTGTCCTCCGAGGTCGTCCTCTACTAACATTACCTTCCACATTGGCTCTATATATCTCTTTCATCAATTTACTATCATCCATCCTCTCTATGTGCCCAAACCATCTCAAAATTCCTTTTTCTGTCTTTCTTACAATATCATCTTTTACACCACACCTTTCACGAATCACATCTTCCTCACACGATCACATAACCTGACATTACACACTTTTCTGAGGGATCTCATTTCTACTGCATTCACTGTACTTTCATGCTTCTTCTGCCACACCCAACATTCACTGCCATACATAAGCGTAGGAACAAGGACAGCATCATGCACAGCCATTCGGGCCTTTTCAGACACCGACTGACTAGACATTAGACTATCCAGTGCTCCATTTACCGCATTAGCCTTTTTCACTCTTCTCTCGATATCTTCATCACACTTTCCATCCCTAGTAAACAAACTTCCCAAATATACAAAGTAATTCCCCAAAATTATTGATGAATATCGACTTCGGTAATGGGTCTTTAGTGTCCAATTCCAATATTTGTTTCAGAATGATGCACCCATCGCCCCAGGAGCTGAATATATACCACCATCTGCGAAAGAGCATGACAAATTTAAAATTTTGAAATAACAAACATTCCTTAAAAGAGGTATCAAAGAAAGTAGTCTAAATTACACGGAGAGATTTTTAATGATTTAGGATTATATATTAGGAAACAAATTAAGGGAAGACAATAAATTAGGAACATTATCTATCCACTTACAATAATAAACAATACATTCATATTAAAATTTAACAAAAATTTAGAAAATTAAATTAAATAAATTGTAATTCTACAACCTAACACTAGCAACCTTTTTGCAGAAAACTAATGGCTCACAGCCAATTTTGAAATAAAGAAAATAATTATCTGACAGTAAACAATATTGTCAAAATAATTATTTTCGAGAAAAATCTGGAAGCGATTGAACATAGGCTCAAAGATAAATGAGTTGAGAATACTTTATTTAAGTAAAGCATATGAAAACAATCTATTTTGTGTAAAAATACGACAGTGTAGTGAAAATGGTTTATGTGTTCAAAATGTGTCGTGCAATATAAATGTGTATTACATAGTGTGAAATAATAATAAAAATATGTGTGTAAAATATGTGTTTATTACACCACCAATCCTTTTTAGTGACAATTTAGAGTATACGGTAAAACCTAAAAATGATTTATGTTTACTTGTTATGAATATTGAAATGTAAAAATATTTTATTCAAATAAATAAAAAAAAAGTAAATGTATACGAGACTTTTTTTTCAAATTTATTTATTTACAACTTAATTCTTTCGTGGTCCCTTAATCCTATTCTGAGGTTTAACTGTGACCACCGCACCCTGTCTACCGTTCTCTGACATTGCAATTACAATATGTATTTATATATCGCGCCTTAGTGACGTCCCATATTAATAAAGATAGCTGTTAAACCATGTAAGTTTTAGTTAAAAGGATAAGCATTGCAGGTGAGTAAAATGTCAATTGAAGTTAAGAAGAATTATTTTCTTTGCTACCTTTGTGGTATGCCGCTAACTTTAAGTTTTAGGAGTGCTTAATGACCAAAAGTTTTTATGGAAAATCTTTCCAATATAGTTCTTGTGTTCTTTGTTTAAGAACACAAGAAACGTATGACTCCCCATCAAGAATATATCATCTACGTAACATACAGCCTAAAAAAAACTAATGGGTTATCAAACAAATACATCAAAGAATGAGAAAGTAAAAGTATGAAAGAAAAAGTATGAAAGGTTCTTTTTCACCGCTTTCGAACGAAACCCTAAACATTATCGCCTTTATCTCATATAATTATTAAACCTAACGATATAAAATAATTCAATTGATTAACAAAATAGCCAAAGGACAAGTTCCATTCTCAAGCAAATATTTAGCTTACTAAGTAATGATGATCCCTCATAATCAAATTTGTAAGTTTCAGTTACAGCCTTCAGAGCAGTTTGTGATAAACAAATAACAAGATCACAGTCAGAATCAACGGACTGAAACATTTAAAGCCGATGTAAATTATTAGAACGCACTCCTACCAAATACCTTCAACATTTGCTGTTTCGACCGCACAACTTTACTAATCAAATTTTGTACAATTTAAACCGTAGTCCAGTAAGAAGCAAATTACACGGGTCGAATGGAAATGTCTGTGAAGCTTTGAGGTAAACTGCTATTTGAAAGAGCCGATTGGTATTTTACTAAAGGACTCGGATAATTAGTTTGCAAATCTTAACGTATATTTCAAATATATATATTTTCTTTATAGTTTTATTTTATTTATGATTCGAATAGTTTTCAGTTCAATTAACTCATCTTTTTGTCACAGTTTATTTTTTTGGGGCTAGCGATAGTTCTATAACTTTGACGGTGGAAAGTTAATAACTGATATGATATAATATTATAATAATTAAATCTCATATGTTGATAATAAACGAAAATATAAGTTTTCAAAACTTTAAGCATATGTAGTATAAGACCGAGGACCAGTATGTAAGAATAAGTTCACCCAAAAATTCAGATGTGCAACTCGGATTAAACAAATACAACTCATTACGGACCCACCGTACCACCGGCCGTACACCTGGTGGTATGGTGGGACTTGACCATACCACCGTAGGGATGTAGGAATTAATAATATCAGTTTTATTTATAGTTCCTATACTATAAATAAACTGATACAAATCATAGATAAATTTATTAATTATTTCAAGTGTCGTTTCTATTGCTTACAAAAAATGCACTCTCCTATATTTGTGATAACAACTTCTTGCATTTTACTAGGTAGTTAAACTTCTTGCACAATATCAATATTTAAATGAATTCTCTTTTTATTAAAATATTTCTCGTTTGTCATTTTTTGTTGGTCTGAGTTGTCATAATAAACTGAAGTTTATATTTGGGATTAAATAAAATGAAAATGGCATCAAACGAAATCAAATATATTAGAATTAATGGTGGAACGGCTCTTTTGTGTGATAAATATCGATACCATCGCCACAAAACCTACAAAAATGGTTCTACTATATGGAGATGTAGCTCATACTTGAGTAGCAAATGTTGTGGAACTATAACTGTTGAACGGGTAAGTTATTTCCAACTCTTTTTACCTAAATTATTTTTAACTGATTTTACCTAGCCATCTATACAAATATTATAAATCTGAAAGTGTGTGTGGCTGTTTGCATGTTTGTCCGTCTTTCACGGCAAAACGGGGTGACGACGTATTGAAAAAATGTGCATCATTTTTAACAAAAAATCATCCTCTAACCTTGGTTTGTAATTTTAGGATAATACTATAACAGGAAGGAAAGATCATAATTGCACAGTAGATGAACACAAGAATGAAATACTGAAGCAAATATGTGATTTACGAGAAACTGTGATATCTTCTGACGAACCCATTCAAAGGTTATATGATATTAAAAACAGTGACTTTACTGACAAGGGACTTAATATGGCGATGGGGTCTTTGCCACCGTACGAGAGTGTTAAGCATTTTTTACAAAATGCAAGAAATAAGTCGGCGCAAGTGTCAAAGACCGTGTTTAAAAATGTTGGTCACGTTGAAGTGCCAGTTCGTTACAAAGATTTCCTTATGGCCGATTACTATAACGAAGAAGGTGCGGAACAAATCCGTATTTTAGTATTTTGCACCAAACAGGCCCGGGAGGAAATACCAAGAATAACAGAGTATTTCCTGGATGGCATTTTTTCTAGTTGCCCTAAACCTTTTGCCCAAATATATAATATTCATGGCGATAAAAGCAGTACCACAGGAACCACTGATGCCATGCCACTAATTTTTGCTTTAATGACGGACCGTAAAGAAAAGAGCTATTCAATTTTGTTTAACTTGATTTTGTCACAAATAAAGAATTTGAACCCATTAAAAATACACTGTGACTATGAAAAAGCGGCTTTGAATGCTATTTGTAAATTATTTCCAAATAGCATTATAAAGGGATGCTATTATCATTGGACACGCAATATATGGAAAAACGCCAAGTCGCCAAAGTTCAAAGTAACACAAACAAAACCAGAAAAGAGAATCGTGGGACTGACCGCTGCGTTACCGCTTCTGCCTGCTGATCAAATATTACAAGGACTCGAATATATTAAATCAGAAAGTCAGAGCTTGAAGCGGATGGACAAATTTATTAATTATAAAGAAAGTTTTTGGTTTAAAGTACATACTCCCGAAGTATTCAGCGTTTACGGCGAAAGACATCGGACGAATAACATTTTAGAGTCATTTCATTCAAAATTAAACAAGTTATTAAACAAGAATACAGTAACACTAATGAGATTGTTAAATGTACTACAAAACATTCATAAGAGAAAAGTCACTCCGAAGAAACGTAGAGAAGCACAAATTATTAATGACGATTTTATTATGGAAGTCCAAATGGAACTAGTGCACAATGTTATAACAGTAGGACATGCATTGGACAAATTAAGAACATAGTTTCATTTCATAGTTAACGGTGAGGTAAAACATCGTGAGGAAACCCACATAGCCGAGTTGTACTTAGCCATGTGACAGTGTATTCGTACGGTGGCGCTGTCACGTGATGTAAAGAATAACCTCTGCCAACTCCTTCGGGGATATACGGCGTGATCATTTGAGTTTAAGTTTTAAAATAGTAAGGTATTACAAATTAGTGAAAACTGCAAAATAGTATATTTTTGTATATAAAACCAGTTTAGCTTCTTTATTTTGTTAAAGCTGCATTTATATTTATGCTACCCTGGTACTTAAAGTGTAAAAAATAGCAAAAATTTATTAAAAATTCTAAGTTATTTTAACTCTTGATGTTTTTGTACCGACGAAAATTTTACAAGTACAAACCCATTTATATATATATTATATAGATAAAAATAGTTGGTCGGTGGGGAATATTTCCCTTAATGGTATTAATATTTTTCATTTCCATCACTAATACGGTGGTATGGCTAAGTCCCACCATACCACCAGTGGTATAGCCGGTGGTACGGTGGGTCCGTAATGATACAACTCTGAGTTCTAAGTTCAATATGTATTTAAGTGATTAAAGCTATGAAAGGTGAATTATATGATAAAAATTAATTTATAAAAGTGCTGTGTAGTGTCGGCTTAGAATAGCACTACCCCAATTCTTCCGGCGGGTGTACGTAAGAGGCGACTAACGGTATTGTGGCTTTAAAGGGATTTTTGGGCGATGCGGTTGGAGACCCATCACCAACAACCTTTATTTTACCATCTTAACTTTCTAGTAGACGTTCTAATAAAGGTTACGGTATCCAATTGATATGAGAGAATATTCCAAGTTAAAATATTTCGGATTAATATAACACTAACCGATGTGTTCCGTACGTAGCTATAACTCTCTTAAAGTAATGAAGCCCTTTAAAAAACTTATTACTATTAATATTATTAAAGTGTATTCGTACAAAACGGCGATACGCCTGCCCCCTATCACGTGAGTACACTGTCCATGCAAAACGTGGGTACTCTGAACACCAGGTGACAAAGTCACGTGATGTTCAGAAGTATTAGTACCTCTGCCAACCCCTTCGGGGATATTCGGCGTGAACGTTTGTGTTATGTTATGTTATGCCCTTTAAAAAAATATTAAGCAATATAGCTGGAGACCCATCACCAATCGTATTTGGTTTGCGGTACCCACTTTGAGATTTATAACCGTGAGTGTAAGTATGTTCGTATGTGTGTATATTCAAAACTAACTCACAATTTGGCAAAAGTGTTGACATGTTTGTCTGGTTTTTCGTGTGAATGTAATCATACATCAAGCAGAACATGACCCACAATGATAGGTATCATGTTGTACGTGATCAAGAAATTCAGCGGTTCTGGTATTTTCCTGAAAACGTGTTGCAATTTACAACTGAAGGCGGTAATACATGTGAACGAAACTTTCAATAACATACCATACCTGTTACATATTTCATTGAAAAAACAAGTTGTAATAAATCAATTATTTTTATGGAAACCATAACTTCAAAAGTGACTTCTTAAGTAAAATAAATACAATATAGTTCTAATTAACATAAAACATAAACGTTCACGCTGAATATCCCCGAAGGGGTTGGCAGAGGTACTAATACTTCTGAACATCACGTGACTGTCACCTGGTGTTCAGAGTACCCACGTTTTGCATGGACAGTGTACTCACGTGACAGGGGGCAGGCCTATCGCCGTTTTGTACGAATACACTGTCACATGACTAAGTACAACTCAGTCATGTGGGTTTCCTCACGATGTTTTCCCTCACCGTTAACAACCACATAAATTAACCACACATATGTCTTTAGAAAAGACAAATTGGTGTAGGCCCGACCCGGGATTTGAACACTAGTCGCTTGCGCGTCAAGCGGTGTTCTACCCATTGAGCTATCACGTCGTTTTTCTCTAAGTTAGTTAGTTCCTAACTAATAGCCCTTTTTAACGAAGGTAGTCTAAAATGCCACTTTAGAGATATTAAGAATCCTGTAAAATTCATTACACCTATGAATCAAGAAAAGACGCATTGCTGAAATCATAATTCAGGATTTGATTCTCCTATAAATATATAGATTATGTAATTTACAATATTTGATTAAGGCCAGGCCTACCGCCGTTTTGTACGAATACACTGTCACATGACTAAGTACAACACCGCTTATCATGCAGACAATGAGGGTTAAAAACCCGGGTCGGGCCTTTAATTTGTCTTTTCTAAGGACGTATGTATGGTTAATTTATCATGGTTGTTAACCGTGAGGGCAAACATCGTGGAGAAACCCACATGGCTGAGTTGTACTGAGTCATGTGACAGTATATTCGTACAAAACGGCAGTTGGCCTGCCCTCCATCATGTGATTACACTGTCCAATAAAAAAATGGGGGAGAATGTCACGTGATAATCAGAAGTATTAGTACTTCTGCTAACCTCTTCGGGGGTATGTGGCGTGAACGTTCGAGTTTGAGTTGTGTTGAATAATAAAAACAAGATATATTTCCCCGGTCATCATAATATTCTTTATGCCATTGTAAAATCGGCTTAAAAGCGGTATTAAAGTAGTGCAGCATGTTCACGAAACACGTTGGTCCGCGCCGCCGACACGTTCGACAAAATCATATTTTACGTGATTCCATTCTGCCGCAGCATTGGACGTGATTATACTATTTTGACTCGACTCTAAATAGTCTTTTTCGTAAGTTGCCGGATTTTATATTTGGGTTTATCTCTCTTGAATGAATTGCCACTGGTGAGTTAATGAAGAATGAGAGTAAGAAGGGAAACTATAAATGCTTTTTTTCTTTCTTCTTTTTCTGTAACTAAAAGAATATTGTTCAGGTTCGACCTATAATGGCACTAATGTACACTATGTGTCTCAACTTATATTTTAATTGTAAAAATAATAACATGTGCTCTAGTGAAAATTGTACTAGGTTAATTAGACAATACATGATTTATTTGTTATTATTTATTACAATGTTCTCTTAATCTGGCAAGTAAATGACGGTTATTATGATAAAGATTATAAAATTGGACTTATCCATCTTTTGTTACATAACATAACATAAACTTTCACGCCGAATATCCCCAAAGGGGTTGGCAGAGGCACTAATACTTTTAACATCACGTGACTTTGTCACCTGGTGTTCAGAGTAGGGTAGACCGGGTACAATAGTACCACGGGTCAATAGTACCATCGGCGATATTTCTGCACACAAGCGACGTTTGTTTGTGTGCGTAGCGTCAGAATATGCACTTTTTGTGTTTCGAACCGCTCACAAGTCGGCGTTGCTCGCGCTGAGAAACGGACGTGTATAGGAAGGATTTTTGTTTTTTGCCCAGCTGCGGTAAGTTTTCACCTCAAATATATATGCCCATAAGATGCGTAATATGCTCTTTGTTACCAAGGTATTGTTTTCAATAGTTTATCCAGGCTTGAAACTTTGTATGGACAACGAATTCTTGACATTCACTGTGAAATTGACTGGATTTTAAGTGAAGTTTTCTTGACTACCTACTTGGAACAGTTGTACCAGTCTCCGTGGGGTCAATTGTACCGGTACAATCAACCCCGTGGTACAATTAACCCTACTCATTGCATTTTAATTTACAAATAGAGAATCCTCCCCTGAACTCACACATAGAAGACCTTTTAGTACACTTTCCAATAACTTAAGTAGTGAACTTCGAAACAGACCGCTCTCTTACACTTCGCCTTCACCAAGTAAAAGTCACCAGCACTTTTCTCCAGAAGCAGTTCGTCCACTACCTAAAGCACCGCCTCGAAAAACGACCAATCGTGGAAGAAAGAAGAGGCAAACAGCTATATATACTGACACACCGGAGAAGGATGCTATACAGAAAGAAGCAGAAGAAGCGGAAAAGAAGAAGAGGGCCAAACAAGTCAAAAAGGATTTAGGAAGCTTTGAACAGGGTAAAGGAAAGGGAAAAGTAGTCAACCAAAAACTTTAAAAAAGAAAGCTGCAAAAAATGATCCTCTGAGTTCTGAAGAGGAAGAAGAATGTTTTTGTGTTTTATGCATGGAGCCATATACCTAGTAGAAGTCGCCCTAACGAAATTTGGGTTCAGTGTTCGCAATGCGGGATGTGAGCACACGAAGAATGTACGCCACAGGAAACTAATTATATATGTCACAACTGTGAATCAGATTATTTTTTTCTCCCTTTTCTAGTAGGTATAAATTATTTGGGTCAATTGTACCAGGGGTCAATTGTACCTTCATATAAAAATAGATTTTTAAGTTTTGATATTTCTATGATTGTTATTATGCTAATTGTTGATTCAGAAGCAATATCCGAGCCAAATAGATCACATGCTATGTGGAAACAGTTAGTTTTTTTTGTTATTATGGAAGAAAAGTTATTTTTTTGTTTTTAAACTTAAGTATTGATTTTTTATACTTGTTCCTAAATATTTTGATCTCAATTAATAAAGACTGATGATTGCAGGAGATTAATAGTATAGAATACAAATAAAGTTGATGATTAAATGAACATAATGAGTTTTATTGCCTTATATATTATTGGTACAATTGACCCGTTGCAGGGGTCAATTGTAACATAAGACATCCTATAGTTCAAATTTGTTTTTCAGTAAGTATTCGAAATAATAATTCAATTCTGCATTCTTAAATTTGTAGCTAATGAATCTAGTTTTTACAACGTCCTAACATAATAAGTTATATTTCATTAGATTTCTCAATATTGAACAATTTCCAAAAAATGGTACAATTGTCCCCGGTCTACCCTACCCACGTTTTGCATGGACAGTGTACTCACGTTATAGGGGGCAGGCCTATCGCCGTTTTGTACGATTACACTGACACATGACTAAGTACAACTCAGCCATGTGGGTTTCCTCACGATGTTTTCCCTCACCGTTAACAACCATGATAAATTAACCACACATATGTCTTTAGAAAAGACAAATTGGTGTAGGCGCGACCCAGGATTTGAACACTAGTCGTTTGCACAATAACCGAGTGTTCTACCCACTGGGCTATCATGGTTGCTTTTGTTATTACACTTATTACACCATCCTAGAGAACCTTTTTCACATTGTTTACATTCATCTAAAATTCCATACAAGATGATTTCTAGTCTAATTTCAACATACTAATATACATGAGTGCATATAATTACCGCTATATATCGCTGTGAGGTGTAGCCAGAGTTTCAGAAATAGAAATTAAACAGCCATCTTTGAAAGCTGACTAAGAAATAGACGTTTATATTTTTATTTTTTTCAAATGCATTTCAGAAGGGCAAGCATGAGCGCTATTTTATCGACACGATAACGGTTAGAACGAGATGGCAGTATACGATACTAAGTAAGTGCGTAAGAGATGGCTGCTTTATCCGACACGATAACTAGTGTTATAATACCCAGTAACGAGCTCTTCAATAAAACTCAGGTTCAGGAGATAGACTATTTAATCCACACAACTCTCCAAAATTATCAAGACGACCGTCCAGTGAGCCGGACGAGTGTCTATATTCATGCAAGAAGTCAACCCGTCTCCTAAATCCCTATTTCACTTTATTCATAGATGGCGCCCTCACACATCTACTTTTTAAAATTAATATAATTAACGTTAATACAATAGTAATATATCACAAAACTTCGTAAATAAAATAAACCTAACACTAGTTTAAACACCGCTCGTACTAGCCGGGCTGGCAGTGTTAATTTCTTCATTCAAACTACCTGGCTGGCCTGGCCTTTAAAGGTATCTTAAATAGTGGGAGTAAGGGTACGAGTTCAATGTAATTCATACGTATCAAAGTGAAGGCTTGGGTATAGGTAAGTGGGTTAGTTATGGGTGAATTAAAAACAACGTAATAATTTCGCAAAGGAGTGAAAAGTAATTTCAATGTTTATCAATTATTTGTTTGTAAAATATATTTTTTGTGTTTAAATCACTTTAAATTATAAAACACCATATTTTGTTACTTAGCAAGTGCATTCATTATAATTTTATAAATCCACACGTAAAACTAAGAGTAATACTTTTTGATGTAAATAATGCTTATTATGTCAGTGTATAATATTTTGACGACTTACGCCCGATTTCTGAATTGAGCATTCAAGCTGACAAAGACTTAAGTATCGTTTTGTCTCATTCAGCTGTTAAGATTTCAATGCGACAGAACGATACTTAAGTTGTTCTCAGCTGGAACACTCAATTCAGAAATCGGGCGTTAGATTAAGAACTAGACTCAAAAGGAACTCTTAATATATCAATGACTCTTTTAACACAATTGCTTAATAAACATACTTTAGTATCCTCTGTTACAATTGTAAAAGAAAAATTAGCATAAAACGCCAATCGAAGAAAGAAGAAAAAATTCACTCTGATTGAATTGTACAGTTGTTGGAATCCTTGACGAAATTATTTCTATCGGAAGATTTTGTTCGGCGACAAAGTTAAATTGGATTTCTTATGGCGAAAGTGTCTTGTAAAAGTACCCCAAAGAGTTTCATTCAGTCCAACATGTTTTCATGACACAATAGGCAGTTTAACCACAGACCCCTATTACAGAAACACGCTACATTAACCATGTAAACACATCATTGCGAATATATGGAGTGAACTTTATCGCCATATATTAAGATCCCTTTTTTGAGATTCCACAAAATAAGTTCAATGACCTTTAAACTAATTGCCTAATTTATTTTAATAAGAAGACATTTGAAATATCAAAACAGAATCGTATATAAAATACTTATGTACACTAGTACCATACTTGTAATTGTATTTTAACGTATAGATAGAAGACAGACAAGGAATTTGAAATGGAATGGAATATGAGTAAATTTATAATGGCGATAGACCTGCCCCGTATCACGTGAGTACACTGTCTAAGCAAAACGTGGGTACTCTGAACACCAGGTGACAATGTCACGTGGTGTTTAGAAATATTAGTACCTCTACCATCCCCTTCGAGGATCGGCGTTAACGACAAAGTTTTTGAGTTTGAGTTTAATAACATGCACAATAGATGGTTAGTCAATGTCAAAGTATGCATTGATCAGCGTGTTTTATAATGCAGTTTTAGTATCGAAGTTTTAGGTCAATATATATGTAGTTGTCACACTGCAAAGTAAATGTGAGGCAAACAAAAGTATCTGTCAGTAATTTTGCTTCTGAAATTCCAACTAAATTACGAGTACAAGCACAAACTTGTAACTATGGAGGCTTTATCTCAACTTCAGATTCAGTGTTGTAAGAGAAATGTTTCGACAAATCTCAATTGCTTCCTGTAAACAGACAGCCCCCATACACGAGTACTGTAAATGCGAGGCGTATTACTAGCAAAAAGTTGAAATAGGTACATGGTGAAAGAAAAGATCTCAAGAAATTCCAAAACTTATATAGGAATACATACATATGTACATATTCTCACGCCGTTAGTTTCCATTGGGGTAGGCAGAGACTATCGATTGCCACTTTGTACGATCCTGGCAAACCTCGCTAGCTTCATTCACATCCATCAATCTTTTCATACATGCTCTTTTATTCTTCGTACTACGGACACCTGCCTTTTTGAGTACATTTTCTATTTGATCCAAATGTGTCCTCCGAGGAATATATTTAGAAAATCAAACTTTTCGTAGTTAAATTATTATTTTATTGTATATTCAGTGACTTACCATTTTATAGTAAGTATTTATGATTTTTATTAATACCAAATCTAAAAGTAAGACTTTCAATGTCTTATTTTTTTATTTACTCTTATAGAATTTAATTTTATTTTATAATATCCTCTATCTTATTCAAAATGGAAGCTATAAAAGAAAATTTAACGTAAGGATTTATAAACCATTACATAGTTAGTATTAATGATAAAATGAAACATAAGATGACGTCACTCAAATCACGTTTATTGACCTACAGATCTTAACGTGTCCCCTCATCGAAATACGCTGAGTATCACACTCAGACCCATTCCAACCCTCTGCAAATGTAGGCAACCCTTCACCGCAATTAAAGAAACCAGTTTACTAAGTTACTCAGTATCGACAAGGCATGCACATTCCTTTGTGTGTCAACCCTGGAGAGCCCTCACCTAGTCGTACGTAGGTCAGATGTCATCACGATACAGCACGGAGTTGCATATTAAGTCAACCGTTGAGTTCTCGTTTAGAGCTGAATACTAAAGAGTCATTAGATATGTAGATTAATAGGGTTGACAACTGTTAGAGTGATTCAACTATAAAGGTTTGATATTCGTATATATCATTTTAATAGCGTCGGAAAAAGAGAACATAGTTTTTATAACCTTTAAATATCTCATTTAATCCATTTTTAGTATCAGAAAATAACATACACATACATACATACATATACTCACGGCTATAAATCCCTAGAAGGGGTAGCCAGAGCTAAGGAATCAGCCACTTTTGGAAGTTGTGTGGGGAAAAGATGGTGAAATACAGGTTGTTGGTGATGGGTCTCCAACCGCATCGCCCAAAAATCCCTCAAAAGCCCCAAAACCGTAAGTCGCCTCTTACGTATACCCACCGGAAGAAATGGGGTAGTGCTATTCTAAGCCGACACTACACAGAAAGTAACATTTTATTATTTTGATGTATTACTCCAGTTAAGAATAATTTGGAGAACTTTAACGAACCAAAAAATATTTGTTTGATAATAAAAAAAATCTACTTATAGAGGTGACTGTAAATGAAACCAAATAAATATATCAGGCATTTAATTATTATTATGTTTACAAGCAGACAGTTTTCAACCAAACAGGGACACACAAACAATACTAGAAAAGAGGAAATCTCAAGGGGAAGTCAGCTTTACGACAGATAAAGTAAACAAAGTACAGATGTACTGTACAACATTATGCCCAAAATATAACTATATAAATAAGTATATCAAAACCAAATGAAGCATTTTATTATAATTATCATGTTAGACGCATTTTATGACATGAAATAAACAGAGAAATGTAACTTTTTAACCTTTGGAAGTAAAATAAATAAATAATAGAAAGTGAAAAAACACCACAAGAATTAAACACAAAAAATACAAGCCCTTTCACTAAAAGAAGTATAAAAATTACTAGACATACTAATTGGTCTACTATAATCAGCACTACTTTAATTTTCTAAACTTTTCGATAAGTTCAAAGATGATTGCAGAAGCGCAATATCGAAATAGCACGAAAATTCCCGAAGCCAAACATAAAATGTTTCCTTTAAACGAATGAAGGTAAATTTAAAAGCACAATATTCGCAGAAGAAATGTAATTTTTCAATGCTGGGAAGTGCATCGGATAGAGCGCAGGCGAGTGTCGAGGTTAATCTGGAAAAAGAACGCTCAGCTGACTGGAAAAACAAGGAAGAATGCTCAATGCTCAGATAACTTTAGTAAAAACGTTGAA